>CM055899.1:33590317-34032817 GCA_029582155.1 Panopea generosa
ACCTCACGAAGCTGTTTTCTCTTTTGAAACTCTCTCTTGCTTGAGTGAGCTTGTTACCGATGTCATCGGTGTATTCTTCAGTTATATCTACGGAAATTTGAGGAGCACGATATTGTGCGGCGCGCGTTGTTTTCACCGGTTTAGAAACGTTGTTGCGCTCTCTAGCTTGACGTTTGCGTCGTCTGTAGAGGTAAAAATCAATCGGGAAACAGATGATAAACACCAGAGACGTGCCACCAACTATTAGAAATACCAGCAACCATTTCTCAAGCATCACTAAAAGAGAAGTTAAAATCATTTAGGGTATATACTTCATAAAAAAAAATTAAAATGTGTAAGAATAGATACTAGTATATATATCAGTAGGTGTAAACATACAACTTAATACTACTGGTGACATACCTTTACAGTGGTAATTGCAACGTAAAGTTCCAGAAAATTAAACTATTCTTAGAATTATTCTACTTATTTATTTTACTTCGATTGTGAAACAAGTTCTTACAACTTAAGTAAATCACGCTCGAATGCTTCCTGGGTAGAACCAGTACTAAGCACATGCGGAAAAAGTGTCTTGCTCAATGACACATCACATAGCCGTGGCGGAGGATCGAACGCACGATCCTCCGATCATGGGTTCGGTGCTCTACCACTGGACCACGTGCTCCTATTAGATACCCTTATAAGAGTAACCTAGAACATATTTAGATTCGGATAAACACATGCTATCTGGATGGATGCCAATACAAATCTAACAAACTCAAGATATGTCATTAACACGCAACAATATTCTCCGATGTTGTTTTATCAAACAGGCTCTACTATATATGCAAACTTGTTTAATCGTTATGTCTGATTTCTCGTGAATTTTAAATTTTTGAATTTCGACGATAATATAGTTACTTAAAACACTCCGGCCCAATTATATTTTATTAATAACAAAATAAAAGCATTACTTAAAATTGCACATCCATATTGAAACTTTAAATTTCTTCGCATTGCATGTTATGATACAATATTAATTGAGGACTCCGAACTAAGGTTGATTATAAACAGAGACAGGGCAATTTGGTATTATTCTAATGCGTCTCTTAAAACATTCTACTTAGCTATATGGTTCGTCGAACAGTTGTCCTTTAAACAACACAAAGACATAATCACATTGAAAGGACAGTAAAACAAAAAGTCTAAATCCGTTGCGTTAATGTAGTCACTTTTCTCTCAATGCACATGGCTATATTATAAGAAGTTAACAGTGTTCTGGAGCCTCATTCAGAGCATTCTACTCTAGCGCCTTTTTTAACACAGCTTTGGTCATGTTCACATTGACATAAGTAGAACCGTAGTTATTCAGAGAATCTTTCTCACATGAAATATTTTGACCAATCGCAAATTTGGATACTATGCACGACCTCGAAAAAAATTCGCATTTTTCAAGATTTATTTTAGATTTCGCACTAGACTGTATTGATTCGTTTTTCAAATTACTTGAAATAAATACTGTTTTACAACAAATTTAAAGTAAATTATTTAAACAAAATGAGTTGGCATCTTTATTGGAATATCGGCATGGCGCGTCATCAAGAAACGTAGGGGCTTAATTAAGGTAATATTACAAGCGTAAAAACGGCGACGACTAGTTGGCATTTAGTCCTCAATGCATTGTTGGAAGTTGAACCACTAGATAAAACAAATACTGAAACGAACTCAAACTAAAAATTGGCTTAAATCCAGTTAAGGATGCAACTGTTTTACGTTGTAATTTTCAAAGCCTGTCTCCTTCTGACGCTGTAGTAATACATTGTTAATACTTCTTAAATAAACTGTCCAACCCACAAGTTATTGTGTATTATTATAAACAGATTCATTCCTGCTCCAGAATAAATACTGCATAATGTGTATTTATTACAGTTATAACCGTAGACCATATTTTATAAAGAACACAGAGTAAATTTCAAATGTGTGGATACCGCAGCGTGGTGCGAAGGAAGAGCGTTCGCTTCATATGCAAAATACCGTGGGTTTTATTCCCGACCGGGTCATACCAAACACTTGAAAAAGCTTCCTTGCTTGCCGCTCAGAATTTAGAGGATACTTCTAGTCTGGTCGGCCCGGTGCCAGTATAATATGACTGGGTGGAGTATCATACTACGTGTTTGCAGTATAATACTCCAATGTGGCAGCGCTTAGAATACTGTTTTTAAGTAGACACCGTCGCAACATACAAAACGTACAAATATCCACAGTTTCAGCAAAATTTATGTTTTGGTTTCGTGAACTCAACTTATTGAATAAAACCCCATAAATAATGAATTAATTAAACAGTATTTTTGTTTTGTTATTTTATAAAGGTATAACACTTTCAGGAATGTCACAAAAAGATAAATAGGATAGGCAAAATATTAATGTAAAAGTTTGGTATGTGAAAATATTGAAAAACATATTTTTTAGAAATTAAGACTTAATTTAATATTTGTCAAATGTTTAAAATGTTATTAAATTGTTTTTCGCCAATCAATTTTTTTTCGAAAGTTCAAATCTAAACGTTTGCTTGTTTGACAGCACTAAATTTGCATTGATTTCGCTTATTCCAAACAAAATGCTGTAAAGTTTGTTTATTAACCAATTTCACCCCACTAAACTGATTGTTTTATCTCCTGACATTTGATTTATATAATTATATGCCCCTAATATTGCATTTAATATCAAGACTGAAAACATTCGACCTTGAGCTATGACCTTGAATGTTGGTTCTGTCCTTTCAAAGAGTTAACGAGATACAGGTCGTACACTAGATATCAGAATGGCTAAAGGACTGAATATCGGGAAGAAGGAAGGACCGGCGGACATGACCTTTTCTACATTCTCCTCCCGCTATGCGGTGGAGGATAAAAAGCCAAAATTATCTTTGGCTAAAACATGTGCCCCGAACAATGATTATTCGGAACAAAGAACAACGGGGGTAACAAAACATCAGCAATACCTGCTATAGATAACAAATAGTAGAATCTGCTATGTTTTAATCACCATCGACATAATGGCATCCCGTTGTTGTTGGTGTTGTTGTTGTTGTTGTTGTTGCTCCCATCAATGTAACAAATGCTTTATGTTAGTGTGTACACAAAGGTAGACCTATCGGGAACCCTGAAAACGAATAAAATAGAAAGATAAAAAACATCACATATAAAATCAATAACGACCAAAAAACTGTACAACTCAGCAATAACATTGTTTATCTGTTAATCAAGTCAGTCTGATAACGAAACCATAAATACACTGTTGAATTCATTGCGTGCACACAGTTGCAAGAGCAAAAGGGTAAGCAGATGCAGATTATTACATGTTGCTTAAAAATAGATTAAGTATTCTTTGCATGTATACGTAATCGAGACATTTTGCTGGTTTTGTAACAGTAATGATGAAAAAAAATATTATGACAAAGGAGGAAGAGGGGGAACTAGTACACCAGTAAACAGGGCTTTAGCTACTGACCCTTATTGTCACTTCTTGTCTTTCTAATACCCGTTGACGGGCGGGTTAATTTATTTTTAGTACTATTATATGATATCATCTTTAATGCTCATTTCATTGATTTCTTCATCATTTGTAAATAGTTTTACTAAATTTTTAACCATATATATTTAATTTACAATAGACCTCGCATTCAATATTCTTTACGCGCACAAAATGACCTATTGATGTGTCGACGTGCCGTAAAACACCATTCACTCATCAATTGTCTTTCTAAGCAATGTAAAACCTATTTTAGATATTTATTATATTAATACTGTTCATAGTGATATTGAGGTCCATGGGTGTAGGAGCGTTTTAATTATTAGGGCCAACCTGAGAAGAGAGTGCACGAGGATGTTCTTCCACGCCCTAAAGTATATGCTGAACCTGAATATTGAGGCCAATGTATGTTTATTTTAATTAAAAGCATATATATGTCATTGATAAATGGCAAGTGATACTATGCATTAAATGTGTACATAGAAATGTATTATTAAGTTCGTATGGCAATGTTTACATATATAATATATACTTATTAATTTACATAGTGTTCACGATACTAAACACCATTGTTAATGCTTTGGTACACATTTTAAACATTAACAAAATTTGATCAAAGAGGAGAGAAGTTAATCACTCTGAGTTGTCACGCAATTGTTGTTTTATCTTTCAATGCGGGGTTGTTCCCTTTATCCACAAAGTATTTTTTTAACACAATAAGATGTTTGCAAATTAGCGTAATTGTTATGTTCAAAAGTTAGTGGATGTTGCACTTTATTGGTCAACTACGCTAATCTGCAATGATGTCATTTTTGTAGAATCCTTTAAACATGTAACACATTAATATTGTTATTCATTTTATTGCACACTTTATGTTACAGATTCAGCTACTGTCAAACTACACACTATCCTGCATACGAAAGGTTCGCTCTTAAAATAGGATGACGTAGTAGCGTATTGTGTTTAAAGCTTAAACATTTACAATCAATATTAATATGAGATGAAGTTTTTTCTTAAGCTTAATCAAGATGTGTTCTTTGTTATACTTATTTGATCCATTTAGTTAAAAATGTACACATGTAATTTGTTAAGTTTCAAAATTATATAGCTTGTAGTGATACATTAACAGTTTTTATATACAATTTTATTATGTCTTACATGGAATGAAAGATATTCATCACAAACAAATGTACACACGTTTACGACCCGTGGATGATGTCAGGGCAGCGACCGTTTGTATAATCAATTCGTCCCAGACGTTAACCTCACCTTACTTATCTTAAACGAAAGTGTCCAGCTTATGGTTTATTAAAGATTCATTTGAATGTGTCCGATATGAGGTCAAATCAATAAGTAAATCCATAGTTAGAAAATGTTTGTCCCGCAGTAGACGTAAATGACAAATGGCACATCCACCATATTTAACAGCACACTTACAAACAATCGTTGTAACAAAGTTGACAAACCCACTTTTACAATTATGAATGAATAACATATAACATATGACAAAAAGAATATCAAAGTATGGTTATCTACGGTGTCCCATTCTTACCATAGCGGCATATTTATTAAATTCAATAAAGTCAAAAGTACGAAATCACAAAACAACGATTACAATGGGAAAAACGCGAATTTCAAACAACGATGGTGAAAAGCCGAAACTACAATGGTAAAAAGTCGAAGTAATGAAACAACGAAACTGCGATGTTAAAAAGTCACAACTACAATGGTGAAAAGTTCATTCTCTTTTTTTTTTTTTACTTTTCACCATCGTAGTTTCGTTGTTTCGACTTTACTTAATTAAATAGATACGCCGCGATGACCGTAAAGGGACACCGTAGTTATCTGAAAGTTAATATTTGAGAAATTATGATTGATATTCATAAAATTAAGAGTCAGTGTCACGGAGTGCAACTCAGACTTGTTTAAAAGTTATTTAAGTTGCCAAAATCATCGAAATTGCGGTTGATGGTACAAAAACACAGAAGAATAACAATTCAGCCAAATAGTGAACATATATACTCGAAAAAATCATATTGTATAAATAAGATAATTAAGATGATAAAAAATACAAGATGACATTTAATATATGTAATCATATAATTTATTGAACTGTTTTGGATAAAATTTGATTTTCCAGTTGTTTAAGACCTTGTATAATACCTAAATGACAAAGAGAAATACCTACTCATCTGTTTTTCGTCTTCGACTGATAAATAAAATATGTATAGTATTATTAAATCCATTTACAATCTCATTTGATCTTTATCACTGTGTCCCTTTAAACTTAAATTTAGATAAGTACACACGTATGAAAATCAGCTAGTGTTCAATCAGCGGTCGATACTTTCAAGGGCTAAATTGATGAGATATTATTCTCCTACTTAATTGAACGTATAAGTTAACCGTGGTATTGTGTTGCTATGCAGAATTTAAAGTAGTCAGCTATTATCTTCGCTTATCAATATACCGACCGTACTGATGTAGCATTAAAATTGAGTGTTTTCCAATATTATAGAATAATAATAATAGCCAAATTCAAAAGGATTAATAAATAATTAGAATAGGTTTAACGCCATTTTCAACACATTTCAGATTGAAAATAGTAAGCTCGGTTACATCGATTCTATTCATGAGTATTAGCACCACTCATTTTATTAGGCATTTTTATTTTTAACCGATTTACTATTTAACTAATTTTATTATCTCTTCATAGAAACTGGGATACAAATGTCATTCTCAAAGTTCAAAGGTCACTGCCATAAAACTACAACTTATAGATATAAACTACAAGTACATGTGTTTCGTTTGAACATATATCACCATTATTTTAGCTCGCCGGAGCAGTGTGTCCAACGTCCGTAAACGTTTTATTGTCTGTATTCAAGCACTCGCAGTGTTCAGTTGATATTTTAAAGACTTACACATTAGGTTTAACGCCATTTTCAACACATTTCAGATTGAAAATAGTAAGCTCGGTTACATCGATTCTATTCATGAGTATTAGCACCACTCATTTTATTAGGCATTTTTATTTTTAACCGATTTACTATTTAACTAATTTTATTATCTCTTCATAGAAACTGGGATACAAATGTCATTCTCAAAGTTCAAAGGTCACTGCATAAAACTACAACTTATAGATATAAACTACAAGTACATGTGTTTCGTTTGAACATATATCACCATTATTTTAGCTCGCCGGAGCAGTGTGTCCAACGTCCGTAAACGTTTTATTGTCTGTATTCAAGCACTCGCAGTGTTCAGTTGATATTTTAAAGACTTACACATTAGTTATATTACTGAATAAACATATCTCAGACGCATTCTCAAACAGGCTAAATAGGATAAATAATATCGTTATAGATAGAGTTATGGCCCTTGAATCGTCAATACTTGCACTCAAACATTCGCAGTTTTAAGCAATTATCATTAAACTTACGCTATAGTCATATAATCATATTATCCCAGACACTTTCTTAAACTGTCCAAATCATTAAGGGTCTTGAATCATAAGCAATGAGTTATGTGATATTGTGTGCACTTTAGCTTCCCCCGGTTTCTTTTACAAATGTTTTGTGTCACTACTAGTATAAGTTAAGGACAATTTTTTAACGGTATTGTTCTAGCTTTTAGCGTGAAACTTACCAATTGTATCTTTTAGCACCACTTTTACCTAAGCGACCGTTCCGTTGTTGTTTTTTAACGTTGGAGACATGAAAATATGTAAAATGGATTGATTTCCTTTTTGATATTGATGTCAATGCTTTGCATTTGTATAATAAGAAAATATGGGAGCTAAAAAAGAAATTAATATGCTTGTGTTACAGTATAATATAAGCAAAACGTTTTTATCCTGATTATTGTTGATATAGTAAAAGTACATGTATTGATAGAAATATGTTTTGATCGGATATTTACATGAAAAAGTAAAGTAAAGTAAAATGCAGAAAATCCAAGTCCGTCATTCATTCATTCCATTATAGTTAAGTGAATACGAAAACTTCATTGTTCTTAATACACAATGTACTTAGATCGGAAAAAGGTGTCCCATTGTATTATCTCATAAATCGTTTGTTTTCTGTACATCAAGCCATGTGTCATATACTAACTGCACCTTCAAGAGAACCACTGATCAGGTCACGTAAGATCCGGATAGCATCAAACACAACAATTCAACATCATTAACTATGATATGTTTGTCAATCAATAGCCGTCTTGTACAAATGTATATTAGCAAATTGATTTATATATTTAATTACATAAACAAGATGCAAACGGACCTATCAGATTCACAGTCTCGCCTATCAATTTTCATCAAACCGAATTGTCTCCAATTAATAAATTATCAACAAATAATCATGTGCTGAAGCCAGTATTCACACGTAATGTATAGTTCTGCGGTATTGTACTTAACGTAAATTTTAATCTCATATAATAGCTGGAAACAAGAAAACACCTAAACTCTAGTACATAATATGATTTGATAATATGTTTGATTACATAAAACGATAATTGGCACCTATGTGGGCAAGAAACTGGGTACAGCATCTTAAACCCATAGCTGAGATGTATTTACGAGCAAATAAAATGCGTATCATGATCTCAGCATTAGCAAACAATTATTTTATTTTTGTTTTTCGAAGTAAGAAATTCGTCCTTAAACTTTTATATATTTAACAGATATTTCCACTTAGCCATTGACTATGTAGCTGTTTGATATTTCCACTGAGCCATTGACTATGTAGCTGTTTGATATTTCCACTGAGCCATTGACTATGTAGCTGTTTGATATTTCCACTGAGCCATTGACTATGTAGCTGTTCGGTATTTCCACTGAGCCATTGACTATGTAGCTGTTCGATATTTCCACTGAACCATTGACTATGTAGCTGTTTTGTATTTCCACGAAGCCATTGACTATGCAGCTGTTTGGTATTTCCACTGAGCCATTGACTATGTAGCTGTTTGGTGTTTCCACTGAACCATTGTCTATGTAGCTGTTTTGTATTTCCACGAAGCCATTGACTATGTAGCTGTTCGGTATTTCCACTAAGCCATTGACTATGCAGCTGTTTGGTATTTCCACTGAGCCATTGACTATGTAGCTGTTTGGTATTTCCACTATGCCATTGACTATGTAGCTGTTTGATATTTCCACTGAGCCATTGACTATGTAGCTGTTCGGTATTTCCACTGAGCCATTGACTATGTAGCTGTTCGGTATTTCCACTAAGCCATTGACTATGTAGCTGTTTGATATTTCCACTGAGCCATTGACTATGTAGCTGTTTGGTATTTCCACTGAGCCATTGACTATGTAGCTGTTTGGTATTTCCACTGAACCATTGACTATGTAGCTGTTTGATATTTCCACTGAGCCATTGACTATGTAGCTGTTCGGTATTTCCACTGAGCCATTGACTATGTAGCTGTTCGGTATTTCCACTGAGCCATTGACTATGTAGCTGTTTGATATTTCCACTGAGCCATTGACTATGTAGCTGTTCGGTATTTCCACTGAGCCATTGACTATGTAGCTGTTCGGTATTTCCACTGAGCCATTGACTATGTAGCTGTTCGGTATTTCCACTGAACGATTGACTATGTAGCTGTTCGATATTTCCACTGAGCCATTGACTATGTAGCTGTTCGGTATTTCCACTGAGCCATTGATTATGTAGCTGTTTGGTATTTCCACTGAGCCATTGACTATGTAGCTGTTTGATATTTCCACTGAGCCATTGACTATGTAGTTGTTCGATATTTCCACTGAGCCATTGACTATGTAGCTGTTCGGTATTTCTACTGAGCCATTGACTATGTAGCTGTTTGATATTTCCACTGAGCCATTGACTATGTAGCTGTTTGGTATTTCCACTGAGCCATTGACTATGTAGCTGTTTGATATTTCCACTGAGCCATTGACTACGTAGCTGTTTGATATTTCCACTGAACCATTGACTATTTAGCTGTTTGATATTTCCACTGAACCATTTACTATGTAGCTGTTTGGTATTTCCACTGAGCCATTGACTATGTAGCTGTTTGGTATTTCCACTGAACCATTGTCTATGTAGCTGTTTAATATTTCCACTGAACCATTGACTATGTAGCTTTTTGATATTTCCACTGAGCCATTGACTATGTAGTTGTTTGGTATTTCCACTGAGCCATTGACTATGTAGCTGTTTGGTATTTCCACTGAGTCATTGACTACGTAGATGTTTGATATTTCCACTGAGCCATTGGCTATTTAGCTGTTTGGTATTTCCACTGAGCCATTTACTATGTAGCTGTTTGGTATTTCCACTAAGGCATTGACTACGTAGCTGTTTGATATTTCCACTGAACCGTTGACTATTTAGCTGTTTGGTACTTCCACTGAGCCATTGACTATGTAGCTGTTTGGTATTTCCACTAAGCCATTGACTACGTAGCTGTTTGATATTTCCACTGAACCATTGACTATTTAGCTGTTTGGTATTTCCACTGAGCCATTGACTACGTAGCTGTTTGGTATTGATATTTCCACTGAGCCATTGACTATGTAGCTGTTTGATATTTCCACTGAGCCATTAACTACGTAGGTGTTTGATATTTCCACTGAGCCATTGACTACGTAGCTGTTTGATATTTCCACTGAGCCATTGACTACGTAGCTGTTTGATATTTCCACTGAGCCATTGACTATGTAGCTGTTTGATATTTCCACTGAGCCATTGACTATGTAGCTCTTTGATATTACCGAGACGTCACTGTCTGTATAGCTATTTGATATGTATGCAACGTCACTGTATATATAGTTATTTGATATTCCCGCGACGTCACTGTCTGTATAGCTATTTGATATTCCCGTGACGTCACTTTCTATATAGCTGTTTGATATTTCCGTGACGTCACTGTCTATATATACTGAACCGAACAGCTAACCCGCCACATTTCTATTTCCAATATCTTCATCAAAATATTGAGTAGCGTTACCAAAATTTGTTTACGACATAAAAAGATAATTATATATGTCCAAAGCTCAAGGAAAATCCCTTTGATAATATTTTTTCGTAAATGCATAAAATGTCAGGTATATAAAATGTCAGGTATATAAAATGTCAGGTGAAGCGTTAGCTGACCCGTTCAATATGCTACAATCGGATAAAAAACTCCATTACTCAAAACTTGTGGCGAGGAATTATTGAGCTGCAGCAATCAACCATCTGTCATTTCAGATTGTGCTTTGCAAAGTGGTAGAGATTTTGTTGATACGATAAGATCCAATTTGCGAGACACATTGTCGATTACAGCCATTGTTGAAACCTATCTGTTCAAGGCTGTGTTTCCAATGTTACCTGTCCAGAAGTATAAACTGATATATTAAACTTTATTGATTTCTGCCTTAGGCAACTGGTAGTTATTGTTGATCATTAAATTGCTTTGATTTGCTATAGCTCCGTGTTTTGTGTGCGTGCATACGTGCGTGGTCATGTGTTTTTGCTGATGTAATGTAATGGGGGAAACACATTTAACTCACTCAACAGGTCACAGAGGAGTTCACGTTTTAATGAGATATTTATTAAACAGACAGAGGGTCGTCCATGACTGAGTGGTCTACGACGTCATCTCACGTTCATTTATCTCTCACCGCCGACTTCGTAGGTTCGAATCTCGCTCGGTCCGAAAGCTTTGTGAAAAAAAAACTCAGCTACTTGCAGAAGTGTGTTGAAAATGGCGTTAAACACATTGTAAAATAAATATAAAATAAAGTAACACAAACTATTTAATATAACATACAATCCTTTGTATATAAACCGCCATTTACAAGTTACCCGTTAACATTTTCAATTAGTTGTAGGTTGGTTGGTTGTATGGTGTATAGCGTCGCTTTCAACAATTTTTCAGTCATATCGCGACGGTGTCTACTTGAGACAGTATTCTGAGCGCTGTCACACTGGAGTATCATGCCGCAGCCACATGGTATGATACCCCACCCAGTCACATCATACTGACACCGGGCCGACCAGACCTAGAACTCTCCTCTAAATGCAGAGCGTCAAGCGAGGGAGCTTCTAGTACCATTTTTAAAGTCTTTGGTATGACCCGGCCGGGGATCGAACCCACAACCTTCCCCCTGCGAGGCGGACGCTCTACCACTAGACCACGCCGCGGTCTTATTTTCAATTAGAGGCAAAGACACATAATTGTAAGTCAGGTATATTAAAACGGTACTTTAGACAACATATTACCACATTGACCAAACTAATTTAGTAAATTTTATCAGTCGATATAGCTACAAAGAGAAATATGTATATTTTAAATAGTATCATTTCATTTATTTTAAGTACTAATGTGTATTACAATCTTTATACAAAACAGTAAAGTTAAGTTTAATACCAACCTTGATTTGCCGCCTTACGTCATTCCTGGCAACAACAAATGTCACTATCTTATACATAAAGTGTCATCGACTTTTCATTGAAAACACATCATCTTAACTAAAATCCAATAGTATTATAGAACACGTCCATTCACACTTTTGTTGTACGCTTTAGACATATCTTCTTCAATGTCAGTAGACGCCTTAACACTATCAAAAGGTATTCCAGGTAAACCCAAAACAACGCAATTCAATGTGTAACATATTTTCAGTTTACCTTAACGAAGCGCAGTCTTTAATATGACAATATCTTGAACGTATATATCTGTTTTCTTGTCGTTGTCATGGCAACATTAGGCAAAACTTAGTATTGATCCCACAATGCTTCAAGTAAATCTTTCCTATCCAGATGTATATATTATATGAACTGTAATATATAAAAAACATGTTTATGCATATGAAACGATGACATGAAATTCTGCCTTTTTTCCGATTCTCAATCCATATGGACTTTATTCAAAACTGTGATATATGTTTTCGTTCTTTCTACCTATTGTGCGATATTTCCCGGTGTTACCCCAATGATCCCAACTATTAAGAACAGTCTTCGTCTTCTCCTCTTTATTTATAATACATAATATCCATGCTAAAACATTGAATGGTCATAGCAAAGTTGTTACTATGGAAGTCACTTCATATTTCTATTTACCACCGAGTATTTTCTGAATAATTAATATGTTAGTATAACTTGACCGTTAAGACAGCTACAAAACAAAGTCCCAATCAATAGATATACAATATATAATGTACATATCATTATCAGCATCTATTCCCGTTTAAGCATACCGTTTAGAAATGATTAACTTAGGTGCGAGGGAAAATAATATTGACCGACGTACTAAATTAGTTCCCGGTACCATAATATATCATCACAATATACTAATTTTTATGTTAAATGTTAGAACACTCCATAAATACCGCTGCTCTTTATATATCGATTTGAATGCGTAATCTATTCATCAACAAGAAAAAAATCGAATATCTCATAACGTAGATAATTAATACGCAGCCTATGTTAATTCACTTCATTCAATAAACGTGTATTACTACCATTGTTGGCCGAACTGACGCAGTAATACCGTCCTTAATTATATTTACCTAGGGATAATAGGAATAAAACTGAAGTTTCAAAACATTGTCACCATAGCAAAGTTAGACTAGGTATTATACGTGTAATAACCAGTAATTGTGAGCTAAATTATAAGCTGTGCATCGTGCAAAATGGTTTATTTATTTTTAGATTGGTGAAGACGGTTCGTCAGAATTACATGTATATATACACGCTGTTTATCCACAAACGAAGACACACATTTGTTGTCAATATGCCATAATTCATTGTTGGCAAGAAGCAAGTAAACATGGCCGATATTGATTATACATAATTTCTATTTACAGTTCGTCTTATAGTGTAAACATTTGATAAAACTAGATGAAATACTTATGTAACGTACAGTTTGTGGTGATTTCATCCTTGCAATCCTTCTTGTCGTAATTGTAGAATATACAGGTTTCAGCATCAAAAGAAGCTAAAAAAAAAAATAGCACGGAATCCACTACTAATGCAGTTTCTTTAATAACTTGTATTTTTACATCACAAGACTTCGTAGTTTGGCTTGTTTTGTAAAAGATAATTTAAGTCTGTGTGTTTACAACACTATTTCCTGTGGTTGGTTATTTTTGTACGAGTAGTGTATATCCTTTTTCTTAATACAGATACTATTTCATTGTGTCTGAAATTAATATTCAAACTTTTCCTACACATACTTTACGCAAATATAACACCATTCTTGTTTTGTAAAACGTATCAAACAGTTAAAGTATCAAGTTCCACCATCACATCTAACGGTGATCGATTCTTCTCATTTGATACGATCCAGCGATGAAGTATTTCAAACTGATCCTCTGTGCTTGCGATCTATCAAGTTTATGTACGTTCTACCTAAAGTTAAACAAAAGAATTTATCAATAAGAACATCATTGGCTGTTATTTTTATTTGCTAGACGTATTTACTAGTATAACATCATTGAATCTCATGGTAACAAGAAATAACAGAAGAACCCATAAAAACACCACCAAACTATGTCGGATATATTATTTGTGTTGAACAGTTAACAACCGAGTCAGCCTTATTTATTGTTCTATTTAACAGCAACATATAGAAAATAATGTTTTTCATGCAAAAGCTCAATGATGAAGTACGATGACCATATAAGTTATTATCTGAAATAAATATAGTTGAATATTTGTGTAAACAGAAATATTTTTAAACAACTTGTCATTACAAAATAAGAAAATGTATTTGTAAAATGAGATTTTGCATTTAAAGAAAATAGTCATCACAACAGCATAGACATAAATAATAATATATAAATTTTATAATAATAATTATAATACATAAATACAAATAAAGTGGCAACAGGACCAGTGCCTTTAAACAGTCAACAGCAAATAATCCTCATAGAAAGCTTAATCCTGGTGAAACTAACCTCGCTCCCACCCCCGTCATCACATCATTAATGAGCAAATATAAGTTGAAGTAATCCCTCGTACTAACTACGTTGTTATACGTATATCATACGTTTATGTAAAACTCTAAAAATGTATCAATGCACCATTCAAATAATTGGATTCACTCGCACATATGCAGCCTTACTCAGATAACGTACAACAGTCCAATTTAATAATTAAAATTTGATTGATAAGCACGAACATTTCCGCTTTTATATAAAGCATTACAGCCCTATTGACTATCTTGATTTATACAAATGTGCATGTTCGTTTAAAGTTAATTATCACAGTTCAGTTTAATAGCTTCATACATATGTATGTGTTTTACCTGACACACGTATAAATGTTCACATTTAGGTAATATTTCACAAGTAAAGATGTATACATATAACCATGTCTGTGTGTAATAGTATATAAAACCATTCAAAGATCGGTTGTAAAACAACAACATTTTATATAGACCTACATGTCTTCAATCTAATCTAAACTAAATATATATATTGCATCTTAACATCCGGCAGCTAATTAACCCTGTCATGTAGTAGATGACAGGAAAGCTGTTGTTATTAACCCTGCAGCAGTCCACCGTAATTTATATTAAATGTCGTGTTTTCCCATTGATTTATCCTCCTTATGGCACGGTAACTGCAGAGTCCGGATCAATTACCCTACCTTGAATGTGAACAACGCCGGCAATATTCAGTTATGTTAATTGTTTAGTTGTTCATTCTCATGCTGATTTAGACATTATCTAATGTGATAAAATGACAATGTTCATTAGGTATGATGATAAAATTGAAAAGCTTGAAAGTGATACGTAAGTTCTGACTCAGGAGTGCCGTAAATGATAATGTTAAGTTCGTTATAGGATACGTGAACATTACACCCCTCATATTACAGTTTTTGACAACATAGTCTGGGGCGGAAATATATAAATCATGTTTCAGTTGAATAATATTTTAGGAGAAATAACATTATTCTTATATTCAAAATTGAATGAATATTCTTTGAAATATTAAAAAAAGAGATTTTAATTGGCCAATTTCAATGCCATATATTGATGGATGAAAACTTTGATTTTTTTCACCAGGAATTTATATTACATCTAAAGAATGTGTGTCTTTATTTAAGAAATGCTGAAAAGGTCCTCCGTGATCGAGTGGTCACTTTGAAAGGCGCCGTCGAAATGTCACTTACCTCTCACAGCCAAGGTCGTAGGTTCGATCCCCGCTCGCTCCAAAATACTTCATTTGTGAGTAGGGTTGACAGTTACTTGGGAAAGGACAGTTGTTTTACTCAGATTACGTCTCAGGTCTTCCTCCACCAATAAAGCAGGATATTCCATATATAACATGAAATGTGTTAAAAATGGCGTTAAAACCCATTAAAAAGAACCGCTGAAAGTTTTACCACAGTGAGTTTTGCTCATGTTTTACCCCATTGAGCCATATTTAATAATGATTATTTTTGTTGTGATAATAACTTCAACAGATGTTGCCAACGTCAGGCTGTATTCGTGTTATTTACATACCTTAAAATCGAAGTTTCTGTGTTGTGCGTCTAATTACAGATATATGTACCGTGCAATACCGATATTATATCAATACTACTAATTGCACATACGTTTTTATCGCCATATTGATTTTCGCCACCTGAAAGAACAGTCTGCACATGTGACCTTTCTCACCAGCTCCTGCTATCTCTCCATAGGTTAAACCTTTCAATGAAGAATAGTAATGCTCAACAGGAAACGTAGCATTTCCCATAATTCTGCACTTCTCATAGACTATATTATATTAGCCACAGGACTGACTGTTTTAGTCAGGTCCGGCTGGCTCAGTCGTTAACGCGTCTGACTGTCAATCCGGGGTTGGGAGTTTGAATCCCCGCCCCGGGTGAAGATTTGCCATGAACCTTGTTTTGACTTACAGAGATGTTTGTCTTATACGTGTTAACTGCCTAGATAATCTGATAATTCGGTGTACTGACTGCCGTTTGAATAACTGAAGTACTTTAACAGTTAAATAACAACAAAAAAACACAAACGTATAATATAAAACAAAGAAAAATGATCATGTGTTTAAAAAAAATATGTATAAGTAACAATTTGTTTTTGTAAAAAAACATCTACTAATATTTCTTCTCTCAATTCACATAGAGAAATTAGACAATTTTCTAAATTGGTTGTGGAATTCCCATTCCTTGGAATGACACATAACCCTGGTGTCGATCGGTGTCCATGTATCGAGATGTCGTTATTGTTTGGTTCCTCTGTGCCCGCCGTACTTCCGGTTGGGAAGACATGTGGTTAATTACCTGACTTTAAAGTCACTCACATACCCAAACATAACTCAATGTTCATGTTTACAATATCAATGTTATAGTTAGTGAATGAGTTTAGGAATAAATGAAACTTACAAATATTCTGTTCTCGAAGAAAAAATCGATTTTTATATCCAAATCAAAGGCAAATCTGTGTAGAAAGGCGCCGGCGACTTGCACTTCCGACGTGTACGTTATTTTGCACTATCTCCATAAGTTATTTCAGTTTGTTTTTTTAAACTCATAAGTTTAATTTGTCAAATGACTATTAATTTGTGGACACTCCATACACATATTATTCTTAAATAATAGTTTAATCCAAAATTTGACAATTTTGCTTCTTTGAGTTCCTCCATTTTGTCATGTACATATATTCAAAGATGTGTACACAATGTGACTGAGACCACTAGCCTGTGAGTCTGTATTGTTTATGACCACAGTGTTATATGTACATATTATTCAAAGATGTGTACTAAAGGTGACCAAGACCACTAACCTGTGAGTCTTTATTGTTTATGACCGCAGTGTTATATGTACATTTTATTCAAAGATGTGTACCCAAGGTGACTGAGACCACTTACCTGCGAGTCTTTATTGTTTGTGACCGCAGTGTTATATGTACATATTATTCAAAGATGTGTACACAAGGTGACTGAGACCACTAACCTGCGAGTCTTTATTGTTTATGACCGCAGTCTTATATGTATATATTATTCAAAGATGTGTACACAAGGTGACTGAGACCACTAACCTGCGAGTCTTTATTGTTTATGACCGCAGTGTTATATGTACATTTTATTCAAAGATGTGTACCCAAGGTGACTGAGACCACTTACCTGCGAGTCTTTATTGTTTATGACCGCAGTGTTATATGTACATATTATTCAAAGATGTGTATACAAGGGGACTGAGACCACTAACCTGCGAGTCTTTATTGTTTATGACCGCAGACTTATATGTACATATTATTCAAAGATGTGTACCCAAGGTGACTGAGACCACTTACCTGCGAGTCTTTATTGTTTATGACCGCAGTGTTATATGTACATATTATTCAAAGATGTGTACCCAAGGTGACTGAGACCACTAACCTGCGAGTCTTTATTGTTTATGACCGCATTTTCATATGTACATATTATTCAAAGATGTGTACACAAGGTGACTGAGACCACTAACCTGCGAGTCTTTATTGTTTATGACCGCAGTCTTATATGTATATATTATTCAAAGATGTGTACACAAGGTGACTGAGACCACTAACCTGCGAGTCTTTATTGTTTATGACCGCAGTGTTATATGTACATTTTATTCAAAGATGTGTACCCAAGGTGACTGAGACCACTTACCTGCGAGTCTTTATTGTTTATGACCGCAGTGTTATATGTACATATTATTCAAAGATGTGTATACAAGGTGACTGAGACCACTAACCTGCGAGTCTTTATTGTTTATGACCGCAGTCTTATATGTACATATTATTCAAAGATGTGTACACAAGGTGACTGAGACCACTAACCTGCGAGTCGTTATTGTTTATGACCTCAGTGTTATATGTACATATTATTCAAAGATGTGTACACAAGGTGACTGAGACCACTTACCTGCGAGTCGTTATTGTTTATGACCGCAGTGTCATATGTACATATTATTCAAAGATGTATACCCAAGGTGACTGAGACCACTAACCTGCGAGTCTTTATTGTTTATGACCGCAGTGTCATATGTACATATTATTCAAAGATGTGTACACAAGGTGACTGAGACCACTAACCTGCGAGTCTTTATTGTTTATGACCGCAGTGTTATAATGATGATTGAATGAATGTGTCATTTGGATGCTGCGTTTCGCCATAGAAATATATCTTCATGTTTATGGTCTTTAGACTGCGTTGTTGTTACATGTTCTATTTTATAAATTTGTAAGTTTAGCATATTATTCACATGTAAATGGTGTCATTAATTTCAATTTATTTACAGGAGACATTTAGACATGTGACACTTCCTCCATGAATAATTTACATACGGGTGTGTAGTATACATATGAAATACAATATATTTATCAAAGAAATTTCAATGATAACTGATAAATTATTTTGCTAAAAACGCTAGTTGGAACTGGGTTTCACATTATGACTGGCACCTGCCACCTTTTTGTTTAAATAATTAAGTGTACAATACAATAGATAGCACTTTACTTTGGATTGTGACATGAATTGTAAAAGTTCGAATGTCTGGTACAATAGCGTAACTGTAATAACCGTTAATGATTATTTCAAAACGCCTAATTAACGAGAACAAAGGAAAATACGGCTTCCATACAAATAGCCTATTTAGAAATACTTATATATAAAACACAAAGCCAATTTTTGTAACCAAAAAAGTGTCATAAACGCATACATATCAGACTTTCAGAATGGAATTAAAATCGTTTGCCAAATATAATTACCTAATTACCTAATGCCATTTTTAATGCATAACATGTTAAACATGATATCCAGGCTCATTGTTGAAATATTAGTCTCTTGTTATTCATATATTTGAATGACTATGTACATATACTGTATGATATTAATGTTATTGTTATTGCGATGTACATAGATGAGACTGAAATAAAGATTAAATATATATTACCTGAAACTTATTCTGAATAGAATGATCGTCCGTCCGTATGTGTTTGGCAAACTTTCTCAGATAATGCTTTAGGACGAAGCTTTGTTCGAACCAACGATCGGTCTCAGTGTTTAAGGGTTAGTGAGGTTAGGTGACGGGGGAAGAGCAATGCTGCACCTGTTAACCCGGTTTAAGCTCCCCGATGGCGTATTTGCTACAGTAACTGTTGTTCCAAGGGCATGACCCCTGTAATCACTTCTTCTTATGTACATGTATGTACGCATTATGCGCATTTTATATTAGGTAGTCGGCATAATAACTGACCTGACGTCGGCTGACAATCAAACACGTCCATCAATCAATCAGCGATCGATATTGGTTGATATGCCGCCATTTCCTTAGATAAACAAACTATGTCTAAGTTAACATTACATTGTGTTTACTTTGACAAACAACACCATGTAGCCAATGGGCGGAGCGATAGTCCATCTCACGTCAGGGCAATGTTGCTCATGCTGTTGAAAGCGACGTCTCCTGTTTGATACTCTTGATTATGATTGTGGTCATGTTGATGTGGCGGCTGTCTACTTTGAATGCTGTGTCACCTGTGTTGAACATTTATTTTTATAGTTTGGTTTTTAGGTGACTTAAAAAAGTATCAGCATAATATTTATTTTCCCTTTAATGTTTTCTACATCTTAATTTATTTAAGGTGAAATTTGTATTTTTCAGAAATTCTAATTTTCATTGAAGAAAAAAATCAATTAACTCACATGATTATTTTCAGAAACACTTTCAAACATTATTTTCAACATGATACAATTTGAGTTGAATACATAATAAAAAAAAGATCTAAGATAAAAAAAGCTTGGAGATTAATAATAAAGTCTAAATCTGTGTTTTCCCGTTCAAAACTATTATAAACTAATGAAATGGAAAAGCACTGCAGCGACCTTGTCAATCTAAACACGACTGTCAGATGATGTTATATTACCTGTCAGTGTGTTGTATTGATTTCTCTTTATCTTTATGCTGTTACCTTGATGATATAATACGCTTAGGGTACAAGTTTAAATGACACATTATTGTTGTTGTCATTGACAATGCGTGTTATAACGGTTCATTACAGTAGAACATATACATCTCACATCACTATTACATTTCCCATAGGGCTCCATTGTAACGTTTGTGTCAAAAACACAGTAAAAAAAAAATATGCAGCATGTGTCTAGGATTTAATTCTTCAATGATTCAAGATCTGCAATCATAAAGAAAAAAAAATACCTTGACCATTTTTTTTTTAAATTTAAAGGTTTTGTGATACTACGTCAACTATTCGCACATAATGCAGAAATATAATATCCTCATAAAAATGTTAGTGGTGATTTCGAAAAATCTGACAATTTTACACATGGTAGGATAAAATAAATCACTGCAATACAAAGCCCTGAAAACAGAAGAGAAAGAGAAGTTTTATGTCTACCTCCTTCATCGGTAAGTCCGGGGTATTCTCGGGTGGTAAAAGTGGTGTGAGTCTTACACGAGGTCGATGTCGTCTGGATATACTTTGTAATTAAAACGTATATAGTGAAAACAGTTTCCATACATACGGCGTTATGGATGACATTCACGAACCATAGTGAAGGACCACACGATTAGGCTCAATTGGATTTGACTTGTATTCGCTCACCAAACAATATTTACCTCTAAGTGTAAATATCTGAAACTAAAAGATTGAAAATATGAGTAACCACTTTAAGAGAATACAAATTCATACTTTCTTGGAATGTCTTTTGTCATACATATAGAACTGATTAATATAAAATATTTTGTCACATATGTAATTTTTATATCATATAGTATCCCAAATGTGTGATATATGATGACTTTCTATCAAAGTTATTGCCATTTTCAATTTAGGAGAAACATTTAAAGGTTAAATGCATTGTATAGGGTTCATTTAAATGTATATAGTTTAGCCTGTTTTAAGCTGCCGGTCGAGGGAAGAAACACAAGAGGCCTTTAAGGCAGATTGTTGTTTAATACAGGTTCATTTGCTCCGAAAGCATAGAAATGAGAAATAGTCAATATGGCTGCTTAAGCGAGGTGTTTGCTTTAAAGAGCTGACCACTTCCACAGGTTTGAGTGTACATATATTTCAAATTCTCTGAAAATATGCTGATTTATGTGTTTTGCTGCAAAAATGACTATCTCAGTGAAGCAAGCATACCAGTGTCAGCATGGTATCTTAATTTCGTGAACATCCTAGTTCAGAACAAGAAATCCTATTTTTTTTGAATGAGGTTTAACTAACATATTTCAGATCATTTATGGCATTTCAAGTTTTATTTATGTAGGAAACCCTATGAATGAATCTGAGTAGAACCACCGTAGAACCACAAGTAGCTGGCAATCTTTCTCACATACTTGTTTCGAGAGAATTGGACTCGGACTTACGACCTTAGCGGTAAGAGGTTAGTGATCTTATATATGTCTAAAACATAAGCAGTACCGACATATCCAGATATACCAAAGGGAGACAAATTATGTACTCTTATCGTATTGTTCTGAGTGGAGAGTTATGAGTTGTATCCCTTGTACTGATATATTTGTTCAACTCCCACTTTCTTTATCAGATACTGAAACTTTAAAAAACTTAACAATGTGGTAAGTATAGATTTATTTATCATTTATTTAAAAAAAGTCAACGTTTAAGCCAAATATATGCCATTTTCAGCGTGTATATTACATTCGGGTTTACATTGAAATCGCATGACTGTTAACAGACAAGCTCAAAAGCACACATACATTTTACAGTATACTCTGTCATATGTATTTTGTTGTACTCATACAACAAACAACGGTATATAAATAACATATAACATGCTATCCGTATGTTTATATAATGTTCCGGGCCGCATCTCACACAAACTTTATAATTGTATTTCTACTTGGCCATATTTCAGTACTTTATATCCTTTAGCTTAAAATAAGAATCTTGATTCTAATTAGTCAGTAATCATAATCAATAAATTATTAATACATCAACTGCTGCTTGCAAGCATGTCATTAATTCTACCTGCATGCAGTTACACAGTATATAGTGTATAAAATATAAAAAAACTAGATGTTCTCTTTGCAAATAAATTAATAACACGTATAACCACAACTGGAAGCAATATCAAGCCGACTTGGACCCAGTACGCTCTCAGTCCATTATCACGAAGACTTCTTATTCAGGCCTGCTAATTATAGTGTTGTGAAATGATCGTTTCCAGTGGTTCTGTAGGTGTTCGAAACTGGTAACGCAGGGCAGCTCGGCGACCATACCAGTCTGCAAGAAACACCAAAACGATCGAGATATCAGTTTCTAATGATCATTAAAAAACTGGATTAAATGTGCCATGCTTTCGGACTTTTGTCAGCCAAACGCATAACACTAACCACCTTTTCTGGGGCACGAGCAAGTCGTGATTTCTCCATAAAAGCCATATTCATATAATGACTCCCGATGCGAAATGACTGAACATGGGGATCGTGTAACCAGACTGGTCAGTGCAATGTACGGTGTTGCATTACCAAAATATTTTGGAAAATATTAGTTGCGCTATTAAGCGTGTCAGTTTATATTTGATCGGTACTAGACAGTAATTTCTTACAATTAAACAAAAAACAATTCAATGACAGGATTTCAAAGATACTGAAACCAAACAAAATTATATACGAGACATACATTTCAAAAACAACTACCAATGTTACAAATAAAGCTCCTATGAAAATCTGAACTGGAGAAAAATCTTTATATCACCGATTACATGTACTATTTATTCGAGATTGAGGTTATTTCAATGTAAGTATTTATACAAAATTATATCCACAAATATACATAAATTCTTACACAGATGCTATTTAGTAAATTCAAGTTTATGTCAATCCTGCAATATGCATGTAGAAACAGTATAACATGCTTTGGGGACTGTGGTCATATACAACATTTCTGGACAAAAACAAATGATTTGTTATCATAAAACGGTATTAATGTAGCATTTACTTTTAAAAAATATATCATTGGGCATCCATGACTGTCACAACACAAAACAAAAAAAGTAATACATTTTGTTATTATTTTAGCGAAATCTTTCATTTTTAAATGTAAATGCAAACCGATACACCAAGCTAATCATAACTCTCTCTCTCTCTTTCTTTCTCTCTTAAGCATTTTCACTCTCACTATCATTTTCACAACACTGAACTATATTACTCCGGTTTTAAATGTAAATTATTATGTATAATATATCTTGTTTATGAAAAAATAAACGGGCTACTACTACTACTACTACTACTACTACTACTACTACTACTACTACTACTACTACTACTACTACTGTTACTACTAATACTACTACTACTACTACTACTACTTCTACTACTATTACTACTTCTACCACTACTACTACTACTACTACTACTACTACTACTACTTCTACTACTACTATACTACTACTACTACTACTACTACTACTTCTACTACTACTACTACTACTACTACTACTACTACTACTATTACTACTACTATTACTACTACTACTACTACTACTACTACTACTACTACTACCACTATCGTTACCACTACTGCTACTTCTTCTACTACTACTACTACTACTACTACTAATACTACTACTACTACTACTACTACTACTACTACTACTACTACTACTACTACTACTACTACTATACTACTACTACTACTACTACTACTACTACTACTACTATACTACTACTACTACTACTACTACTACTACTACTACTACTACTACTACTACTACTTTCGCATGTTGTTGTTTCTATTCTATTCATGTGAAAAGAACTGATTTTAATGAAACGTGTATTATGTACCATTTGTACCAATTTATATGTTTGTGTCAGTTATATATAAGAAGAGTCGTGTTGTTAAGAACCTGCGTGGTTCGACCCCCGCACGTTACGTATACGGAAGTAAATTTGTTTAAATAATTTGCCGTGTAACCGGTATTTAACAAGTTCGAGTACCGGACTGGCTGCGTATTATTCTCGTCTTGTCACAGTTATTCCAAACCAAAACACAATATTAAATAGTTGGGACTTATCGATGTTATCAGTCACTTCACACTTCAGTATCATAAAACCTCACAAGGTAAACGAATAGAGCATATACCATACTTCCAGGTAAAAGATGTTTAGTTTTCGTAAAACCTCTGTCTCTATTTATATATCTCAGACTGTCTCTGTCTGTCCCTGTCACTGTGTTTGTCCATGCATTTATCTCTGTCCCTGTTCTTGTTCCTATCACTGTCCATGTCCCTGTCTTTGTCTCTGTCCCTGACTTTGTCCTTGTTCCCGTCGCCGTCCCTGTCTCTGTCCCCGTCACTGTCATTGTACCTGTCATTACCCCTGTCCCTGACTTTATCTCTATCCCTGTTTCCATCACCGTCCCTGTACCCGTCACCGGTCCTTTACCTGTCATCGTCCCTATACCCGTCACAGTCCCTGTCCCGTCACTGTTCTTGTCGCCGTCCCTGTCTCTTTCCACGTCACTGCCATTGTCGTTATCATTACCTTTGTCCCTGACTTATCTCTATCCCTGTACCCGTCACATTTTTCACAAAATCAAGGGCACTACTAGACCAATCTGACCCAGGAAGGAACTTGTCAAGTTCAAGTTTTTATTTACCCTTGCGTTTTCAAATGGCAATTTCGACAAGTAGGAAACGATTATTGAAATAAATTGATGGTTATTGTTAATATGTATGAATAAACAATGATAAATGGTTGATGAACTGATTTACGGTGACTTATCATTTTAGGTACTAGTTGATTATATCAAGCATACTGTATAGTTACTATTCTACTTAATGGATTCGGTGATTATAATTCCTTATTTCATTATTCATTGATGGAGATTAATTTTAATTGGTCTAACTTAATTGAAGATTAATCATGTACTGAAGAATAATTTAACCTAATGCAGCCAAGCAATTAATATAAAGCAGTCAATTATTATAAGTGTTGACTGATTCAATCCGCCCATCACATAGTGTTTCATTTGTCACCCCTTCCAACATGCATGGTCACATGGATCCTATTATTGCCATCACTCAGCACCGTGAACCACGATAACGGTTATGATAAAACATATAAAGAATACTAGGGTCGCAATTGTTGGTTATTGGTTTTATATAATCACATATAGCCCTACTGTCGTGTCTGCCTCACAACCCTGGCATTCATAAAGATATTTTGAAATAAATTAGCACAAATGCTCACCACTAAACGATGATTTGTCGCGCAGAAAAGTCAAGATATAAACACTAAATACTTTAAAAATAAAATATAGATAATATATACAAATAATAGTATACTAAAGGGATAAAGAAATACACACTGTTAGATCCTCTATATTATATTTGCATGTTAACGTGTTTACTGACATCTGACAGAGTAAAAAATACAAAGACAAATTTGACACATGATAACATGCACTTTATTATAGTTAGCCAAGTATTTATGTGATAATTTACCATTTGCACGTGCTGCTCGTAGATATATACATGCAGTATAACAATCAAGAAACCTAAACACAAAACGATAGCTTTACGTGTACAAATTAAATTTTGTATGCAGTATTTCCAATAGCATATCCAGAAAGCAGTTTCCAAACTATCACCTCAAATACTATTTTATGATTTGGAAATCACCGACTTCTAGTTAAAGAGTTGACGATTTTATGAATATGAAATATTTTATTTAAGAATTATTATTTACTTAAACTAATTCTCAGCTGAAATCTTTCTTAGTGGTTGTATGATTTTCACTTTAAATTAGGAAATTGTTTTCGTCTTAGCTAAGACAATATTATTGGGTTAAGATACTTTCTAAGTAAAGAAAATAAAATTACGCTAAAATAAATGCATGTAAAATTGTAATTACACGCGTTGTAACGCTATGTACATTTTTTCCCACAACATCGATTGATACCTGTGACCTAATGCTATGGAGCGGTGTAAAAATCGAATAAAAAGTACCCGCTTTAGTTTACATTTTTTTTGCAGATATCCTGTACATAAGGTCTAAAGTGAAATTAAGCGGCATTTGGAACATAATTCCGATTTCCGAATAATAACGAAATTGGGCGAGAATATATGTACGTCAGTTTTCAACCAAAGGACAGACATCGAGGCACTGTACGATAATCTGCTTCGCTATTTTACTTATTATATTTTCTGTATGTATATATATTTATAGTAGCCATCATCTCTATTTATGAAACCATGAGCGTGTTTTTGTATTTGTCCGATGGCATTTTACGAATATTTTCTTACTTGTTGCAAGTAAGTCCTTACTTGTTGTTGTGTTATTTATTTAGTGTTTTGGTGTAAATAATGAATACATGTTTATGTTTGCGGACCTTGTAGACTTGTTCAAATGTGTTATCTCGTCATATAAAGAGTATCATTTTTTCCATTATTGACGCCTCCTGTCTTCAATGTGTTTACCCGCGAAATTCATCTTTCAAAATTTGACAAAAAAGTTTTAATAAAGATCATTATCCGCATGCGAAGACACAATAATGTTTCATAATTTTTGTAATGTTGACACGTCACTGAGGTGTCAGCCGTAATGCATGTATGTCATATCACAGTACCTTTAATGTCGAAGGAGAAGATGCACATTTCCTTGCAGATGGCTCGATGGCTTTTGTATGTGCATGTAAGCTAAGTGTGTTCTAACATGTCTCAAGAACACATAATACACCTTCTCCTGGTGAAGTACTGTTTAATTCGCCTCGAGTCTTGACGACGGAAAATTTATGGCACCTCTATGAAAAATTAACACTGTATTGCTTAATTTTGATACACGGTTACAAGACGCGGGTCCATACTTGCCATATATACAAACATTCTGTGATAATCTTGTGAGCTGTAATGAAATACGTTCTCCGCGAAACCCGCCATATTTAAAGCATAATGACGTAACTAAGTGACTACACGAATTAATATAATGAATAAATATGTTTCACGTATTAACACTGAGCCTGGTGCACTTCTGTCTATCAATCCAGGGGACATGAGTTTGAATCCTCCGTTGAAAACAACCCGTCCGGTCACAATCACAATAGTGATTGATATACGGACATTGCGTCTTGTTGCCGTTCGCCTTACACATCAGATTCAAACAGCTTATATCTGGCGTGAGCGAACAACACATCCATTACACTACCGCCCCGATTTTTGCATCCGCTTTTTAAAATAACTATTTGTACCTAATACATTTTTTCTATTTTTTACCAACGTTTCGAAGGATTTATCAAAATATATGAAGATCACCTCGTTACTTGTTGGACAACCCTCAAAACATTCACTCAAATATGTGTTGTTCGCACCTTTTGGCAAAACACAATAGATTTTTTTTACCACGTAACCAATGTTGCCTATATATACCACTGTCGTTGCGTATCGCGTCTTTTTCCCATTCTAATTTTTCTCGATTTCAAGTATTTCAGAAAATCAGTCTCATGGCTTCCTTCTTCTCGTGTGTTGTGCGTATGGTGGAGACTGGGTGTCATCGACGATGTCATCAGCAGTTTCTGTGGTGGGGCGTCTGGTAGATGCTGTGTTCGGTACCTGCAGTCAAGCTCCTGAGGTGAGTACTAAACCAGTTTTCTGTTAAAATATTGATCCATTACTTTCTGCTGCAAAATATCCAATAGGCCTACAATAAAATGGCATCGTATAGCTAAACGTGTCAGGCTACATAGCTTATGAATAAAAAAACGCGCCAATAAGTCATTCTTTAAAAGATTAATAAACACTTTACTCTGAAATGAACAGATGAATCACTATACGGAATCAGTGACTTAATTACGTTATTTATATGTCTCTGACGGCATACTCCATTGAATCCATACAAGTCTATAATTTACCTCAGATACTGAATTAAATGATTTCGCAATATATGTAATCAAACTGAACGCAGTCCTTGTTCGAAATGGTAGTCGTACATACTCGGCTAATTCCGTCATCTTCCAATATTATTACCACTTCGTAATTAGAGGGTTTCACGTTTTTTGTATGCAGGAAAGGCGGTGCTTATTCAGATCTTACTGTGTCATGACAGGGTAAACGTGAGTAATACTTCAGTTTGGATTAACTATGTGTGCTACATGTTCGGATTAACTATGTGTGCTACACAGTAAATGTATACCCAGTGGTTGTGTTATAGATAATAGTTTGTACAATGGTTTGCCTCTCCTTTAAAAATGCCACCTGTGAAAACGGCTAAATTTGAGGCCCTCCCGGTCTTTTTTTGAGATCTGGAGAACATGGCTATTTATTTTCAGAGATCTGGGGAACATTGACCATTACTTTAAGAGATCTAGGGAACAGGGACCCCCTGGGAGGGTCTCAGCATTGATGTAGTAGAACAATTGTAGTGACATGAAAATCATTGCGCCAACTATTTAGTAATGTCACTAATAACCTACTTCATGTTACGTCTCAGGTACCATAGCCGTTGATGTGAAGGATGCTTCCACTCTTCCTGTTGAATAATGTGCCCTTAACAAAACACGTGATAATAACCAATAACACGCAATAATACACAGTAACATGCAACATCACATAATAACACAAAAGTATATGTAACAGCACACAATTATATGTAACAGCACACAATAATACAAAATAACATGTAACAGTACACAATAAAATGTAACAGCACACAACAAAATATAACAGCACATAATAACATGTAACAGCACACAGTAACATGTTACAGCACAATGTAACACACAATAACATGTAACAACACACAGTTACATGTAACCGCACATTGTAACACACAATAACATGTAACAACACACAATAACATGTAACGGCACATTGTAACACACGATAACATGAAACAACACATTGTAATACACATATTACATGTAACAGCACACAATAACATGTAACAGCACACAGTAATATATAACAGCACATTGTAACTAACAATAACATGTAACAGCACACAATAATACACAATAACATGTAACAGCACACAAGACCATGTTACAGCACACAATAATACACAATTACATGTTACAGCACACAATAACATGTAACAACACAAAATAACATGTAACAGCACACAATAATATGTAACAGCACATTGTAATACACAATACACGTAACAACACCTTGAAAAACACAATAACATGTAACACAATACACAGTAACACACAATGGCATGTAACAGCACAAATCATACACGATAACAGGTTACACAACACAATAATACACAGTTACACACAATGACATGTAACAGAACACAATAATACACAGTAACACACAATAACATGTAACAAAACACAATAAGACACAGTAACACACAATGACATGTAACAGAACAAAATGATACACAGTAACACACAAGGTCATGTAACAGAACAAAATAATTAACAGTAACACACAAGGTCATGTTACAGAACACAATAATACACAGTAACACACAATGACATGTAACAGAACACAATAATACACAGTAACACACAATGACATGTAACAGTACAAAATTATACGCAGTAACTCACAATGACATGTAACAGAACACAAAAATACACAGTAACACAAAATAACAAGTTATAGAACACAATAATAAACATTAACAAACAAGAACATGTAACAGAACAAAATAATACACAGTAACACACAATGTCATGTTACAGAACACAAAAATACACAGTAATACACAATGACATGTAACAGTACAAAATTATACGCAGTAACTCACAATGACATGTAACAGAACAAAATGATACACAGTAACATACAATGGCATGTAACAGTACAAAATGATACACAGTAACACACAATGACATGTAAAAGAACAAAATGATACACAGTAACACACAATGACATGTAAAACTACAAAATAATACACAGTAACTCACAATGACATGTATAAGAACAAAATAATACACAGTTACACACAATGACTAGTAACAGAACACAATACCACATAAAGGAGATAGAATCTGACATTCAATACCACGTCAAGGAGACAATATATGACATTCAATACCACATAGGGGAGATTATATATGACATTCAATAACACATAAAGGAGATAATATCTGACATTCAATACCACATAAAGAAGATGGTATCTGACATTCAATACCGCATCAAGCTGATATTATCTGACATTCATTATTGCACAAAGGAGATAATATCTTACATTCGATACCACATAAAGGAGATAATATCAGACATTTAATACTGCATAAAGGAGATAATATCTCACATTCAATATCACATAAAGGTGATAGTATCTGACATTTAATACCACATAAAGGTGATAGTATCTGACATTCAATACCACATAAAGGAGATAATATCTGTCATAGTATCTGACATTCAATACCACATAAAGGAGATAGCATCTGACATTCAATATCACATAAAGAAGATGGTATCTGACATTCAATACCACATAAACGTGATAGTATCTCACTTTCAATACTTCGTAAAGCAGATATTATCTGACATTCAAAACCACATAAAGTAGATAATATCTGACATTCAGTACCACTTAAAGGTGATAGTATCTGACATTCAATACCACATAAAGGAGATAATATCAGACATTTAATACTGCAGAAAGGAGATAATATCTGACATTCAATATCACATAAAGGTGATAGTATCTGACATTTAATACCACATAAAGGTGATAGTATCTGACATTCAATACCACATAAATGAGATAATATCTGTCATAGTATCTGACATTCAATACCACACAAAGGAGATAGCATCTGACATTCAATATCACATAAAGAAGATGGTATCTGACATTCAATACCACATAAACGTGATAGTATCTCACATTCAATACTTCGTAAAGCAGATATTATCTGACAGTCAATATCACATAAAGGAGATAATATCTGACATTCAAAACCACATAAAGTAGATAATATCTGACATTCAGTACCACTTAAAGGTGATAGTATCTGACATTCAATACCACATAAAGGAGATAATATCTGACATTCAATACCATATAAAGGAGATAATATCTGACATTCAATACCACATAAGGAGATAGTTTCTGACATTAAATATCACATGGCGGCGGAGATAATATCTGGCATTCAAAGCAGTTATTCTGCTTATTATGTTTTGAATACTCTATTATTTTATCAATGCTTTATTTAAAGGGATTAATTAATACTAAATAAATATTTGTTTCCATTGAACCTATTGTGATTTTTGAATCAAATATACTTAATATAACAATTTATTGTGTTTGTTTTAATTTTTATTAATTTGGTGTAGTTTCGTGTTTGTTTTTATTTAACTCAGTTCTATTTTGAAGTTTATACATTGCGTTTAATAACGGAAATATATATTTATTTGTTTATTGGCTTTAAACGGAACATAACGTTTCATACTATTAAACTATTTTGCATCTTTTATTACCCCCACGAACTGACTTTGTTGTCAAATTAATACTTTTGTCAGATATCATTATTTTGCATATTCACTATTTTTGAATTTCCTCATTGAATATTACTTAATATTAGATTTCATATACTTAGGCTTGTTATATTCATATTCATTAAGCAGATGCCATTTTTTATGTTGCGTGGGACGGGAACCAGTCATGATATGATATGTCTTTTCAACGGTAGTCGTAATATTGCTGTTTAACAAGTGTACTTAAGCGGTATTCTTTATGCCGAACACCGTATCAGAGGTGACTATAACATTAGCGATAGTATCATTGTAATAAGGCTAGCCGCGTTTTAAATAGTTTGTACAACAATAAATATATCATCCCCATCAGAGCTGAATATCATAAAGATACGGAATTGTCTTGCATGTCACGTGACACACATGGATTTTATTGTATATATTATGTTGTACAAGACGAAATAACACATTTGTTTATTCATACAAAATTACAATAGATAGATCAACTGATTACTTATTTTAAATGAAATAAACATTTTCCTTCACGAATACAGTTTAGACTGACTTTGGCACCCGGTTTTTGGCGAGTGTGTTTTCCTACCAACGATATTTACTACAGAAGTTATTTAGAAATTAAGAATATATTAAAACATGTTTACACGCACGCAGACACGCAGGCACGCACGCATGCACGCACGTACATTGGAAACCAGCGAGAATATTAAAATAAAATATATTCATTATAGATACCCACCAAGGCATTTGAAAGTATTCAAAGAAGAAGCACTCATTATCGTATTGTTATTAGTACAGGTATATTAGAATTGCACAATGTACTGTTATTTGAAAACTTAACTGTATTTTGGCTAATTTCCAAACAATACGCTCGGCTGCTGACGTCATTGACAATAGTATGATTTTAAAACAGTGGCAATATCGTGCCGTAACCTATTTCGATCGGGATCTGATTTTGATCACCTCAAAGAATTACGTATATCGCGCAGGCGTATTTCAACTTCCTGCACAAATGTCAATATTTACATACAGTATCGACTTGGATATTGGATGAAATGAAAAAATGGTACCGGTACAAATAAAAAAAGTCAATTTATAATACAGACCTGAAAATGTGTAATTCTCACTATGCCCATTTTCAGTTTATATTAAACCTTGACAAAAGCTTAGTTTGTTTAAAAAGATCTTATCCAACAACGTCTGCTGAAAATTGATAAATAATAAGTTAAGGTCGAAAGTTATATGCTTGGTCGACTGCCCATGTCGGAAACTATGGTAACGGAGAAGTACTCTGTGCTAACTGTGTTAAACGATAAACCCCATATATCTTTTCATATTCTGAAGAAAAAATTCGACATAGACTTCAGCGTCAGTATTCTAAGAATCTAATTATAGATCGCATGTTCCTTTAACATATTTGCCTTTGGAGTCACTAAAGATTAGACTGTAGGCATTTATCTTATCTGTATTTAGGAGGTCACCTCATTTGTGCTGTCGCTATCAACTGAATTCATTATCTTAGAGTAATACTAGCGGATAATGAAAGCCAACATATTGTTTTTATTTAGTTGTTGTGTAGTAGGACTATCGGGTAAATATAACTACAGATTATGTATTATGTATTTTTTTATTTTTTTTGTATTGGAAGACTATAGAACAAACATAACTAGACGATATTTATTTTTATTAAGTACTATCGGATATGTATAACTGAACTATATATATATATATATATATATATATATATATATATATATATATATATATATCAACAGAAGAGAGAATTACCATTTTACAGTGCTAAAACTTGATGTCCTTAGCTAGCTTTCGACTTTACGTCTTCATCAGAGGACAAAAATAAAAGAAAGCAACAACAAAACAACAACACAAGAATTAACAATTTTTCTATATATGAAATACTGCAGACAGACTTAAAAACCTACTGTAAACTATTACAAACTTAACTTTTAGCTATAAACATTACAAATGCGCGTGAAAAAGTTTTAGTTTGTAATATGTAAAGTTTTTTTACTTGCCATGTTGTAGTGTTATAGGGCTAATCTAATAACACTATATGTATTCTATTTAATACTATCGGGTAAATATAACTACACTACAGTTATAGGACTATAGGTCAAATATAAATACAAACTATTTTATTTAGTTGTTGTGTTGTAGGACTATAAATAGGACAACAGTAATACAACTACATCCTATGTATTTTTAATGAGTTCTTATGTTGTATGTCTATAGGTAAATATAACTACACCATATGTATTTGTATTGAGTGCTTATGTTGTATGGCTATCGGTACATATAACTACACCCTATATATTTGTATTGAGTTCTTAAGTTGTATGGCTATCGGTACATATAACTACACCCTATATATTTGTATTGAGTGCTTATGTTGTATGGCTATCGGTACATATAACTACGCCCTATATATTTGTATTGAGTTCTTATGTTGTATGGCTATCGGTACATATAACTACGCCCTATATATTTGTATTGATTGCTTATGTTGTATGGCTATCGGTACATATAACTACGCCCTATATATTTGTATTGAGTGCTTATGTTGTAAGGCTATCGGTACATAGAATTACACCCTATATATTTGTATTGAGTGCTTATGTTGTATGGCTATCGGTACATATAACTACACCCTATATATTTGTATTGAGTGCTTATGTTGTATGGCTATCGGTACATATAACTACACCCTATATATTTGTATTGAGTGCTTATGTTGTATGGCTATCGGTACATATAACTACACCCTATATATTTGTATTGAGTTCTTATGTTGTATGGCTATCGGTACATATAACTACGCCCTATATATTTGTATTGAGTGCTTATGTTGTATGGCTATCGGTACATATAACTACACCCTATATATTTGTATTGAGTGCTTATGTTGTATGGCTATCGGTACATATAACTACACCCTATATATTTGTATTGAGTGCTTATGTTGTATGGCTATCGGTACATATAAATACGCCCTATATATTTGTATTGAGTGCTTATGTTGTATGGCTATCGGTACATATAACTACACCCTATATATTTGTATTGAGTGCTTATGTTGTATGGTTATCGGTACATATAACTACGCCCTATATATTTGTATTGAGTTCTTATGTTGTATGGCTATCGGTACATATAACTACGCCCTATATATTTGTATTGAGTGCTTATGTTGTATGGCTATCGGTACATATAACTACACCCTATATATTTGTATTGAGTGCTTATGTTGTATGGCTATCGGTACATATAACTACGCCCTATATATTTGTATTGAGTTCTTATGTTGTATGGCTATCGGTACATATAACTACACCCTATATATTTGTATTGAGTGCTTATGTTGTATGGCTATCGGTACATATAACTACGCCCTATATATTTGTATTGAGTGCTTATGTTGTTTGGCTATCGGTACATATAACTACGCCCTATATGTTTGTATTTAGTTCTTATGTTGTATGGCTATCGGTACATATAACTACACCCTATATGTTTGTATTGAGTGCTTATGTTGTATGGCTATCGGTACATAGAACTACGCCCTATATATTTGTATTGAGTGCTTATGTTGTATGGCTATCGGTACATATAACTACGCCCTATATATTTGTATTGAGTTCTTATGTTGTATGGCTATCGGTACATATAACTACACACTATATATTTGTATTGAGTGCTTATGTTGTATGGCTATCGGTACATATAACTACGCAATATATATTTCTATTTTATTGTTGTGTTGCAGTTCCAACAGTACACATAACTGCACAGTATTTACATTTTATGGCTATCTGTAAATATAACTATTCCTTGTGTATGTTTAGACTAAATAATAATAAAGCATACATTATTCTTTCATAAACTTACAATCTGTTTTGTTATTTCTTATTTTCATTTATCTTTTACGCCCGCGTGGTTCCGGCTAAGAATAGAATCACTGACGATCTCTGCAGAGGGGTAGGAATCCTCCGAATGGGTGTCATGTTCATTTTATCATTTTTTGTCATGTTCACTATTGTGGTTAAATTATCAACCCCTGTGTAATTCCAGGGAGCCATGAGTGATGGCAAGAATTGGATTACTGTGGCTTTTGCATGTCGTAAGAAGCGACAAGTTGAGTAATACGATAGAATTTGCTGAAACTCTGCAGTTCTGCAGGTATCAAGGTTTTATGTTCATTCTGCATATTCATTTGTTGATGTATTTTTCTTAATCTGTATGTTAATTTGTTGTTTTTGTACATATAGAGTGAACCTGGAATATTCCTTCCTGTTGGCGTCGAATAGCCTATAATGTGTTGGTACGCCGTAAAACCCTATTCATTCATTCATTTATCTTTTTTGATGTGTTCCCGAAACTTGAATAATTGGTTTTCCTGTCTTTTTCTATTACATATTTGCACGAGCGTAAACACAATACCTTTTCAGTGTAATACGACTTAATATCCCTACGACAAAAATATATTTTCAATATGATTTTATTTTTAGACTCCTGTTCAAAATTATTTATGCAGTTTTGAAATCTATGATTGTCAGAACCGTACGATTACGACTTCTTTTGATATTACCGTCTAACGTTTTGTTCTGCGAATGAAATATATCTGCGATTCTAATGTTCAACTTCGGAATCGAAGACTACATTCCAGCAGAATATTGATCACGAAAGCTTTCAAATCACAGAACAATTTGCTAAATATTCATATTTTGTAATAGTATTAGGTCAGAGTTTACTAACATGATTTCTAACCGGCTACCTAAGTTATTTGTACATTGGGAGCAACCCGCTAAACGCATCTGATCAATATTTAAACATATTTCAATACATTCTATTTGTTCTTAGGAGATTACATTGAGAGAATATCTCAAATAGAATGTATCTAAAGGTGTTAAGATGCATTCGTTGGTTTTGTTTCCAATATAAAATGTACACAGGACTGCGTTCAGCACAGTTAAACGTGTTTACTGCCTGGTTCCCTGAATGTATTGCGTACCGTGTGCTAATTTGAGGTTGAGCAAGTGTCCAGGAAAAGAAGTTAGCTAACGTTTTCAAACGTTTAACTCAACTGAACGCAGCCCAGTGGCCGGCTAGAAATGATGTTCAGTAAATGCTAAGGTATGTTGAAAATACCGGCAAGTATGGTTGTTGCAATCTTACATATAATGGTTGCATGTTTAAAATGCCAATAAATGGAACAAGTTAATTATAAACTATCTATATAATCCATAACGGATATACGTATTGTGATTGTCATAAATTCTTTTGTACGTTTTAAAAGTTTAAGTGACAGCGAGGCAGTACAACGTAATTGTTTAGAGTATTTTCCTTGTTCATTATGTTAGAATCGGATTGTTTTCACTGTGAGTTTAGACAAACATTTCCTGTTCCAGTCTTACAATACATACATCACTATTTGCCGAGATAGCGCAGGTGTATTTTTATTCATAATCACACATATGTAAAGCAAAACCAAAAACAATAAACACAACTTGTAGCCAGCCATTAAGCTAATTGAACACAATTTACTATTAACTGGATCATCGTCCAACATTTTAAAGACATACAGAACTATTGTCTTGCAATAACATTTGTTTTAAATTAGAAGAACAATGGCCTGTGTATAACAATGGAATGGGGCAATATAGCACACATGGTCGATGTGTAACAATGGCATGGGGCAATATAGCACCCATTGTCGATGTGTAACAATGGAATGAGGCAATATAGCACACATGGTCGATGTGTAACAATGGCATGGGGCAATATAGCACACATGGTCGATGTGTAACAAAATAATGGGGGCAATATAGCACACATGGTCGATGTATAACAATGGCATGGGGCAATATAGCACACATGGTCGATGTATAACAATGGAATGGGGGCAATATAGCACACATGGTCGATGTGTAACAATGGATTTGGGCAATATAGCACACATGGTCGGTGTGTAACAATGGAATGGGGCAATATAGCACACATGGTCGATGTATAACAATGGCATGAGGCAATAGAGCACACATGGTCGGTGTGTAACAATGGAATGGGGCAATATAGCACACATGGTCAATGTATAACAATGGCATGGGGCAATATAGCAAACATAGTCGATGTATAACAATGGCATGAGGCAATATAGCACACATGGTCGATGTATAACAATGGCATGGGGCAATATAGCACACATGGTCGATGTATAACAATGGAATGAGGCAATATAGCACACATGGTCGATGTATAACAGTGAATGGAATGGGGCAATATAGCACACATGGTAGACGTATAACAATGGAATGGGGCAATATAGCACACATGACCTATGTATAACAATGGAATGGGGCAATATAGCACACATGGTCGATGTATATTGATGTATTCTTTTCAGAGACTGGTAAATGTCAATCACAAAGGGTCATATTTGGTGTATTTTGTAAACAAAACTATTATTAACGTCATTAGTGCAATTGAATAAGTTTTAACCAAATACGACTTAGTGAAATAAATTAAAACGTGTCAAATTACTATCGGCAACCCTTACTGAACAATAAGGTTTCTGCTAAAAACCATCTGATCCTGAATCTACCAATAAACCACGTGCCAATATTAAACAATTTTATATAGTTTTATGGTTTCTTTTCAGAGGCTGACCAGTGTTTGTCTGGTTGGACCAGACATGGTGAAAGGTGCTATCATTTCAGTCATGATACAGAACAATGGATGGTGGCTCAGGTTCATTACTAACCGAAATGTTAACGTATTCCGTCTTACATTAAACTATGTTCAACTTACTAAAATATTTAATTTGGACACTTATTTCAAGTGTTTTATGTCGTTTGATACCTTTACGTTGTTCTTATCACCACTGATAAGAGATTGAAACGACAACGTTATACTGAAATAGGTCAATTAGATATTGTTAAATATAAATTAAATGATGCCTTAAATTAATTCGGGATATGCAAATGCACGAGTATTTATATATGAATAAAACCCCAAAACGGACGGGATGTATCTACCTTACATCACACTTGTTACACGTCATATCAAAGTAATATATGCGTATATGAATACCAACCGAATAGCAATATTTTAAATAATATTCTGGGACTAACGCGTGCATAGCCATCTGTTGAGTTAATAAGTTAATGCAATTTTGAAGACAAATGGGTATACCAAATGCTCAGTGCTAGAACATGGTATTACGGTACCCCAAATTTCCCGAGTTATATTTAGTTAATCAAGAGATAGTGTTATCCGAGAGTTTAAATACAGCAACTGTCATTGCAACAAATGTGTGTCAGTCAAGTAACTACACAGGTCATATAAATATAGATGCAGCGAGATTTATATTAATTTACAGTTGGTTTGTGAACACCTTGGAGGATACCTGGTTGAAATTGGATCGGACGCTGAAAATAGCTTCATCGTCAATGAAGTCAATCGACTCAAAGGTAATAATAGTGAAGATTTCAATGTTGCTGTTATCCTTGCTTAATGAGTTGATTTCGGCATTTATGGATAGAAGAGCTTATGTGATGTGTGTTGTCCATCGTCCGTTGTCGTTTATTAGCACACCTCTGAAATTATCCCATCACTGTGTGTGATTTCATATTACATTCACAGACATTCAGATACAATAGTATAGAATGACACTGATTCTTACGCTGGTGTTGAATAATATTGCGGTTTTATTACTTAATTATCTGTCAGACTAGCGTACCATGTTCGACAGACTTGTTTTCATAATAACTAGCTGTTCAGCTGCCTTTTTGTCACAATTTAGTGATTTGAAAATATGTATTGGGTATTTTTTTAGACGCAGTCATAAATGCTTTTATATTTTTGACGGTCTGTCAGTGACTTATGAAGTTGCTTTAAAAGATGAAATTGGTATAACCAATCAGCTATATTATACACAGTGCTACATGTACATCCATTTTGATTAATAACTGTGTCAACGGGCATTGCAGCAGTTCTGATAATTCGTCAAAAGGTCACTATTTTACCAAATCGAATAGTGTTAAAATGAAGTCTCGTGTTCAACCACGTAGAACCAAAATTGTGTTCTTTCTAGTGTTAATAAAGTAAGTACATGGCTACCTAAAGTATAATGTTTTCAGTTAAGTCTTGCCGCTCTAACGTTTCCTATGCGTGTTCTTCATGACGTCATTTCGACTCTTTTTTGTCGTGATTATTACCAAATTATTACCTCCAAATAACGTCACTAGCTATTTTAATAGCAATATGCTCATAAATTGTCTCTTGTTTTATTGAAATATATGCTACTACACTCTCTTAGTCTGCCGAACGGACCCAGCTCTCCCATTCGAACACATTGATTGGTCATTTGCTTTGAATGACGTCGAAGTTTAGCAAGCAATAGCTATGGATAATTTTGGGACAGTCATAGAATTCCGTGCGTTTTAATTGGGGTTAAATAGACATGATTCGGGAACTGGGATAAACTAGAACTCACATAACTGTTTTGAATAATGATATACATTTCTTAGTTAAATGTAGTTCATGAAATTAAACAAACTTATAAACTTCGCCATGAGCCATTTACATACCGGAAATATAGCTGACCATGGCATATTTCATACAAGGGACGGCAGTATCTCTTGACGTCACCAAACCACTTAAATTAGAATAAACTGAGTGCTTGAATGCTATGTCTGGTGATTAATACATTTTGGTTCTCTTGATTTGTTACAGGAAAACCTCGATATAAAAGAGACCTAATGTACCCATATTTAAGTGTTCAGTGCCTTAGTATCACCAACTGGTAACAATGTATTATTACGAATAGAACGTTTCGGTATCGGTATGTAAACATTTGATGAATTGCTTCAAAGCAATACAATAAGCCTTTTGTCCTCGCTACATTGATAATAAAACAAGTTGCTTGCAGTCATGTCTTATGTTCATTTAGTAGGTACTTGGATTGGTGCCAATGATCTCCAGGTGGAAGGAGAGTGGATGTGGGATAATTCTAAAACCAAACTCGCATATACTAACTGGTATCCGGGTGAACCAACCAACGCTGGAGGCGACGAGAATTGTGTCGAGATAAGACCAGCCCTATCCTGGAATGACAAAAGATGCGATGTCTCACTTCATTATATTTGTGAAGCGGATCCTAGGTTAATGTTTTATGATATATTGTATAATACATATATATATATTTATTTATTTATATTAACTGTATAATAACTATTCAGCGGCTGTCGTATATGACCATATGAACAGTTTCTAACGCTTTTGAATTTATTTTCATCATTCGAATTCCCGCACCAAATTCAATGAATAATTTTTTAAAAAAACGCCAACAACAAAAAGTTACATAATTGTGATTCGACAATAAAAACAAAACGATTCGGAAACACTTCTCCAAATTTGATTTGCTTTGTATAGGTGACGTCATTTTATGTCATCGAGAGCTAACAGACGGTCTGTTAACTAACAACTCTTTCCTAGGATCCTAGAAGATAAGCCATTACCCGAACAAGACGATTTTTGCAATAACTGATGGCTATTCCACTTGAATTAGCGGTGAAAGTTGAATGATAATGAAATAAAATGTCGCATATCAATTATCGTGGACACTATCAAAAAACACATACACCAAGAACTTTGGATCTAATTCACGATTCATGTATCGATAATCAGGCGTGCTACCGACCGCAAAGTTCTTGGTGTATGCGTTATTTTGGTAAGTGTCTACGTGTGCAAGCTAATATAATAATAATACAGAAGCTATTCATAGTTGGTCGTGTACTGTAGAGAGGGCAGCACTTTGGTTAATTTGATCAAATAAAATTCCATCTGAATTGGCGTATCAAATTAAAAGAAATTGCATCAACTGTTTCATTTACAACAGTTCGAGTTGAATCCATTACAATAAAGATATTTTGCCTTGATTTATAAGTTATGTAACTGAATGTGAACTTATGCGTGCTAGTTAATATTGTATCTTTAATATTTATCTCTTTTTATTTCATTTTCAGTGAAGGAGTTATTGTTGGGTGACGTTTTGGAAAAAATCTAATAGTTCAATGAAATGATCAGTTTTATTAAACAAACAATAAAATTATCAACCACAGAATAATTTGATATTTATCATTACGCTATGACGTTTGTGTCACCTTTACTTCTTTATACTGATAGAAGAAATAAGATTAATATTCATGATATCATTGTTACCAACATAAAATAATAACTTTTAACTTATGACTGTATTGCCCTTATATTAACAGCGGCGGGCAGAAACTTATATATGCATATAATATTTATAGTTATTTTGGAAATAGACTTTACCATATTTGTCGATGCAGTGTGCCAGAAAAAAATGGCAATAAATGTCTTCGAAAATTAAATGAATACATAGCATCTAATTATCAATTATAATTTTGAATTTCAAATCCGCCAAAACGTGACAAGCACCCCCCCTATATATGGATCAAAATTGTGATAAAATAAACATGGAATAGCAATGACAGCTGTAGTACTTGACCCGCAACTCACCAATATGACTAAATTTAGCAAATTTGGCCATAATGGTGTATCAAAGAGAAAACAAATTGAAGTCACATGAATCGCTTGAAACGTCCTAGAATGCATTTGAATTTAAGAGGAAATATTTTTTTAACTAAACATGGCTTAGAAAACCTGTATGTGAAATATTATTTCAACAAAACACCCACATGTCAATAAAGGTGTGACATATAAGCATGATTTGTTGGTAAAGTGAAGTTTTATTGCTGAACTTAGAAGTTTGAAATTGCTTCACATAAGCCGGGTTCGATTAGCTCAGTCGTTAGCGTGTCTGACTATCAATCCAGGGGCCGTGAGTTCGAATCCCTACCGGGGATTTAACATGATACGGAATGTTCATATTACACCCCCATCCACGCGCTCATTCTACCCTGCTGTGACGTTGGAACAATTTAAAACATATGACGTAGTATATTTAATTTGACGTTTAAAAGTCATCGTGGTAAAACTTTAATACTTTAAATTAAAATGAATAGAATGAATATAGGCCTATATGGTTCCACAGATTAAAAATTGTCAATCAACCTCGATGTTTCCTGTTTCGTGGTATTTTTCAAGGTAAAGGTCGGCACTGGCTTACTCAGACTAAATTAACCGTAAAACAGCTAAATATGTAAAACTGTAAAATCTGGACATTTGAACAAAGATCATTTGCGGGAATTTTTTATGATGAAGTCACCTTTAAAGAAAAACAAGGTAAGTACAAGAATGTATAGGTATTTTTTAAAATTAAATGTAAATCATGTGTAAAGTTTTCATATATACTTTCTGTTATTTTTACTACAACAATTTTTTTTTTCTACAAAAAAAGTGGGTGAACATCTTTAGGACGAAAATTGATTTATGTGCTAGAATTATTTCCCTTGTTGTGAACGCACAGAGAAATTTTTTTTTGAGTTTATAATCTGGCAAATTTATCAATACTCGTCGTTTTTAATGATATTTAGCGGTAAGTATTGTAGTATTAATGATTTTGTATTGGAAGCACAATACAGTGAAGAACACAAATGTGTTAACTCTAAGGTGTTTATTCTAGAAGTGGAGTCTCTGTCGCAGACTCAATGATCTTATGCGCATGCGTAACTATAGTTTATTTCAATAATGCTACATCTCCCTCCTTATGAAATAATTTTGTTACTCATGCAACTTAATAATTTTAATTTGTTATAATATATTATATAAACATCATCGCATGTTTATCATCATACTAATTTAAAACATTGAGATTATAACTGTGTAAAGTGTAAAACATAACTTTATTAAATGGTTAAACTGTATCGTGGTTTAAAATAAAAAAAATATCCAATCCTGACAATTAGCATACACATATACTTATATAGAACACTATGTATCTGATATAGATCTTTAATTGTTCACTGTTGCTGATTCATTTCAGATACCAGTTCGTATCAGTTAATTGCGGGCCGCCTAAAGGCGGGCCGCATTATTTAATACGGGGTTAAAAAGTTCCTCTGGGGGATTTGGCAGACTGCTTTACATTGGTTCACATTTTATACTGAAAGTACATGATATTGAAGACTGAAATAAAATAAGATCAGACACAGTCTATTTTTTTGCTGGACTGCTTTAATACTTATTACGAAGGTAGTTTTGTATCTTTTTGTATGTAAAAATTTAGACGCAGTCTAATTATTATATTCGTACACTAACCAGTTCGTACCCCTTAGGCGATTTTTAAAACCTTCGATTCTTCAGTATTTCCTAATAATTTATTTCCGGATTTGTTTTACATGTTGTAAATACTTTATTTCAACAATTTATCAGCATTTCATCTTTGTTCTAAATTTCCTCGTAGTATACTTCTGTATGGATGAAAAGGTGTGTGTGTGTGTGTGTGTGTGTGTGTGTGTGTGTGTGTGTGTGTGTGAAAATTGAGGATAATTTAGTAAATAACTGTGCGAATCGTTATATCTCTTAAAGAGTGGTTTTAGGCCCGCTGTGATACTTTGTATCACAGTTCTCTTGTTTGATAATAGCATGCACTTATATTATCATTTTGTCCAATTTTCACCGCTATACCAATGATCTGGTTTCACCTCTCTACCATATCGTGTTATAAAATGCTGAGGATTATTTGACCTTGATTCTAGATTATGAGACTGAGTGGAATGTTGGTCAGTATGAGACGGATGAGGTTCCATAGGGTTAATTGTCTTGTCGGACAGATTGATCGTTTTACCCTAGAAGTTTTCTTGAAGCATATTTGGTGCAAACTGGGTTATCTGCGCGAAATTTTTCTTTGTTTTGTGAAGGAATTTTCTGTTACGGCGATAGACACCCCCGTCCTTGGTTTGCACTGAAAATGACCTATCATTATGCAACTGTACGACTTTAGCCGGTTTCCATACTTTGCCCATTTGAACCCTAACATAATCATTGATTTTAAGGGGTGGTAGGGATTTCGATATTCTGTCAAAATAAGTCTTTTGCTTTTGTTTAGAGTTGTGTATTTTTGTACGCACAGTTTGCGGATTAACAATCATTGGTTGCAGTTGATTTTCAGTCACCGGCATAATTGATCTGGTTTTCCTGCCCATGAGTAATTGTGCTGGGGAATAGCCGTTTTCAAGAGGGGTGTTCCTGTATTCCAAGATAGCTAGATATGGCTAATTTCCTGTATCATTAGCTTTTCGGAAAATACGTTTTACGATTTGGACTGTTTTCCCAGCCAGTCCATTGGACATTGGATGCAAAGGGCTTGAGGTTGTATGTTTGAAACCCCAATCTTCAGAAAAGCTCCTTAACACGTGGCCAGTAATGTCTTTAGCCATCCCTGGCCAAAATATTACATTTTTCGCTCGCTGTAGCGTTTTTTTGAACGCCCATATGACCTGTATGAACAGATGCTATCATTTCCTGTCTGAGTGACCTGTGTATAACAAGTTTATGACCTCTGAAGATAAGATCATTCTCTACAGACAGCTCATCTCTGTGATTCCAGAATTCCAATACAGATTTATTACACTCTGTACGAGAACTTGACCAGCCATCAAGTATAGTCTGTCTCAAAGTTTGCATCTGTCCGTCTTGTTTTATAGCGTTTCGTATAATGTCAAGTCGACGTTCTGTTATGCACAAAGCTTGCAAAACGGTATGCACATGCAAATCCAAACCATCTATCAGATTTGGATAAGTGTTGTCAAGCGACTGTCTAGATAAGCAATTACTGACAGGAATGTCTATTCCATTGACATGTCGCAATTCAATATCGTATTTTTGAATTTGAAGCATCATTCTTTGGAGACGGGGTGGTGCTGTGTAAGTGGCTTTTTCATGATAGCTGACAGTGGTTTGTGGTCTGAATGTACAATTACGTGTCTGCCGTAAATGTATTGGTGAAAACGCTTACAATCAAACAAAATGGCCAAAAATTCTTTCTCTATCTGAGCGTATCCAACTTCAGTTTTGTCAGTGTTTTCGATGCAAACGCTATTGGGCGACCGTTTTGCATTATACTTGCTCCAATTCCATATTTAGAAGCATCGCATTCTAAAGTAAGGGGCATTTTTGGGTTAAAATAAGCCAAAACAGGATATCAGTGATCACTTGTTTTAACTTTTCGAAAGCGTCATTTTGAGGATGATTCCATAGAAAGTCAACACCTTTTTTTAGTAGAATTTTGCAGAGGGCTTGTAATTTCAGCCAATTTAGGAGCGAATTTTGACAGGTAGTTTACCATTCCTAATAAGTTCTCTAACTTTGCTCGGTTGTCAGGGGCCTTTAATTTTACAATAGCCTCAATTTTGTTTGGGTCTGGCTTAAGGCCCGATGATGTAACAATGTGACCAAAGGAGGGTACTTCAGTCACACCGATGATACATTTTTCAGGATTGAAACGTACGCCTTTGTCTAGAGCACGTGTAATTACGTTGAGTAGGTTTTCGTCATGCTCTTTCTTAGAGCGTCCATATACAAGTAGATTATTAACAATGCACGTGACTCCAGTGAGTTTTTCAAATATTTCGTCAATTTTTGATTGGAATATATCTTGACTGCTCTTAATACCAAATGGCAGTCTTAAGAAGCGGTACCGCCCACAAGGCGTACTAAATGTCGCGATATATGACGATTCGTCGTCTAACTGCACACTCCAATAACCATGCGTGCAGCCAAGTATACTAAAATACTTTGCGTCTGTCAATTTTGCAACAACATCATCGATAGTTGGCATTGGGTAATGTGGTCTACGGATTGAATCATTCAGCGCTTTTGGATCAAGGCATACTCTCAGTTTACTTGTTTTAGGTTTTTCAACTATAACCAGGGAATTAACCCAATCGGTAGGTTCTGTCACCTTGCTAATGATATGAGAATCTTCCATTCTTTTAAGTTCGTCTTTGAGTCGCATTTTAAGCGCCTCTGGTATGCGTCGTGGGGGTTTACTACAGGAACAGCATCTTCCTTTAAGTGTAATTTACATTTGCCTGGAAATAACCCAACTCCTTCAAATATTTCCTGATATTTGGTCATTATGTGTGCCTTTGTTATATCACAAGGGTTGTGTTCAACAGAGTATGTCACCTGAATCAGTTCAAAGTCAAACGAAGTTTGCAAACTTAGGAGTGGCAGGGCAGAATTTTCCACTACGTAGAAAATGGCATAATTGCTTCTATTTTTGTAATTGCAGGTCATGCTGACCTTGCCTAACGACGGTAATGCGTTTCCTGTATAGGAGGTTAACCTGTTATCTGGGGGTAACAAAGGGTATCCAAGTTGGAGAGTTTGGTAGAGTTTATGTGGCAAGATATTAGCTTGGCTACCTGTGTCTATTTTAAAAGTAACAGGTGTTTTTAAAGGGGCCAATATATAGGATGACAAATGCACGATCTGGAGATAGAGAAGATGTTACTGTATCAATTTTGAAGTCTTGTCCATCATATAAATCCATATCTGGCTCACACAACACTTGATGAACGTTATTACTGCGGCTCACAGATGCAAAGTGATTAAACTTCCTGCACGAGTGGCATCTTACACCTTTTGCCGGACAATTGGAATTTCCTGTGTTATGTGTTGAATGGCCACAATTTCCACACTGTGAATTGTCGTCGTTCTGGTGACGCGATCTCACTTTGTCCTGCCAGCTGTGGTCGTCGTTGTGGTCGCTGTTGATATTGCGGCTGCTGTTGCTGCTGATAGTGTGGCTGCTGTTGTTGCTGATATTGCGGCTGCTGTCGCTGCTGATATTGCGGCTGCTGTTGCTGCTTGTTTATCGGCCTGTGAGTATGTGCGACATGGTGCACGTCTTGCTCTCCCATAGAACGCCAGTGTTCTTGTGAATACTCGAAGGCTTGTGAGATGTGTATGGCCTTTTCAAGAGTAAGCTCCTTTCCCGCGTTTATTAATCTTTCACGTATGCGGGAGGAATTGGTTCCGAACACAATTCTGTCACGGATCATCTCGTCGTTGTTGGTAAAACAACACTCTCTTGCCTTTAACCATAATCTAGTTACAAAACTGTCTATTGTGTCCTGGCCTTGCATTTCGTTATTAAATTGATAACGAGCAAATATTGGATTCAATGTTGGCTGTACGTGCGCCTGGAATTTGTCGTTATAAGTTTGAATTTTCTTTCCATCTTCTTCTGATATGTCGTTCCAAGTGGCATGTATATCCATGCCTTTCTCTCCTGACCATGTAAGCAAATAAGAAATCTGTTCTGATTCCGATTTTCCTTTCAGTGGTCCGCTAAATATTAGCTGCACGTGGCGTTTGAACTTATCCCACTGCACTGGCAGATTAGTGTCGTCCCAGTTCATTTTTGGTGGAGTAATTCCCGCTTAATCCATCTTATGAATTAAGTATTCATTTATACTTCTGACACCATGTAGTATTTATGATTTTGTATTGGAAGCAGAATAAAGTGAAGAATACAAATGTGTTAACTCTAAGGTGTTTATTCTTGAAGTGGAATCTCTCTTGCAGACTCAATGATCTTATGCGCATGCGTAACTATAGTTTATTTCAATAATGCTACAAGTATTATGTTTATGTATATCAATGTAGTTATAAATATACATCAGTACGCTATGCAACTATTGGAACTGGAATATTTTCATTTTTAACCATAAACCTTACCCCACCCACTGTTACTTTGTATGTTCAATAATTATAATTGTAGTTTGCAATATTATTTTTAGAACATGTTCTTATGTTAATTGTATGGTGACATCTTACTATTTCTTAAATATTTTAACTCGAGACCATGTAAAGAATTTCTTGCCATCTGATTGATATATATTGAACTGAGACCATGCACAGGCAATTTTCCAGCCAGTGACACAGGCCCTATCTTGATAAAGCGTTTGGATAGCTTTACAATATATAGTGAATAATGGAAAGGTAGAACACTTCTTAAAGACATATCTGGTGTGAAGGGAGAAACCACGGAACATTTAGCAAGTAAATAAAACAAAGATTTCGGATTAAATTTTGTCTCACTATCTAGAAAACATTGAATAAACAAATGTTAATTTAGACAGCCGGAATATAGTAAGCCACTGAACGGATTGTTGTGAAACTTCAGTAGACCACAGTCCTGCTTATTACCTCGATCACTAGACTTAAAGGCAAAGGATTTTTATTCTTTATCAGTGTTTTCTCCAGAGCGCTTTTCTGGTGTTTGTGACGCAATTGAATCTTATTTGACGCAATCAAGTTTGTTCATTGTGTCCACTATGACGCAACCTTAAAAATACAGAAATTCAAACTACACAGATTTGTTTTGGCAAGTGGGTTTCAAAGTTATTATTTTTACACTGCTAGCAGTGTTGACAGATCACATGATATGATTCAGGGTAGCCTGATATATACATGTGAACCTTTTTGGAAAGCAATGTGGGAGATTGGATTTTGAAATGAGGGGGATTGGTTGGAAATGAGGGAGATTTTTTTTCGCGGCATAAAATTTGAAAATATTGTCATTTCGATACAATTTTACATACTTTCTTAATACCTGTAATACAAGTATATTAAATCATAACAGATGGTGTTTTGTCATAATATATAGAGAATATACAGTGTTTTCTCCAGAGCGTGTTTCTTGTGTTTTTGACGCAATTAAATCTCATTTGACGCAATCAAACTTGTTCAGTGTGTACACTATGACGCAACCTTAAAAATACAGAAATTCAAATTACGCATATTTGTTTCGGCAAGCTGGTTTGAGAGTTAATTTTACAACGCTAGCTGTTTTGGCAGATCACGTGGTCTGATTCAGGGAAACCCTGGTCACGCGGTTCTACTAAGTTATGTAAACGCTCGAATTGGTTATTAACGCTATATTTATGCAATCGCATAGACGATTATGATCACATACATAATTTTCTGCGAAGCAATATTATAGTTTGAAGACAACATCTGTGAAAACAAACGTATGCTGCAACAATAGCACTGATATATACCCAGTTTTAGGTTGTTTGTATATAAAGATGAAATGTTTAAATCGTGAAACTTTTCAAGAAAGTTGTTTGAAATGTACGGACGTTACTCTATCTGAAAACCTTTTTAATTGTTTTCTATAAGGTATCGAGACACACATGGGCAACATTTCAATACCAGTTTAAACATAAGCTGGTCCATGTTTTTACGCCGTTTATGTTTTTTAACGGACGTTTAAAAGGTTATGGAAAAAAGAAAATAAACTTTTAGAAAATTATATTTATTTTGAAAAACTTATTTTTGTTAAGTTACCATTGAAATGTTATAATATTAAGGTAACATTACTCTCAAATGAGTCTAGCTATGAACCAGAAGAGAAATGGTTTTGGGAAAAAGAAAACAACACAGTTTTGTTTTCCGAAGAGTATAATGCTTAGTAATGGTAAACATGATGCTCAGCTGAAATATAAGATACTGAAATGATTTTAATATTTTTCATTATAAATAGTTAGAGCCAAGGTGATCGAGCTGAGGCCATAACATTTGAAAAGTTGATGACCCGGTGGCCATGATCATAAAAACTGTCGTTGGGAAGGAAAAAAGACAACTAGTTTCAGGTGTTGTAACTTGTTGGGCCAGAAGTGAAACATTCGTTTGGAAGTTAAGTGTTTTGAAGTTGTTAATTTCAGTTGGAATTTTGATTTTAAAATTTGTGCGAAGTAGGAAGTAAAACTGTTGAAGCAAAATATGTCATTTTCACCTCAATTTATTCAAGTTGATTAAGTTTAAAACTAGTCAATGATGACCCCCAGATTTTAAGTCAGTGGGTCATCAATGACCCCCAAAAATTGGAGCTTGATAAAACAAAGCTTAACTATATTCATTTAGTCTCAATTTAATTTTTGTGTTTTTTTCTGGCATACTGTCTTAAAATGTATCAAAGTTTATAAACTATTCTCTAGATTGAATGCTTAATAAGTTAATATCAACTGTAAACAGTCATATAAAGTTAACATTTTGCTAATACATGTAGTATACAAATTATCTGTTGTTTCAGCTTTAACAGCTTACACTAGAACTGGAGGCGTTTTACAAAGAAAGAGATCTTAAAAGACCCCCAAATTCTATATGGACCTGGTAATCTAGCTGTAATGGTCAAACATCTGTATGCCTCACCAGTGACAATGTCTTTGAAAAAGTAGGGAAAATTACCGTATTGACTGATATTCCTGGTATTATAAATGAAAAACAGTATTGAATTCATTAATAAATTTGCATCCTTAATCTCTCCATTTTATTCAAAACATCTGGATAGATAGGTATTTAATTTATTGTTAATCATTTGTTCAATTTAAGAACTGGTAGAAGTCAATATTTTTGCAAGATGTTTACCTAAGCTAGGACCGTAAGTTAACTGAGTGATATATCAAACTGATATCTTTAACTAGTCAAATCAGATATTCAATGTCTGAGATGTGTCCCTTTTGCTAGATGGACTCTTCAAAATGGAACGCTTTGTCTGTTGTCAGTCATTTGTCGGGTTCTCAGGGTGTATTGTGGGGGAGTATTATAATCTACTACATGATGTCCCATATATGTTTCAATTGCCAATACGTCTTGTTTTGTGTATGCCCTATTTCAGAAGTTATATTTCAGACCATGCTGACGTTTTCATGTAAAAAAACAGTGAAAACTCATTCATAATTTAAGATTGGAATATAGCTCAGAATGGCTTAAAAGCCATCTCCTGCAATCTAAATTTCAAAATTTTCCATGACGAAGGCCAACCTTGGTTTCTACTGGTCAAAGGCCAACAGGGCTTAGGTCTTGATAAATTTTCTGTCGTCCGTTAACCTTTTTCTTTTAGACATGATAGCACTTTCATTTAGGCTAAGACCTTACATATTTTACATGTAGCATTGAATGGATGTTCCCTAAAAGATTTATTTAAGTCTGGTTGAATCAAATTTGAGGCTGCCACAGGGTTCACTGTTTTACATAGGGAAAATGTTGTAGACGCGATAGCACCTTCATTTTTCATTGAATCTTAACAAAACATGCACAGCAGTTTAACTGTTATATAACCACAAGATCTTGGACAAGGTCTTGAACCAGCAAGGCTTATATAGGCACATTTTATGCAAAATTTTAAAATACATTTTCTCTGAAAGCTCGAGGCTTAAATATTTTACGTGTAGCATTGTATGTTGGTCTCCTAAAAGATATGCTGAAGCAAAACTTACAAAAAACATTTTCTTTGAAATGTACATCTGTCCGTTTGTTGCCAGTAGAGCAATTCAGGCTCTTTTGGGCCCCTTGTTCATTCATACATTTTATTTCCATATACATGTAATAATTTTAGTTTCCTTTTTTATGTTTTCATGGAAAATGATGATAGGCACAGAAGAGAAAATAACAAAAAACCTTATTTCTTATGACTGAATAGACTTATGTGAATGTATTTTGGCGTGATTCGTTGTTGCTGACATGACGGTGAATACCTATGTGTATTTCATGGTCCCCACCCCCATGAGGTCTTAGGGGCAGGGCCAAAACAGTCAAATTCAAGGTAGACTTTAAGAATCTTCTTACTATTATAGGAAGCACTCGGAAACAAATTATGAGCCTGATTATTGACGACTCTAAGTCCTTTATAAAATTTTTGAATTTCATACCCCTGGGTCTCACGGTTTGGCTCTGGGGTGGGGCCTACTTTACTAAATCTATATTTATGAGAAATTGACAAAAAACGTTATTTCTTACGACTGAATACACTAATGCGAATGTTTTTTTTAGATAATCAGGTGACTGTTAAAGACCATTGGCCTCTTGTATATATTAAATATAATGTGTATACATGCATAATTATTTATTTTCCAGTGACAAACTGGTATGGAACATTGCTGAGAAGTGAGACATGGAATAATACAGTTCAGTTGGAAGAAAAGTAAACCTGGAAATAGATGGTACAGTTATATCCCTTAAACCTGAAGACAACAAGTGACAAAATCATACACTGAGGTTCAAAATTACATGCTGATGAGATGTCAGTTATACACATGAACTTTTTTTCGGAAAATGTGCTGTTGTCCCGACTGATATTGCTATGATAATGGAGAAATTAAATGGAGTTTACAGATTATTTGCTACATATGTTATGAGAAAGAAGTATTTACAAAAAGGAAAATGCAGACTAACAACATTGTGACGCTCCTGTTGAAAGACAACAATTATTGTGACTGATTTAAGAATCTAGTATGTAAAAGTGAACCATCAATGAAAGAAATCTGCTTTCTCATCATGATTGATATAAGTGTGCTTAGAATTATTTCATTGTTCATTATTATTCGCTTTCATGAGCCAAAAGCTCTTGAGTTATTATGTGATCAGCTTGTGTCAGTCATATTATTTTATTTGTCTTTCAATCTTTGCTATCTATGGTAGTTTTTGTCTAGAGCATGCAATGAAAGACACCGTGTTTACAAAATAATGAATTATGATGTTTGTCCCATTGAGTACAATGATAAACAGATTTATTTGATAATTTTTAACTTTAAATTAAACAAATTTTAAAAGGATTCATGGAGGGAAGTAAAAAATAAATGAATACATCAGATAGATGTACAAATAGATTGTATAGATTTGTAATATTTTTTTGAAATATTAAGTTACTGTCATACCTTTTTCATAATTTGTTTGTATGGCATTTTATGCCTTATAAGCTCACCTTGCCAAAGGCTTTAAATGAGCTATAATTCTTATCCCTTTTTGTCCATCTGTCTATCAACAATATCTATAAACGACATCTCTGATGTTCACCAAAATAAGTATGAACGCTTCAAGCATTCTTACATCAAGCTTCTCATGTTTGTTAAAGTTGCCGACTGATCTAATGTTAACATGAGTTTTCATATGTTTAACATATCCTTAAAGCATACATTAGAACCTATGTTAAACATACATAGTAATATTTTCATGAAAAACACACATATTTAAACGTATGTTAAACGTGCATGGTACTATTTCCAACAAAAACATATGTACTCAAACGTATGTTAAATGTGCGTGGTACTATTTTCATGAAAAACTTACGTATTGGAACATATGTTAAACGTATGTGAAACATATGTTTGACATGCGTGGTACTATTTATATGAATAACGTACGTATTGTAACGTATGTTAAACGTACGTTAAACATATGTTTAACATGCGTGGTACTATTTATATGTAAACGTATGTTTTGGCACGTATATTAAACGTATGGCCAGAAACGTATGTTAAACGCGCGTGGTACTATTTATATGTAAACGTATGTTTTGGCACGTACGTTAAACATACGTTAATCGTACGTTTAACATGCGTGGCATTTTTACCTGTGTACATTATTACAAATGGAAAGAAAAACAAAAGTTATACACATATATTAAAACATCCCGTACATGTAAATTTAATACAGTATTATTACATATAGTGTTAACGACCAGTCTGCCTTCGCTTGTAATTTCAAAGAAAGAAGAAATTCGAAGAGAATTATATTTCTTGCCGAAACGAAATGCAAGATGACAAAACATAAGTGACATGCTATTTGTGAAACATTATAAATGTCTAAAGCATCAAGAATATGTGCTTGTCGAAACGAAATACAATGCCACATAATACGAGTTTCACCTTGAGAAACACATTCATTAATTAATTAGAATAATTAATGTCAAATACACATATGATGTATTGTGGTATATTACATTAATGTATTCAGTCTGAAGCATCATGAATATGTGCCTTGTCGAAACGAAAAATAATGTTACATAATATGAGTAGCTCCTAGAAAAATACATTAATAAATTAATTAGAAAAATTAATGTCAAATACACAAATGATATATTATAGTATATTACATAAATGTAGCCATTGATATATTGGCTATATAGGAAAATATGAATAAAAAGCATAAATGAACAAATAAAATTGATGTGAAAAACACAATAGTTTTAACAGTTTTGTGCTGTTGACAATAATAGTTTTGTTTATGAAACAATATTTACTTAACATTCAGAATTATTAAAATGTTACGACCTTTCTAAATATATGTACGTCGGATTATTGTCATATGATGCAAATATCTAAAAGTGATCTTTGAAAGTGAAATTCTTTGTCTATCTGTAATCTTAAATGAAGCATATCATTTCAAAAATTTGATCATAAGGACGTAGTCCACAAAGATCGTTAAATGTTTTCGCTCCACACAATTTGTGGAGATTACAACATAGATTATGACGCATAGTGTTATTTGAAGAGAATTAAATGTTCAGCTGCCGATTCTGTAGTTATTTTACATTTCGAACAACTAGATATGTATTTACGTGTAAATAATTTACTCACTATCAACATTACCGTTCTGCAGTACGATATAATTGACAGAAAGCGCCATATACTGCTGGAGATGATTTCGCTATTTATGCATAGAAAGGCACTAAGACTGTCGTCTAACATAAGCCTATTTTTTAAAAATTAAATTCTGCGTTTTAATGTATAGCTTGTTTTAATCGTTTTTTCCCTTGTCTTAAACCAGGAAAAGATGCACTTGAAAGATATTCGTTCAAAACTTCGGTCAGATTATACTTTCCTAAAATACACTAAATATCTGGGATATAACCTAATGTTTTACTAGGATTAGACAGATATTGTACAAGCCTATTAACGCATATTGTTTTTATCCTAAAGCGACTACTAATTCTGCATAATTGACAAAATAGTAATAGCTTACGCTTGTCTATTTCATATTCTATTGGCATTAGGCCAGTATTTGTTAACACGACATCGGTTCTTGTCAGTTTTGGTTATGATTGCATTTATATTGCCCATTGTACGTGAACTCTTTCAAGAGATCGGATTTAGGTGCATGTTGTTGAGTTCAATAGTTCGCACCCGTACAGAGCTCTGGGGAGAACAACAGTTTCATATAAATGTTTTGCAGTAATAGGATGCAAACCATCTTTATGAACGCTACAGTCGGCTAATCAAAGTATGTTTTGCGTAATTTTGTACATGCCTCTTTAATATTAACGTTTAAACACATATCTTTGCTACACGTTACACCAAGATATACATATTTATGAACTTCCTTAACGTTTTCTGGGCTTATTTGCCACGACCTAGAATTGTTTTGAAAGTCGGAATTGCTTTCGTTGAATACAACAACGTTACATTTATTTGCATTGTATGTATATCTTTCCCGAGATGAATTTTCGTGACATAACATCATTAGTTCATCTAAACCTTATGTTGTTAGTGAGCTAAGGACAATATCGTCAGCAGATGTTGGCATCCATAGCTATTATCATTTTTTTTAAGACAGTAGTTTGATGCATTTAATGTATTCATTAAATCGTTTATAAATACTAAATATAAGTATGGACTGAGAACTTGACATTGTCTTGTTCCTTGTAGTATGGGGAACCAGTCAGACGTTTGGCCCTGTGGTTTAATGCAACTAAAAGCATTTTCGAACATGTATAAAATTATTTAAAAACGGTCGTATTTATTCCTGTATTATATAATTTCAGCATTAGAATGCTATGGGGTACGTGATCAAAGGCCTGTTTAACGTCAAGAAAACATGTGTATAGTTTGGATTTATTTTCTGTTGCAAAATAAATACTTTCACGTAAAAGAAATTATGTCATTTCACAGTTAACATTCTTTTGAAAGCCGCCTTGTAATGAGTTTAACTTAAGGTTATCGGACTTTTCTATGATATTTAGTAAAACTTTTTCGTACAGTTTTAATACAGTTGAACATAGCGATATTGCCCTATAGCTATTGGGGTCGACTTTATTGCCCCCTTTATAGAGCGCTATTATTATACCTATTTTCATTTCTGTAGGTACGTGCGCAAATGATGACATGCTTTTAAATAATTCAGTGATAACTGATAAAAGCAATGGTCCACCGTACATAATGTTTTCATAATATATGAGAGGTCGTTTCCACAGGCTTTTTTTCTTTATACATGCTACCGGAGATCGTTTAACCAATGTTGTGTTAATTTCGATATCATTTGATTTCAATATGAGCATGTGTGCATTTTACTTCTATGTGATTATATAAGTTTACTTGTTTCATTTTCTTTTTAATAAGCCTTAAGCTAACAATTGTTGCACTTCTTCCCTGTATAATGCACTTACTCAAGTCGTAGTTTGGGAAATCAAATAAATGAAGAAAATTAGAATTTGAATTGAAAGCAGGTGTTTATTCGTAGTATTCTATATTCGTTAGTTAAGATAATTTACTCTGCATGCATCTGCTGTTGACGGCATTATATAGACTTAGTATTCAACTTGACCATCGACAAGAGTAAGGTTTTTAATAGTTTCATTTTAATCATTATTAAATAAATGTAAAAATAAAATATTTTGCAATACAATTAATATTACAAAATAAAAATTGTCTTACACCTTTTAGAAATATTCGTATCTTCAACTTTCTTTGACAAACAATCTAAATCTGACATCGTCGTCTCAAAGCTATATAAATCGTGTTCTCATGTACGTATGTATCTTATCTTATCTAAGAAGTCAATTCAATTTTGATATTGCTATCATGTGAATAGCTCTAACTGTTGTGTATGGCCTGGACTACATACTCGTGGAAAATGAAAGGCAATTTATGGCTTTTATTAAGTTGTTGTGTTGTAGGAATATTAGGTAAATATAACTACATCATATGTATATCAACTTAGATGTTGTGTTGACCATCGCTATCTTGTAAGTATAACTACGCCAACTGTTTATTTTATTTAGTTGTTGTGTTGTAGGACTTTCAGGTAAATATAACTACATCATATGTGTATCTACTTAATTGTTATGTTGTAGGACTGTCAGGTAAATATAACTACGCCATATGTATATCTACCTAGTTGTTATGTTCTAGGACAATCAGGTAAATATAACTACGCCATATGTATATCTACCTAGTTATTATGTTATAGGACTATCAGGTAAATATAACTACATCATATGTATATCTATTTAAATGTTGTATTGACTATCGCTATCGTGTAAATACTAATACGCCATCTATATATTTTATTTAGTTGTTGTGTTCTAGGACTATCAGGTAAATATAACTACGCCATTTGTATATCTACTTAGTCGTTATGTTGTAGGACTATCAGGTAAAGATAACTACGCCATATGTATATCTACTTAATTTTTATGTTGTAGGATTATCAGGTAAATATAACTACGCCATACGTATATCTACTTAGTTGTTGTATTGTAGGACTATCAGGTAAATATAACTACACTATATGTATATCTATTTAGTTGTTATGTTGTATGGCTGTCATGTAAATATAACTACGTCATATGTATATCTACTAAGTTGTTGTGTTGTAGGACTACGTATGAATATAACTACACCATATGTATATCTACTTAGTCGTTATGTTGTAAGACTGTCAGGTAAAGATAACTATTCCATATGTATATCTACTTAGCTGATATGTTGTAGGACTACCAGGTTAATATAACTACATGTATATCAATTTAGTTGTTGTGTTCTAGGACTATCAGGGAAATATGACTACGTCATATGTATATCTGTGTAGTTGTTATGTTGTAGGACCTTAGTGTAAATACAACTACTCAATATGTATATCTACATTGTTATTTATGTTGTAAGACTATCAGGTAAATAAAACTACATGTATATCTATTTAGTTGTTGTGAAGTAGGACTATCAGGTAAATTTAATTACGCCATATGTATATCTACTTAGTTGTTATGTTGAAGGACTATCAGGTAAATATGACTACGTCATATGTATATCTACTTAGTTGTTATGTTGTAGGACTATCAGGTAAATATAACTACGCCATATGTATATCTACTTAATTGTTATGTTGAAGGACTATCAGTTAAATATGACTACATCATATGTATATCTACTTAGTTGTTATGTTGTAGGAATTTCGTGTAAATATAACTACGCCATATATATATCTACTTAGTTGTTATGTTGAAGGACAATCAGGTAAATATATCTACGCCGTATGTATATCTACTTAGTTGTTTATGTTGTAGGACTATCAGGTAAATATAACTACGCCGTATGTATATCTACTTAGTTGTTTATGTTGTAAGACTATCAGGTAAATATGACTACGTTATATGTATATCTATGTAGTAGTTATGTTGTAGGACTATCAGGTAAATATAACTACAGCATATGTATATCTAATTAGTTGTTGTGTTGTAGGACTATCAGGGAAATATGACAAGTCATATATATCTAAGTAGTTGTTATGTTGTAGGACTATCAGGTAAATATAACTATGCCATATGTATATCTATTTAGTTGTTATGTTGTAATACTATCAGGTAAAAATAACTACATGTAAATCTATTAAGTTGTTGTGAAGTAGGACTATCAGGTAAAAATAATTACGCCTTATGTATATCTACTTAGTTGTTATGTTGTAAGACTATCTTTTAAATATCACTACATCATATGTTTATCTACTTAGATGTTATGTTGTAGGACTATCATGTCAATATAACTACGACATATGTATATCTACTAAGTTGTTGAGTTGAATGACTAACAGGTTAATATAACTACGCCATATGTATATCTACTTAGTTGTTATGTTGTAGGACAATCAGGTAAATATAACTACGCCATATGTATATCTATTTAGTTGTTATATTGTAGGACTATCAGGTAAGTATAACTATATGATATGTATATCTTCTTAGTTGTTTTGTTGTAGGACTCTCAGGTAAATATAACTACATCATATGTATATTTATTTAGTTGTTGTGTTGTAGGACTATCAGGTAATTATAACTACATCATATGTATATCTATTTAGTTGTTGTGTTGCAGGACTATCAGGTAAATATAACTACGCCATATGTATATCTACTTAGTTGTTGTGTTGTAGGACTATCGTGTAAATATAGCTACGCCAAATGTATATCTACTTAGTTGTTATGTTGTAGGACTATCGTGTTAATATAACTACGCCATATGTATATTCTATTTAGTTGTTGTATTGTATGACTACAGAGCAAATATAACTGCACCATATGTATATTTTATCTTATTATTGTGTTTTAGTACTGTTTATTGATAAACCTGCGTGATTTGTATATTTTATCAAAATCGTTTTGTTGTTTAACTATCGGGTAAATATAACTACGCCATATGTATATTTTATTTTGTTGTTGTGTTGCATTTCTATTGGTAAATATAATTTTATCATATATATTTTTTAAGCAGTTGTTATATTGTATTACATTCGGATTGATAAATAATTACACTGTATGTTGTGCGTTTTAAAACTAACCGGTAAATATAACTATACTATATGTATACTGTGTACTTGAGGACTTTCGGGTAAATATATGTATTTTATGTGTATATTTACAATAAATAATAATAAAGCATCCATTACTGACTATCGTATTCTCGAAACTTGAATAATTGTTTTGTTTCGTTTGCTGTCGTTTCTATTACATATTTGCACGAGCGTAAAAACAACCACAGGCGACTTATAATCCGTACAAAATAGTAAAGATATAATGTTTCCTTTTGAACCCCGTGTGCAAAAAACATATATTCCATTGGAAACCGTGACACTATATGATCGACATATGAAAATAGGAAAACCGTACGATGACACCAACTCTATTTGGCATTACTGTATAATTTTATCTGCCGATATAATGTTCTGTGTTTATGCGGTTCAACATCCGAACCGCATGGCCGCAGAGTTGATTTCAGCAGAAATAGTCATTAAGTAAATATAAAATCGTAGAACAGTTTTCTTAAAGGCTGGAATTGCAGCTTAAATGGTTAGAACTTGGCAAATTTTTTGGGAATGTTTGATCTATGTGCTATGTAAATTTGAAAACAATATATACATTACAAGTTTCACATAAAAAAAACATTTTTGGAAACTATTGTAAAATTTAAAAGCACCCTCCCGCTGTTTTAAATGACAGCTGATCTGAAATCATATGCCGACTCTGACAATGACAAATGTTTTATTAAGCAATTTAGGTATCCGGCCCATAATACATAATTACACTTATATCATATATATTGAAAAGGGACAACAGTGTTACAAATATAATACGTATATTAATGGATAAATAACAATTGCTTTGCATTTATTTACATGTTTTGTGATTGGAAAAATAAATTTCTTTTATCAAATACTTCAAAAATAAATTTGCATAGTGTTTTTAGTTTGTGTTCATTTGATATACTCATTAATCTGTACAATGAATTTAAATTTATGTTTACTTAGTAACATTCAAAATAATGAAAATGTATTCACTGCGTAAAGTTTTATAATAGGAACATTCCATGCATACATGGTATTCATCTTCAATTTATCCAGCTTCACAAAGTATACACATTCTATCATCTTAAGCAACATTATTGTGTCTTCCAGTTTCTACATATAATTTGTGAGCTGAGCATCTAAATTTAGCAAAATCAATTTTAAACTTTAGAGGTATTGATAAAGTAAGATATTTTTCAACATTTAAATGAGATTTAAAGTTTTCATAATGGACAGCTTTGTGTGACTGGGAAATATCCGACCGCCAATCTTATACAGCACATTCAATAACACGTTGTTTGAATAATGCAAACAACTAATTTTTATTTTCAACATAATCTGAAATCCAGGCAAAACCAAAACCATATCTAAAAAATAAAGATTTAACATGTGTAGCCCAAGTCAGTCTACCAACATCATCAAGTTTTCTTAACATAATATAACATTGTGTAGGGATTCTATTATGATTAATATCGGTAAGCATTAACCAATACTTTATACATTTACAATAATAATTAACATGCAACGGATATCTTCCGCATTCATCTAAAGAGAAAGCATGAAACGTATTTTTATAAAGTTTAAGATATCTATTACAAAATTGGATATGAACAATTTCTATACATTTAGAATATTCATACCCCCAAATTTCGGATCCATACGTAAGAATTGGTAAGACCATCGAATCAAAAAGTTTAAACAGCTCCTGATATTCAAAAGTTCCAACATTTCGCTAAAGTTAAGACATAGAAATAATAGCTTTTTTACTTTGTACTGCTAATGTTTCTTTAGCTTTTGACCAAATCAGTTTTGGTGTCATAATGAGACCCATATATTTATAACAAGAAACAGTTTCAATCTTATTCCTATTGAATGTCCATGTTTCATTACCTCTTAGGTAGCCACCATTTCTAAAAACAATAATCTTTGTTTTCTTTAGATTAACAGACAAACCAGTTCTATTACAAAAATTTGAAATTACATTAATTTGCATTTGCAGTTGTTTAAATGTGTCAGCACAGCTGGCCAAATCATCTGCATACAGAGGAGCAAATGTATCATCAACCTCATCAGTTACATGAATGCTTTGAGTACAGCTTTGTTTTAATTCATCAATTAAATCATTTATATATAGATTAAACATTATCGTACTTAATTTACAGCCTTGTCAACAACCAATGCTACATTTAAAAAACTGTGTATAGTTAGTTCTGTCTGTACGTACGCATGAATAAAGACAGTTATACATTGCTGAAAGTAGTTTCAGATATTTTCCCTTTCTCCAGCTACCTATAACCTAGCTTCTATTGAGAAGTTTGAAGTACATTCCACTATTTTGCAGTATATTTCACTATTTTACAGTACATTCCACTAATTTGCAGTACATTCCATTATTTTGCAGTACATTCCACTATTTTACAGTACATTCCACTATTTTGATAAATGGCAGGGGTTTAAATCCTAAAAATCATTAGTAAATATGTGCTATATGAATAATGTTTAACCTCTTTTAAGCATTGAATGTCTTTGTTAACTCCGATCCTAAATCCGATTCTCTACCCAAAAAACCGTGCTCTAATATTATACAATTTCATAATTATAGCTTTTGATGGTTTCTTTTTTAGAAGCTACCCAATGTTTGTCTGGTTGGATGAGACATGGTGAAAAGTGCTATCATTTTAGTCGGGATACAGAACCATGGATGGTTGCTGAGGTATGTTCATTACTGACCTAAATGTCAACAGCAGTAAAACTGGAAACAATGAGTTTTTGCAACGAAATTTCGTATTTCATCTTTTTTTTTTTTTTTTTTATTCTTTTTTTTTTTTTTTTTTTTGAACCACCATTTGATGGTCCGTTTATTCTCCCCGTCATAGGTGTAAGGAGGTCGGGGAGGACCATCCTCCTTCACACCGTACAAAAAGCAAGCAATTATGAAGTAGTATATAATTATTATTTTAGTTGCTCATTCATTCAACCATTCATTCTTAATATGTATATAGTATTTTTTCTATAATGTGACATTATTGAAAAAAAACATCAAAATATTTTTTTCTGTCTATTTAGGCAATATATCAATATTTTAAATGACGGGGTGTAGAAAAAAATGTAGTGGGGGGGGGGGGGGGGGGGTGGATTTTGCCATGTGAGGTTACACATTTGTTTTAAACATAGATTATATGTACATTTTAAACTATTTGTGTGGATACATTTGTACACAATTTAAATTATGATGAAATCAGTGTTTGTATAGTACCCCAATCTTCACTAAATTTATCAAACGTACCATTCTTAATGTTAATCCACTTGTTTACCTCATACAATGCTCTCATATTTCCTATTAGCCCATGAAATGAAATTTTGTTATTCAGACATCTGCTTGAGTAAATATATCTCTTAATGGCAAGTAGTAGGATATTTTCTGCTAATGCATTTTGGCTGTTTGATTTATTTCCAAAAATTAATTTGATTTCATTAAAGCAAAATTGGACATGTCTTTGCTCAAGATATTTACTTATATCTGAAAACAATGCTCTTATATGATTACATTGCCAAAACAAATGTTGCAGTGTTTCTGTGTGTATATGACAGAAAGTACATTTTTCATCAGATTTGATATTGATTAAAGTTAAGTATCTATTTGTTGGGAGGATCCTGTGTAGAAGTCTATATTGCAACCATTGAAGTTGAGTATCTTTAGTTATTTGGAAAGGAATATTGTAGTATATTTTCCAGTCATTTTCATTTATGTTATATATTTCATTCCATCGACTTTGACCAGCTGGTCTGTCATTGTTTTTATTCAGAATGTCGTAAATTGGTTTAGTTCCCGACTTATTCTGTAACACTGGGTAGATATGAGATGGAATAAAAGGAGCTGGTTCTTTTGTATTATCATGTTCAAATCCATTTAATTTTTTAAATGTTTTTATTGATTGCAATATTCCATGAAAATGCAAATAGTTAATTTTCAGGTTTGTATTTTGTTCAAACTCTTCCTTAGTTAATAAATGTCCATTTTCATTAATAATATCATTTATATATCGGACTCCTTTGTTATACCAACTTTTAAGGAAAAAACTTTGCTTTCCAATTAATAGATTCTGATTGTAAAAAATTGGCATCTTGAGGAATTTTTCATATGTATCAACTTTGTTAGAATCTAATAAATTCATATATGCCTGCATGGTATCTTTCCAGAATTCATTTTTAGTGGAATTAAGTAGCTTTTCAGGGTAATGTTTTCCACAAGATAATATTTTATCTATATCAAGAAAAGAATTTGTTAAATATTGCCACATTCCATCTGAATTTATAAGTCGCCTTATCCAAGTATTTTTTAGGCTTGCTATGAAAGCTTTTAAATTAATCATTTTTAATCCTCCTTCTGAATAATATTTTGTGACAACTACATTTTTTATCTTTGCGGATCCTTTCCATATGAACGTATAAAACATGTCATTAATTTGTTTAATATAGGTGTCTGGCGGGTTTGGGAGAGAAATAAAAATATGGTTTAAGGATGGTAATAATAAGCTTTTAATGACTGTGATTTTCCCAATTGGTGTAAGAAACCTTCTGTTCCAGTATTGCAATGATTTTTTGATTTTTTCAGTTTTTTCGTTAAAATTTAGTTTTATCATTCTATCTAAATCAGTGCTAAATGTAATGCCTAGCAATTTGAATTCATTTTTGCCCCATGATAGTTTCCATTTTGTTTTTATTGAATATGAGCTGTATTTCTTTGATCCAATCCATATAACTTGTGTCTTGTCAAAATTGATTTTAAGTCCAGAGATTTGTGAAAAGTAGTGTAGTTCGGAGAGAGTTTCATTAAGTGAAGTGTCCGATCCATCTAGTAAGATTGAGGTATCATCTGCAAACTGAGATAACTTATACTCTTTATTATTTATGTTAATTCCTTTTATATTTTTATTATTTTTTATTCTAACTGTTAAAATTTCACTACACAAAATAAAGATGTATGGTGACAGGGGATCTCCCTGACGGCAGCCGCGCCCTATACTGAAGAACTCGGATAAAAAGCCACATTGAATAACTGATGACTGAATATTATTATAAAAAAGTTTGATCGAGTTTTGAATTGAATCTCCAAATTTAAAAAAATTCAAAGTCTTTTTGATGAAAGACCAAGAGAGAGTGTCAAAGGCTTTCTCAAAATCTATTAAAAGTAGTAATCCTGGAATGTTTTTTTCTTCAGAGAGATGTAAAATGTCATATAAAAGTCTCGTGTTATCACCTATATACCTACCCTTTATAAATCCTGTCTGTTCTTCACTTATAAGTTTATTCAACACTGTTTTTATTCTGTTTGCTATGGAGCCTGAGGCTATCTTGTATACAATATTTAATAATGTTATTGGTCTCCAGTTTTTCAAAAGACTGCGTAACTTATTTTCTTTGGGTATGCATGTAATAATACCTTGCCGCTGAGTTATGGATAGTGTACCTTTTTTAAGCCCAAAATTGATGGATCTGACTACAAAGAGTCCTATTTTTTTCCAAAACATTTTATAAAAATTACTAGAAAATCCGTCACTGCCTGGACTTTTGTCGTTCGACATTGAAAGTAAAGTTTTTGATGCCTCTAAATAAGTAATGTTTCCTTCTAAATTTTGTGAATCATTGTAAGATAATTTTGGCACATCAAACTCTTTTAATTCTTTTTCCAGATCAACATCTATCTGTTCGTTTTCATGACAGGAATATAGATTTTTATAAAAACATTTGGTTTCTTTTAAAATATCAGTCTGATTTTCTGCTATATCACCATTTTCTTTTTCTATTTTTGGTATTATTTTGCTGACATAGTTATTTTTTTCTAAATTACAAAAGAAATTGGATGGTTTTTCACCTTCTTCAACCCATTTTGCTTTTGATCTTATCATATAACCTTTAAGTTTTTCATTCCGTAGAGTATTCAATTCATTTTTTAAAATGTTAAATTCCTCTATATTTTCTTCATTTAGTGATTTTTCAATTTTATCAATTGTTTTAATAAGTTGTTCCTCAGTTTTATCTCTTAGTTTTTTTTTGTAACTACCATATGAAATCGATTTACCTCGTATTTCCATCAATAATGTTTCTAAAAATAATTGGTCATCTATAACAAACTGTATATCTTCATTGGGGATTTCATGTAAATTTTCCATTTTATAGATTGGTAGACAATATTGTTCTTTTATTTCTTCTATTTTTCTATTTATTGTATTTATATATTCAATATCATTTAAAAGAGAGTTGTTATGTTTCCATAAACCTTTACCATGGTTTAGATCATTAAAACATAGTTTTAGAAATATAATGGAATGATCAGACTTATAACTAGTTTGAATATTGCACATTTTCACATTTGGTAAAAAATCCTCTGTTAGCAGGTAAAAGTCAAGTCTAGCTTGCTGTAAAGGTTTACTACGTCTCCATGTGTATCTTTTAGTATCAGGATTAAGTTCACGAAAAGGGTCAAAAAGTTGTTTTTCTGTAATATTGTCTAAAAGTGTTTCTCTTGCTTTTCTGTTATTTATATTTTTATAGTTAAAATAATCCATCTTTGGATCCAGCACAAGATTAAAATCGCCACATATCATATATGTATCATTACCTATATCATTTATAATCTTAAAAATATTTTCATAAAAAACAGGTTGATCAGAGTTGGGTCCATATACTGTAAGAAGTGTAAATAGTTTTGATTCCACTGTCATGTCAAGTGCTATGTAATTACCTTCCTTGTCTCGATATTCATTATGCACCTTGCACTCAAAGTTTTTACTAAATAATATTGCAACGCCTCTTGCATTAGATTTGGTAAAATTAAAATAGCAGTCCCCGTTCCATTGAGCATAAATAAACTTTTTTTGTGACTCAGTAAAATGTGTGTCTTGTAAGCAATAAATATGACATTTTTTATCTTGTAAATATCGAAAGACGTCTACTCTTTTTCATCGTATTTCATCTTTCCCTAAGCTATATTTATCGTACTTACTATTTTTAATTTGAACTATTATTTCTAGTCTTTTATGTACTGCTGCTTTCGCAATCACTGGTTAGAGATTCGAACGACAAGGTTAAACTGATATAGATAGACAATACGATAGAAAAGTGTAATATTGTTATATATAATGCCTAAATGAAATAATTTTGAATTTTATTCGTATGTATATAAAATAAAAGAATATGTAAGCATAAAGAGACGAGATAAACCCACCTCACCCTGCACATGTGATATGTCATATGAAATAATCAAATATAAATATCATAGATACTCTTCTGGTATCGAACGTGAGCTTAACAATCTATTTCATTAATACGTTAATACAGTTTTACAAATGGGTATACCAAAGGCTAGAACATGGTGTTACGGTGTTCCCAGTTGTATTTAGTTTATATACATTTATTATATGCATGAATGCAGAGCTATTTCTATTATAGTTGGTTTGTCGACAACTTGGAGGGCATCTAGCTGAAATTGGATCCGCCGATGAAAACAACTTCATTGGCAATGAAGTCAAAATACTGCAAGGTAGAGGGTCATTCAGTATTTAGTGAGACATAATTATTTTACAAGTTACTCTCTACTGAAGTCTAATAAATAAATATTTGAGAGGTGAAAGAGCAAATAATAATGTACGTGTTTACTAATGTTACCTGAAACTCTGATGACGTTTCATAAAATTACGTCATAGATAGTGGCGTCATATCAGCAAACATGTCCAAGTTTATGTATGAGAAACAATAAGTGATACAAAGGTATATAAAATTCATTAAGTATTACAAAATGTTTGTGGAAGTCAAGCAGTTGGAATAGCAACAGTCTTTAGATGGATTATTGCTTTCAGACAAGGTTGGCATACTGTTGAAGATGACCACAGTTCAGGCAAAATAAATGAAGTAACTGACACATATTGAAAAACTCAAGAAAATAATTCAAAATTGAATAAATAGTCACTGTGATAGAAGTTACATATGTGAGAATAATGTTGCATTAGTACGGAGTCAGTTTAAATTATTCTTATTAATCATCCACGAATGCGAAAGATTTCAGCTCTGGCCAAATACAGCACCGGCTAGGTGTTGCCTAACAGTGTAAGCAAGGTATGGGAGAGAGTGTAAAACATTTTAAATGGTGTTGTTGCCAAAGAAGAGACGTGGATCCGTTCATATGAACCGGAATTAAAGAGAAACTCTTCTGAATGGCACACTCCAGCCTCACCTAGGCAAATAAAGTTTGGTGTAAACAGGACAATATGTAAATATTAATAATTTTGCCCAGAATACTAAAGGCATATTATCGTTACATCGCGTTTCTATTGAACTAACTTTAATTAGGAATATAATAGATATTTTCTATTGAAACTCTTAAGTCTAGCAAATCGCAAAAAGCGTCCAGGGCTACATGACGCCACGCTCTGCTTAATTCATGACAATTATTTTTAACTAACGGAGCGTCGAACGTGACGTCACTTTTATCGTCATACGACTGGAAAGTACTGTCCCATCCTGCTTATTCTCAAGATATAAATCCTCCATGATACTATGACCTATTTTCTAAGCTGAAGGAATCTTTGCGGGACATACGCTTTGATAACCTAGACGAGCTTGAACGTGCTGTGCCTACCCAAGTGCGACGTCTAAACTTTCGTTGCCTACACGTTGGAGAAATGTCATTGAAAGGGCTGCCATGTTGAAGGAATGAAAAGTTTAACATGTTTCAGTCTTTTTTTTTTTACTTTTCTCACTAAATACTGTATAACACTTGTAAACGGTAGCGTAATTGTAAGTTGTAATAATTTTTGGTATACTAGTTGTATTTGTCATTAATGGTTCTCATCCCGTAACTGTGTATATTTCATGTCACATTCATGGATTTTCAGATACATTTGTTTAGAATGGAGAATTACACTTGATATGCTTAGTATAATTTCTAGCCAAGATAACTTCAAACATGATTTGTCAAAGTTTTAAGAACTTCTTTCGAGCTAACATGTCTGGAATATTCGCATAAAACTTGTTAGTTATCTCCCCTTTTGTCATTAGTCATTTGAAAATGCGTCTAGTGCCATTTTAATGAACAGTTCACCTTGAACAGTTTTACATGTACATCCTCTTAAGATCGCAATGATGTCAACGTGCAGCGCTTATCTTAAATCTTGATAAAGCGTGTTTAAGAAATCAAGATAAGATCATAGATTATTAAGGTTAGCATTTAACATTTCTTCAGTGGAATGTCGTAAATATTTTCATATCGAGACAGCCTCGGATTGCGTCAGTGGGCCCATGTCCTTGCAAGCATGTTTATCGTGACGTCATTTTGAATCATTCTTAACGTTTTAATTACAAAAAGAATGTTTGGGTATGTTGTCGTGATACAGTTGTTGAAAGGCTTGCAGGGCAATGGGATAAATCATTTTGTTTTATTCAAGCAAATTTTATTTGTTCAATATTCATAAGGCAAACAAGTTAGTTTTATAATATCTTATGTTCTGCATAGTAAATAATTGGATTGGTGCCAGTGATATTCAGGTGGAAGGAGAGTGGATGTGGGCTCATTCTAAAACCACCCTGGAGTATACGCATTGGTATCCGGGTGAACCAAACGGTGTCGGTAACGAAAATTGTGCTGAGATAAAACCAACCCTATACTGGAACGACCGTAGGTGTGATGCCTCACAACATTATGTGTGTGAAGCGGAGCCTAGGTAAATTTGTTCGTATGCACATGTACATCAATTTTTCAGTTGGATTAAAAATTAAATACTTCAAATAAAGTCACCACATGTTAATGCATGATTTGTTTTCCAATTCGATATTTTCAAATAGATGAATTAATCATATCAACACTTTATAAAGCTTTTGAAATTGTTTTCATCATTCTGAATTCCCGCACCAAATTTAATAAACAAATTTGGTCTCCAAATAAAATGTTATATAACATGCAAATTAAATTAATCCATAGTGACAATATTATAAAACCTCATCTTCAGTAGGAAGAAATATTTAACAACCTTAACTTGAAAATTATCCATTGTCTACCTTTCTAAAGTACATAGACACAAAACTAAGATCATTTCAATACAAATACATTATGAGAATTTTACTTACTAACCAGTTTTTAATATATAAATGTAAAATAGTTATTTCAAGTCTATGTTAATTTTGCGATAGACATACGGAAACTATAAAACATACATTTTGGGAATGCCATTTTGTAAGAGCCTTTTGGAACTGAAGTCCATTATTTTTGCATTACAAATAATCAAGCTTTTAACATCTGTTATCAAAATATATCTTTTGAGTTACATAACTCATCAAGATTTAACTTACATAACTGTATAATTTGACTTGCTAAATATTTTATTTTTAAAAGTAAATATACGCAAACAATTCCCAGTATTGCAGCATTCATACCTTATATACAAAAAACAAAGCAAATAGAAAGACTTATTGCATAAACAAAAACAAACTCAGGTCACATGGAATTAAATTGGGAAATATGTAAACTAAAATTACGAAAATATAATGTATACAGCTTCTCGCAAAATTCTACTTTTCATCTTCTACACTTTTTTTTACTTTCTTTAACCCGTCTTAAGTACTTTATCTCTTTATATTCATCATAAAATTTACTTGTAAGATATTATATTAATGTTTTATTATACTCAGTTACCATATAATATGTTGTGATTCAAAATATTGCTCGTATTTGCCTATAACAGTGTACTATGTCTTACATGTAATAAAAGATGTTCATCACCAAAAATAAAACCACAAAAAAACCCAACAAACAACGTCAACCATGAAGATGTAAACGACTGTTTCTGCTGCAAGTTCATTATATTTATTTACGGATAACTAATGTTTCTGTGACACTATGAGGAGAAACAGTGACAGCTATATTAAATATGGCTACCGATGGTAAAACACGTCTTGCATTTTACTTTACAGTAATTATCTATATTAAGTGATGGAATTGTAAATATGAGTAGACAATTTAAAGGAGATCCGATCCGTAAACATCATCGGAATCATCTCTGAGTCATATACCACGGTCATGTCACTTTAAAATGAAAATACCATTGTTACGGAATGCATGACCATTAAATTAAGTTGATGTGAATGACCAAATTAAATTCATAATACAAAGTTCTTGGTGTATGCGTTATTTTGGTAGTGTTTACACGTGTGCGCTAATATAATAATAGCGAAGCTAATAATTTCGTTGTGTACTGCAGAGAGGGCAGCCCTCTGGTTAATTTGGTCACATAAAAATGCCGTCTAAAATGACGTATCAAATTATATAAAATTTGCATCAACTATTTTATTTACGAGTGTTCGAATTGAATCCATTACAATAAAGATAATGTGGCTTGTTTGATAAATTATGTAACTGAATGTTAACTTATGTATGATGGCTATTTTTCATTAATATTTATATATTTTTATTTCATTTTCAGTGAAGTGGTTGCTGTTGGGTGACTCAAGGCGAGTATATATGCTTTACTTATATATATATATAGAGAATACTAGGTTTGTGCATTTCTCTGCAATGTTTACTAGGTTATGCTTAGAAAATGCAACAAGGCGAGGCTCTGTCGAACTATACTTGCGTTCTCGTCTACTATAATATTCTTTTCATCCTCCTGATCAAAATACATAGTACATTTATTGTTCTATCGTAATGTCTTGAAATCGTATTTGAGATAAAAATCCAAATATTCAGAATAAAAACCTATTAAGCTATCTATCGAATACACTTAAATTGATTCAATAACCTCTTTATGATGTTACGTATTGACTGGCAATCGAATGAAAATATAAGTTATCAAATTAAAATTATTATGCATCAACTATATAATTTGAAATTGTTCGAATTGAGTTCATCACAATTGTGCTTTGTTCTATAAATCATGTAACTTTTTTGTTATTTTTTTTAATATATCTGTTTATTTTTATTTGCAGTGAAGTGCCGATTGTTCGTTGAAGTTTTGAAACTTGAAATAGTTCTATAAACTATTCAGTCGAAAAAAACATATGTATAAATCAATAAAATATTTAAATACACTACTTGAAGGTTGTCAGCTCACCATTCAGACGGTATTCAGCTATATTGGCAATCCAAAGCGAGAACAAATTGAAGTCACGTGACTCATTTGAAGCACCCTCCAACTGCATTGGAATAGAAGAGAGAATATTATTTTCACTAAAAGGTCTTAGAAAACCTGTTTATAAAAAAATATTTTCTAAAAGACATGCACATGTCAATAAAAGTTCATTGTTAGTTTATACAAATTTACTTTAGCTCGATTGCGATGAAAGCTCAGGGCTTATATGAACCGCCCTCGAGTCTGTTTCCTGGATAGAACCAGTACTGAGTGTTGTTTATGAGAGGCACCGGGTCGACCGCGGGATCGAACCCGCAGCTTCTGGCGTGAGCGGCCAACACTCTATCGATTAGACTACCGCACCGCTTAAAAGTTCATTGTTAGTATACATGTTTCTAAGTATGATATGTTGGGAAATTGGTATCCGCATGGAATGTAGTTTAAACTATCGAATCAATTAAACGTAACTATGCTATTTTAAAACATTGACAACAGAGGTCACCGCCTTAGACCGGTCAGTTTCCTCTTTTTGTGCAACGGACTGAGTAGACGAAGCAATCATTATAAACGTGAACATGTTAATGCATCATTTTTAAGTGTTGATTGAACGGTAGAACCAAATACATTATGCATTATGGTGTTCTGTAAATACATTTTGGAACAATATATGGCATCTAGTGTTACTGGTTGGAAATGTGAACTGTTTTATTTGGGTAATATGTTTAAAATACTATGTAGACCAAGACAAGCAAACATAATATTTGTTGTACAAAGCCATGTCAGCTGTTTATTGTTTCTAGTTACATCTATTACATGTACTACTACTACTACTTTTTATTTGTCTCTTCTTCTTCTGCTACTTCTACTACACTACTACTATTACTACTACTACTACTACTACTACTACTACTACTACTACTACTACAACTACTACTAAAATTACTACTACTACTACTACTACTACTACTACTACTACTACTATTACTGTTACTGACGACCTCCTCTATATGACGACTCCCTGCGTTATAGATTGTTATTTTCCTCCCAAAGATTCTTACTTTATATTGACTAAACGACATCCTGCCCTTCTCCTAAACAACTACTCTTCCTTCGGTTTCTCTGATATAACTATAACATGTACTACCATTCGTACTTACACTGCTTCTTTAATGATCCCAATGAGTACGGGTTTCATGTTTGTACATATAAAAGGGTAACCGTGGTTACATTCCATTGTAGCCCAATAAGTCGACTTTGACTTTATACATAGGAATACTGTAGGAAACAGGATATTCTGTTTTTCTCCTCTATTTTCCGCACCTGTTACCCGAAGCTTTGTTTAGTATTTATAGGCTGGTTATTTTAAGGATAATGGGATATATCAGAGGCCAGCATATTTCTTAATACATAGTAATATTTGGTTAAAATAATCCCTTTGAATAGGGGTGTCAAGTCTGTTTAAATAAAGGGACCAGGGCCAATGGGCGAAGTTAGGGGACTTTGAATTTTACATAGGAATTCAATGGGAAAACAAAAAAAATCTGCTTTTTTGCACCGTTTTTTTGGTCAATATTTCAATCATCTCGATGTGTAAAACATAATGTAGTTATTATAATGGAGTTTCGGTCCATAAGTGGCCTTAAATACCTTATTTCCTTGTATAAACATCTCCTACCGATTTTTGTCTGAGAAAAAAATATATTCTTAGTCTAGTATAATTATATATCCTAATTTTAATATGTACATTTGCTTGTGAATTTATTATCAAACACAATATACGAGAAGTTTGAAAAACCTTTCCAAAAATAATTTAAAATAAACTATTATCCATACAAACTAACCCCTTTTTAAAATTTCATCGCCCCACAGATGCGTTTATTCTGGAGTATACAATAGTAAGAGGCCAGCAGAAGCCACATACTGTTTAAAATTGTGAAGTTTAATAAAATTTTATCGTTTTGTCATGGGTTGCCATAACAATTTTTAAGACAATAAAAAAATAAACCTGAATAAAACAATGATTCAATAATTCAATTGTCCTTGTGAGTGAGTGTTTTTTCCTTTTTTTGATAAATAAAAGAAAATAAAAATACACAGGAAAGGACCATTTGAATATTGACATTATTGTTTTAGTTTGGCCAATTTGTTCATCATCTTAAAACTAAAGACATATAAACAGTGTACATGAGTTACTTTTGAAACTTAATTTATTAGCGTACATGCATATTCCAAATAAAGAATAAATGATATATTATTTTATTTTATTTATTTTACACTAAATGAGAATTCAGTTGCACAATTAATTGCACTTACTGATTCAATGTTAACATCATAAACCAGACATGTTGTTGGTTACAGATTTCTTTACCAAAACAAAAAAAGATAAAGATAGATAGTAAGAATTTTTTTTTAAGTTAAAGTTTCGTTGTTTTCTAATTTTTAAGCGGTGATGATATAGCTGTATACATTTTTTATTATTGTGTTATTCGCCTTTTTAATATCATTAACAAACAAATAAACAAAGAGTGACATATGGAACAAAAACAGAACAAAAATCGTCCACGAAATGTAACTATGATCCTAAAAGCATATTTAACAAAATATTAGAAAGACAGATGCAATGTATATTATAAAAAACTCATACAACCAAGTGCCAGAAGTTGATAGCTTGAAAGAAAGAAAAGAACAAAAAACGGAGTATAACACGGGCTGCATCCCTTCCACTGTTGAGACGACTCCATATAGAACAAATTGGCGTGAACTTTCACCACGCAAAAATCGAACAAGTGATGTTAAAACATCTGATAATTTGTATGTTTTTCGTCGTTACAAATGATAACTTAAAATTGTTAGGCTTACTAAAACCTCCGAACTTACATCACATAAAAAAGAGGAAAAGCACATTCCTGTAATAGCGAAAACCTGATATGAAAATGACTGATTTTCACAAACGGCGAAACGGTGGCCTCTGCGCGGGTTTAAATCACTATTCAAATAAAAAAAGGAAGTGAACTGCAACTATTCTAGCATTTCTGTTATTAATATAGATATTTCCGAATCGAACGTCAAGCTGAAATCATGGTATTGAGACCACAACTTCAATTTTCACCTGCATTTTACCAAAAAAATGGCGACCAAAATATATTTATTGTCGCTTGGGACGCTGAGTCGGACTACTTTCACCGTTGCTATGCTGTCGTTAAAATAGCAAGATTGCGTACTGTAATGACTGTCTGGGTCCTGACTGTATAGGATCATTGGCTTATATTTGCGTTTGGCTCTCCAAAGGGACCCTTTTGATTGCGTTCGTCTGCGTTTCAAAGGAATTATTTTGCTGCAGCGCTTCCGTGCCCCTTATTCTCAAGTAACAACAAACTATGACAAATGTCTATGCCACTATTTATTATGACATATAGTCTTATAACTATACATGTACATCTCCCTACGTGGCTTTGATTTCTCAAACGTTGTCAACTCGACGTTACCACTGTTTTTTGCACCATCTCTAACCTGTGGATTTCAGTCTTAGCAGGTTGACTTTTAATATTAGATACACATTTCACATTGGGTCGTGCTTACTAGGGTCTTAAAGGCATGGGAGCTTGAGGATAACAAACCAGTTCCTCCTGGTATATCTATGGTAATATTGGCTTTAGAGGTTATATTTTGGATGGAACGCCCTAGGATAGCGAGTCACATGTCACAAGACCCATCTTAGACCTATTCTTCAGCTGTCTGACATTATTTCCATAATGAACAAAATCATGATTACATTTACAGAAATATTCCACATTTCAGTAAGGAAAATACACATTAATATGACAATAATTTGGATAATTATGACCACCACTATGCGGTTTCGCCCGAGGAAGCACTCCCTGTTTCCATAATTGGTGTAAAGCACAACTCAAACAAGTTTCAACTATCCATCATAATATGTTAAATCCATGTTTCTTTTTTCTCGAGATTCTTCTTTGGGGAAATAACCGCCCTCATTACCTTATCAAATACATTCTTAATTCCTTGCTGCGTTAAGACAGAACATTCCAAATACTTTGTAGCATTTATCAGATTTCCTAAGACTCGACAGTGGGTTATAAAATGAAGACAAATACTACTTTAAATGTTATGTTAAAGAATTCAGACAAGATTGTATTTTGTTTCCACACACTGAACAAGACACATTGAAGTTAAACGTTTGCTATTTTGCTCTCACACGAATGCATATGAATGTTAAATATTATGTTTCAACAAAACAAATAGAACATACATGTTCATCAATTTCTTATAACGTAACAGTTATATTCCGTCTGCTGATACATTTAACACATAGGCCTGGGTGTATCATAATACGACATACCGAACGGGCCATGCAATATCAGATTAACAAACTGCTCCTCTAACTTTACAATTGTTGAATAGTTGTCAAATCTGCGCAAATATAAAAAGGACGTAACTGTATAGTGGGACGTTAAATGGTACACACTATTTTCATGACAATATGTCAATGTACGTATCAAGCGTTTTTCATTAATCACTGTTAATTATTTGTTAAATTAACGGTTCTTATCATAACAGGGCACTATTTGATACAGATGTCGACGTTATTAGTAATTTACCGCGAACATATTTGACTGTGCTTCTAGTATATCCGATTTTTTTTCACAAAATAGAACGATAATCGTCAAAATGATGGAGATAATACTAATAAAGATTGATTAAATGAAACATGAACCATTGCTGTTTTTTTTAAAAAAGAGAGTAAAATATCAATAAAATAGAACATGACAGAAAAAAACACACTCCGTCTATCATAAAAGAATGAAATGAAAAGCTAAACATATATACAAAACTGGCGAGCACGGAAATCAAAGATGGGTTTGGAATGGGTAAAGATTTTGCCAATATTATCTGATTTATTTTTCTTGACACTGCAACATATTAAAAAACCCATTTAACTTTATGTTCTTCCGAGTTCTTTGTCAGTATATCTTGGCCTGAGTGTTTAATTTTCTTATCCACAATACACTCTAGTTAAAGAATTAACTTTTACATATACATGTACACTACATACTACACATCTTGCAAAAATGGTGACGTTGACCATACAAAGTGTGTGATACAAAACGACGATTTCGCTATTTCGGCTTGCACATGTACAACTTTTCAACACTATGCTTTTATTTGTCTAACGTTTGATTTATTGAGATGATCTTTATTCTATTATCGATAGGAAACACCTGAATCCATTTCACAAGTCCTATCTTTCCTGAAGTCGGTAATATATTGGCATTGCTGGGATACAAACTGACACGTCAAGAAAAGGATTTCAACTAACACAAACGAAACAAAATCTAAATAACTAAAGAGTATTGCAACATTTCTGTTTGATATATTTCAGATGGTAGAATGTAACGTAAAGGAAAGTTAACGTTGTATTTTCATACTCAGATTAGACAACCCGACAACATAACCAACTGAGATTGATCAGTCCATTTATATAGATATCTTATCTAGACAAATGTTTTAATGGTTAGGTCCGGTTTGTTTCTTTTGTAGGAGTATTCATTGCTTGTAGTATATCAGTCGTTTGACTTATACTCATTATTTACTACTGTGTAACATGTACTTAATGTTAAATATTATACATGTCGATAATCGACTAGTGTAGTCGATTCCCCACTACACTTATCTTCTTACTACTTGTTTCCTTATAACTGTTTCATTGCATATTCAATTTATTTGAAAAATATATCGATGCGGAATTATAATCTTTGTATCCATTGTTAACATTTAATTGTGAGTGTGTGTCCGTGCATGCACTCAACGTATGCAGGCTTCAAAACATACGATTCGCTAGCTCTCACTTTATCACAATTTGCACGTGAAAAATGTTACAAAACTTGTTCATTACAAAAATCACAAGACAAGTTGACCAACAACAACTAACATATGGGTAACTTGAGTGACATACAACGATCAGAAGCAGATGGAATGCCGTTATTAATCTCTGATATACAAGTGAATACAAAGTGTTACGTTTCGTTTTGTGTGTAATTTGTCACGATGATATGCATATTTCATCGTGAAAGGTAGGTTGTTAAATTAAGAAAATGTTTTAAACTTCGTTTGAATCCCTTCCACTTGGTACTTAATATGTTTAATAAATGTATGGCTATTATTTATTCTGTAAATAGCTATGTTTTGCACAGCACTTAATCTAATAAGCTTGTACATCAACACGATTGATCAATTGATTATTGTTGTCAACAGGGTGGTTAACTATAAATCAAACAAATACAAAAAATGAAACCTGTAAACAAACCAGGTATTTGAAAATCAATAAGCAAACATATTTGTATGATACCCAAGTCATTCACAATACATAACTAATATATATTTAAGTTGGTGTAATATGACAGTCTAATACCGTAATATGACATATCTTTTGTTCAGATATTGGGTGGTAGAAGTTGAGCTTAAGACCTTCTGACTGGACATTATTATTGGGACTAGGTGTTGGTTTGTTGTTTTTGATGATGATCAAATGAAAACTGAAATTTATATCGCACGTACGATCGTGTTTGATAATTGAATTTTTAATAAACATCAACAAGTTAAAAATGAAATACATATAAAGTGAAATATCATCGTTTTACATATATGTTGTTACATGTAAACTATATGTTTCAAAACAGAAATCAAATTCATATATTAAATAAATAAACATTTATACATGATATTTACAGACGGAAAATTACTAGCTAATGTGAGAGGTGATGCTTCTGTTTAAAGGTATAATAGTATCTTGACTTAAATTTATTATGGTATAGTCATTTAAAAGTACTTCTTAATTTATCAGTAACAAGAACAATATATTCGTAACAGCATTTCTTAAGTTAAAATCATTTAATCGGGACAGGTCTTAATTTAAGAAGTTATAATAGATTGATTTAAACAAAATCTTTTGAAATGAAAACATTTCGCTTAACTGAAATTCATATCCCACATACGACTGTATTTAATAATTAAATACCGATTTTGTAATTCAGATCACTTATATACAAAACAATCGTCCAGGATATAAACCAGTAAACTGTCTATATTAGCTGACATTGCAATTTTACCATTGGCCCTGTTTTTGCTTAAAGCACAAACTTAACATATCATGTACTTGGGATCCTTTCCATGTGCAATAAAAAATGATTTTATGTATAATATATTAAATAAAAAGAAGACCTTCACGAATATGAATAATATATCATGTAATATTTCAATAATGATTTATTGACAAAATACCTTAAAACATAAATATATAATAATATTTACAATTTCACAAAATAAAATCTCTGTAAAATTGATTGTTTTCATTCTGTTTTCGTGGCTATCTCATTTGCTGCGCTCCATGTTGGTTATATATATTGTTGTAATAATCAATCGCTAAGTTTCATTTTTATGTATATTTTTAAAGCCTTACCACACGACCTCACTCTTTTCATGATCAGCTCTTGAAATTTGGTTTCATGAAGATGATTAATGAATATTAAAGTATCCAGTCCAAGTTCAGTTAAGTTTTTAAGTTTATAATTAAAACTTAGAAAATTTTGTTGAAACAAGGAACCGGGCCCCGTTTTCACAAATTATTTCAACTTGATGTTATCCTCATCTCAAATTTTCGAAATGCTGTAACTTTATTCCATTGATTATTTTGATTTTTTTTCGAATGAGTAAATGATTATTATTACTTCAATTCTGTGTGGTCATTTAAAATGTAACAAGTACAAGTAATCATTTAGAAAAGATGAACTATTTAAATGGAGGTAAATCTCAGATTAAGATGCTTAGTGAAACCGGTCTCCGGTCCTATTGTTAGTTGAAAGTCAACGCGTCTGATTGTCAATGCAGTCGTCGGACGTTCGAATCCTCTGCCCGGTCAAAGTCTATGATAATCCGTCATGAATTTTGTTTCTCTCTATTCTCATTATATGAAGAAGTAGTCAGTGATTTGAAGAGATAAGGAGTGGTGTATTTGGTGATGGATAACAGACCAGAGGATTCAAGCAACGATAAATAGATACGCAAACCGTCGTTAACTACTTTAATTTTGAAAAGCATTTACAATCAAACAAACACAAACAAAAAGATAATGTAGCTGTAATAAAGATGTCAAAAAATTCAAGCACAGATATCAAAACTATGCATAAGGTGCTATTTTGTAATTTGAAACCAAAATGAATAATTACAATTAAAATACACTACAGGCAGAATTACGCAAACAAAAATATTATCGAGGAAAAATGGTAAAATAGTTGAAGACAACTTTATACAGCTACACTGTCTTCTCTTCACAATTCTATATATATAAAAAATTATACAGATAATTTTCGAAATTGTTAAATTTTGTTGTATTTTTATTTTATTAAGTTGATGCTTTTATTGTACGGTGTCCAACATCGCTTTCAGCAAGTTCAGTCATATCGCGACGGTGTCTACTTGAGACAGTATTCTAAGCGCTGAAACACTGACGTATCATGCCTCAGCAACATTGTAGGGTAACCCACCAAATCGCATTATACTGGCGCCAGGCAGACCAGTTCTAGAACTATCCTTTAAATGATGAGCGCCAAGCGAGGAAGCTTAAAATACCATTTTTATGCCTTTGGTATGACCCTACTGGGGATCGAACAACCGACCTTCCGCATACGGGGCGAACTCTTTTCCTAGACAACCACTGTTTATCTTTAAGGCGATATGATTTTATACACAGTCAGACACAATATATATCAAGCCGTATTAGGCGTATATGCAACTTATAAATTACCTTTTATTTCTTAAATATTGCTACCATAAATGTGCCGATCGGGTTGTATGCTCTATTTGCTTTAAAGTTATTTAACATCAGTGGAAGTAGTAGAAATAGTAGTTGTAGTAATGGTAGTAGTAGTTGTAGCAGTAGTATTAGTAGTTGTAAAAATAGTAGTAGTATTTGTTAAAGTAAAGGTAGTAGCAGTAGTAATAGTTCTAGTAGTAGTGGCATTGGTAGTAGTATTGGTTGTAGTAGTAGAAGTAGTAATAGTAAAAGTAAATGTAGTAGTAAAAGTACTAATAGTAGTGCTAGTAGTAATAGTAGTAGCAGTAGAAGTGGTAGTAGTAGTAAGAGAAAGACGAGGATTAGTAGTAGTAGTAGTAATAGTAGTAATTGTAGTAGTAAAATTAGAAGTAGTAGTAGTAGCAGTACTAGTGATTTTAGTATTATCTGTAGTAGCAGTAGTAATTGTATAACATATAATGGTATTAGTAGTATTAGTATTTGTAGCAGTATTAGTAGTATTAGTATTGGAAGAAGAAGAAGTAGTAGTAGTAGCAGTAGTAGTAGTAGTAGTAGTAGTAGTAGTAGTAGTAGCAGTAGTAGTAGTAGTAGTAGTCGTAGTAGTAGTAGTTGTAGTAGTAGTAGAAGTAGTAGTAGTAGTAGTAGTAGTAGAAGTAGTAGTAGTAGAAATATAATTAGCAATCATAGAAGTAGTAATAGTACCTGTAGTAATAGAAGTGGTGGAAGAAGTCGTTATAGTAGGAAGAAAAGAAGAAGTGATTGTAGTAGAAGATAAAATTGTTGTAGCACCACCACTACTACTACTACTACTACTACTACTACTACTACTACTACTTCTACTACTACTACTACTACTACTATGACTACTACTACTATTACTGCTAATGTTACTTCTACCATCACCACCACCACCTCCGCCCCTACTACCAATATCATCACCACCGTCACTATTACTACTACCACTTCTACTACCACCACCACTACTACTGCTACCACGATCACCACCATAACTACTACTATTACCACACCCACTGCTGCTGCTACTACTACTACTATTACTACTACTACTACTATTACTGCTACTACTATTGCTACCACTATTACTACAATAGCTACTTCTACTGCTGCTACTACCGCTACGACCTCTACTACTGCTGCTGCTGCTGCTGCTGCAATTGTTATTTCTGCCACTGAGTACATTATACATATTATACAACGTACAAATATAAATGCTTCTTTTGTGTTTGCTTCTGTCACTACTTCTTCTAGTTTTAATGCACTTGTATGCACGCACATGCATTCATGCGCATGCTGCATATAGAAACTTTCAAACGCACGTACGCTTCACTCACAGACTGACGGACACACAAACGCACTTACACAAGCTCTAACGCTGCACTCACATACAAGCACATGCCCATATTCACTCACACACATAGACACGCTCCTAATCTACTTGTACACAAAATAATTGATCTATAAATATAATCGTCAAAACGGATTGTTGACATTCCAATAGGACGATTCTATTTATAGAATCTGTAAATAGAATCTTCCAATTGGACCCTTTACCTTCCCATTGGAAATTTTTTTTCCAAAGGGAATTGACCGCTTGGAAAGCTTTATTTCCCATTGGAAACCTATGGTAAATGGAATATAAGAATTCCAATTGGACAGGCTGTTTTTTTACTACTTTAATTCCATTGATCTCAGTAGTATAAGAACTTGTTGAGCTGTTATTTTGAATTTAGCTTAATAATAGTTATAATTATCCAAAAGTATTAAGCTTATAGTTCGTAATGAAAAAAAAACAACGTTTTTGGAAAAAAAAAGTTTTTTCCAGAAATTCACTGTGTTGTGTTATATGCTAATTGCAACATTTGTGGCATTTTAAACGTGATGTAAACCAGTCACAATTTTTTAAACACATCAATACTGAAGCAATTTGTCCAGATGTTGATATCTTGCAATTGGAATTAATGGTTAACGCGTTTACTGACATATCGCTATTGTCAGCGTATACGATATACAGATATGTATAAGTGTTTACAAAATGCTTTATACTCCTTGTAGTATACCTTATAAACAAAAGAGTACCATCAAATGGTGTATAATTGGCTATACATATTCATACAGATGAAGATATCTCGGGATCCTAAAAGCAAATGAATTACTGGACTCTGATATAATCATTGGTTACAGCAAGTAAGTCGTTTAATTTAGTTGTTTTACAATGCCTGCATAATGTTTACATTTGATTATTGTTGTATTGTTTGGGACAAAGGCAAACATATACAAAATACAACACTGCTGTAGTAGTATTTGATGCTATTGATAATATATCACCACCCTATATATCAAACATTTAGACATTTTCAAATCATACATCATAAACCTTACGATCTATTGATAAAATATAACTCGTGTCTCAAAAAGCTTGCACCAGTTATTTAAAAAAGAGTTTTAGTTATAAACGTACGCTAATACGGAATGTTATACCAGTATATATAAGACATCTTTCAAATGTTCACTCATTTAAATGTCAATATAAAAATGACCTTCTAAAATCACATAATATTTGCTATTATTGAATAAAACAGTATAAATATACATATATATCAATGCTAGATGCATGCTTTGTTAAATTGAATTTTTTGTCAGAAGTATAGTTTATTTCAATTTGTTAATATTATATTGTAATGATTTAAATATTGTTGCAGAAGGCCATATTGAAAATATGTGTACCTTGAATGCAGTAGTATATGTGTATCCTTCTAAAATAAAGATATAATTGTTATTAGTTGTAACAGAGATATTTTGGTAAAGGGGGCATTAAATGATACTCTTTTGAGTGATAGATTTAAAATTTAAACTTGCAAATTTATCTCCGATGACTACAGACTGTGTCAAAGCGGCGGTCCGTGCTGCATGCCACTCATTCACTATGTATGTATTGTACCTTTCATAATTACAAGTACAATACATACATACTTGTCATAATTAGCCGGGCCCGATTAACTCAGTCGGTTATGCGTATGTCTATCAATCCAGTGATCGTGAGTTCGAATCCCCTGCCCGGCAACATTATCCGTGATGATTGATATACGATATTGTGTTTCATTATCATTCGTCTTTCACCACTGATTCAAGTGGGAAAGTTATGAGTTACTTGCGGAGATGGGTTTGCTCAAGTACTGGTTAATTCCAGTGGTTAGGTTAACTGATCGTCTGTTAGCCCTCGGTGGCAAAAATGACACTAAATATTCAATCATTCAATCAATTGTCATAATTATCTCTTAATATGTGGTACTTTGTCATTTGAATGCTACATCTCATGTTGTTTAATATTTTCTGATCTTCGATGTGTAATGACACGTGTTATATCCTTTTTTGACTGAATAAATAACTTTCTGTTTGAATTAATGAGATGAGTGAATAGTTCATGTAATTAGTATATGGTTATGCATTGAACTATCAGAAGACAGTTCATTTGGTTTGGAAACAAAATTAATGCTAAGGACTAAAAGTATTTAATGGTAGATTTTAAATATGCGACCTTCTAATGTATTTTTAATCTTAAGTAATGGAAGGAGAGAAATATAAATGGGAAAATGAAATAATGAAGAAGAAGGAAAAAACGGGAAAGATCATAAAAGAGAGTAAGAAAAATACCTAGAATCAAAAGACGAAGAAGAAGACAAATGTTCTGATTTTCTGTTAATATATTAAAGTTGGTTTCAGAGATTTGCATGCCTTAAATATCTATCAAAATTATGTGTATTAACCTTTGATATCGGCTTTCTCTGCAATTCAGAAATAAACGCCAAGCACATATTAACATGCATATATAACTGAAACAATTATTTCTCGCCGGGTGATCAAGAAATCTGTCATAAGATCATTGACATATCATCTTTGAATCGGTGTCATGAACTCGTTCCCAACTTAGTCACGGTATCTCAAATAAGGTGATGCGGACAAGCGATGACTACTTTCAGATTCGTTTAACTAAAAATGCTACAAAGTCTTTCTCCACTGTTTTTGCTTTAAATATAATTACAAATAAATAGGTTATAGCTGTGAAAGGCAAGCAACATAGACATACTTGTAAGTAACAACACTACTGGTATTATAAACGCAATTGAAACATATGTCATTGCACTGACTGTGCGTCACGTGACGTTTAACAATATATTCAGGAAAAACAATTTTGTATACCTCTTGTTTCAATTCTGTGGAGACGTCTATAAGGCAGTAACATTAGTCTGTTGCAAACGTAGCGCATTTGTATCATAAATATTATGCCAACGGAACCGTCCTAAAAGATATCTTGTCATTATGAATGCAGTTATTGACAATAACCATTTTACGATTACCAAGTAATTTGTTGAGAGTATTTTTGACAACAGCAACAACGGTAAAGTATAATCTTTTCGTTTACAATGTCGCTATCGTACAGTACATTGGTGCCGCCTAACGACTTATAACAAACTGAAACACACTTAACAGCTGACGCGGACATATAAACTGACACTTACAGACACAAATGTTTGGGTGCATATGACTGTTTCATTTATCCAACGTTTTGGGTGATCCGCGGCCGAGTGGTTTAAGGTGCCGTTTCAAGAGGATTTACTTCTCACCGCTTAAGTTACAGGTTCGAGTCCAGGACGGTCCAACATTTTTATGTGAGAGACTTTGCCAATTTCTTGCGGAAGGACGGAAGTTCTAATATAATTCATTTTGAGATCTTCATCCACCAATAAAACTGGATACGTCATAAATAACCTGAACTCTGTTGAAACTGATGTTAAAACCCATCATCAAACATTTTCATATTGACAACTCGCAATAATAACGAAAATGACACCACTCATTAGTTATTTTTCGCAATTAAACTTTCAGTTTATCCATCGTCATATAATCATGTAACTTATTTATGGAAATGCATGTTTAAGTAACTGCCAATCCACAATGTCTGGTTTTGTTATGTGATGTCGAAGTAGAGATCGATGTTTAAGTACTCCATTTTGATTATTTGATTGTTCGTGTTACGTGTAGTGATGTGGTCATGGTTGTGTCACTCTTAAAACTACGTCTCTACTTGGCATCTTATTTAAATTGCATGTCAAAGTGAAGTACACTTAAAAAAGTAAACACTCCACATTATTGTTGCATTGTTTACGTAGCGCTGCATTGTTCTATGAACAGATAATGTTACAATCTACACTTAGCAATGATCATGGTCATCATCTTTGGACTAATTGATTATAACATGTACTTTACAAACCTTGCGTAGTGAACAAATACAAAATACGTGATGGACAATCTTAAAAAAACACTTTGAAGCATTCCATGTGGAAATTCAAAGGAAATAAAAAAACATGGTAATCTAGTATACAGAAATTATTTACCCATCTCTCTTGCCGATTAACTCCAATTAACATAATGTATATAACCATTATTGGTGTGTGCTGTTTGGCGACCGTAAAAAGTCACCTCGTACTTTAGTGTAGTCTTAATATTATTTCTGGTTCCTTGAAACCATGGAACTCATTCTTCAGTTTCGCTTCCGTCAGTGCCAGCGAAATTACGTGAAATGTTGCAAATTAATTAAGTTTCTCATTAAATCAGACTCGCTGCGTTCTGCACTTCCAAGGGATCATTTATCATAGTTAAGATTGATTTACCTTTGTATAGTCGTATGTGATTCAGTCAGTTCTTGCTTCCATTTTCCAACTATTTCGCTTGTTAATCTACAATGTATTGAACAGTATGTTTGTCATACATTGCTAGTTTATAACTGATGAGTGTAAGATATTTTTGTCCAGCATACTCTTTTTTTGTCATATTATGATGATGGAATGCTACATCTTGAGACAATGAAGTACATTACCTCCTTACGTATATTTTCTACCACGAAAGTACCATGCATTGTAAAGATAGATCCGTCTTTATTTTCAGTTCATTATATAAAAATAAAAAATTGAAACATAATGAGAAGATCATCTGTTTTAAAAATTATTTTTTTGGAAAATATAAATGCAACATAGATACAGGTACATCTGTGTTTAAAATTTACTTTTAATTAAACATAAAACATGTAACATAAAAAAAGGTCCAGTTGTGTTTAAAATTTACTTTTTTAAAAATATAAAACGAGCAAATGATTTAAACGTAAAGTTACAGACTTGTTATCAACTCAAAATATAGCAAAATTGTCCCATTTTATGCTAATTTAACGGCAACTCAATAAACATACTCCGTTAATGATAGTGACATTGTTTCACGGTTCTGTTTTACCTAAATAAACGGTATTATATAACGCCGTATTCAGTTAAATGTTTTATCCAATAAGAAATTACTGTACGAGTTACTTTCCTGTAAACCTAGGAAACATGCTCGAAGTTGCATAAAACATGTTATTGTGTTTATATGAATAAGGTGTGTCTTAAAATCAACTTTTTTAATGAAGCTTTTCTAAATCTTCAGATTGAGTGTAAATGCATGTTGACATGCTTTGTGAATGTCGTTTCAGATTTGGCAGCACGAGTTATACTTTTTCTAAAATCCGTATGATAATATTACTATGATAATATCTAAGTACACATCGCCTTCTATACGGAGATGAAAGACTATCTCATCTTAGCAATATTATTATAGTCAAAACGGTACAATACTATATCAAAGAAACTAAACGCGTTGCATAATCTCATTTATGTTTTCCTGTCTTGTTTTTAACTGTACTATATTACTTCGATCTTGTGAATTATTTAACTATTTTGCTCATTTTATATAAATGTTAAGTTGCATAGCTTTGTTTTTATTTTTGTGCTTTCTTATTTACTAATCTGATTTTCTCACTGGGGTGCTACCGAAATGTGGACACAGGATGCGTACGTATGGACGACACAAGGAAGAATTGATATGTGTTTGTTTTATTATGTATTACTTTCTTTCATTTCCTACCTTTTTCTATTCTCAAAGTATTGGTTAAGAAAAAACTGTTAAAATATGTCATTTTGATATTTAATGTAAACATTGTAAAAAATGTAGAGGACGGGCCGAATCTAATGTTGAAAGAACTTGTGGCCCAACCCCATTTCCTGTTGAAATAAAATATGTTTAAACTATACTGATATCGAAGGATCAAAACTAACATGACAGTACAAAAACGTTATACAGTATGCTGGCGATAAAAATGTAATTCGTTACTTTACTTTACTTATATTTTCATTTTGATGATAGTGTTTTGCGATGTAAATTACCAAACCATCACCGCTATGTAATAGCATACCCTTTGCAAATTCTATGATAATAACAATTGTGACGTGCTTATGAATACCGTTACTGATATAACATCATTGTGACATAATTCGGAATACTTTTAACACCATTGTGACGTGATTCGGAATACCTTTACCGAGATAACAAAATTGTGACGTGATTCGGAATACCTTTACTGAGATAACACCATTGTGGCGTGATTACTTTTTTCAATGTTTTCTATCACCATTCATCTTTGTTAATCATAAAAAACAGGATAACCATTATCATTTATCTTTGTAATAAAACAAGATACCTCACTAACTGCTCATCATATTCACTTTAAAATTCACTTCCTTGGTCTATCATTTTTTTACACAAACATGTCCCAAATAATGTGTTCAAATACAATGAAGTTGAACAGGTTTACTTGTATCTATATGAAAATACAAAATAAAATATCTCCGGTGCATATCACCACGATAATTAAAGAATAACCTACCTATGGCTCTCCGTGGCCTAATAATCTAAGACCCTGTCTCCTAACCGTAAATCTCCGTGGCCCAATAATTTAAGGCCCTGTCGCCTACCTATAGCTGTCCATGGTCAAATGATATCAGGCCCTGTCATCTAATACTACCTAGTTCTCTCCATGGCCCATCAATCTAAGGTATTGTCGCTTAACTAGGGTTCCCTGTGGCCCTATGGTTTAAATCCATGTCGCCTACTTAGGGCTGAATATGGCAAAATGATCTAAGACCCAGTTGCCTACCTAGGACTCTCCGTGAACCAATGATCTAAGGCCCTATCGCCTTATTGCGGCTCTCCGTGGCCCAATGATCTCAGGCCCTATCGCCTACCTAGGGATCTCTGTGGCTAAATGATCTAAGACCCTGTCGCTGACCCCTTCTTAGGGATCTTCGAGGCACAATGATATAAGTCCATGTCGTCTATAGCGACCTAGGGCTCTCTGATTCCCAATGATGTAAGGCCCTGTCGCCTACCCCGACCTCTTCGCGGCCCAATGATCTAAGTCCTTGTCGCCTACCCAAGGTTCGCCGTGGCCCAATGATCTAAGACCCTATCGCCTACATAAGGATCTCCGTGGCTAAATGATCTAAGACCCTGTTGCTGACCTAAGGCTTTTCGTGGCAAAATGACCTAAGGCCCTGTCTCATACCTAGGGTTTTCCGTGCCTAAATGATGTAAGGCCCTGTCGCCTACCAAGGGCTTATCGTGGCCCAAAAACGTATGGTTCTGTCGCCTACCTAGGGCTCTTCGTGGCCCAATGATCTAAAGCCATGCCGCCTACCCAGGGTTCTCCGTGGCCAAATGATCTAGTGTCCTGCAGGCTAATGACCACTTACCTTGATCTAGCTATCATCATACAACGGCCGAATTGGTTAACTTTTAACATGTGTTTACACATTTTATTAACTTATTTTTAACATTGTTTTAAACATAATTTTAATCATGATTAGACTTTAACATTTCTTTAACTAATATTTCTACTTCCCATTTTCGCGTCATTTTATTCAACTTACTTATACTTCATATGTAAGTTCTATTAAATATAAATACAACACTATTATTCGAAAAATCAAAGTATGTCTATGGAAATTGATATAAGGTTTACACTATGGAAAATATGGTGAGGTAAAAATTATGGGTGGGGTAATATAAGTATGCGTAGACTACTTAGGGTATTGATAAAAAAGGAATTATTACCACATGAATTGAAATTCATGAATTTTAACTATTCTGATTGTATTTGTTGATATGAAGTACATGAATTATATTCGTGAACATATCAGTCTCATTGTCACAATATATATGTATATGTTTCCAAAAGATAAAATTATCTCCATGTAGACTACTCAATATAACGGCTATCGAAAAATAGCGCAATAACTGTTGTAATTGTAATTGCTGTATTATCAACATGGGATCATAAAACTGTAGAAAATAATTCTAATTGACGCCAATATGTCGTTGATTATTTTAAACTCCTTCACAAAGTATTTGTAAAGAGAAAGTAGAACATTAATTATACATTAATATAATATACAGCTATTTGAGTCAAGTGTCAATGTGATTTTCAAATCATTAAACTTGATTACAATTCAATCAATCACAATTAATGATAATATGTCAATACAACATTGATATAAATAAATATTTGCTTATTGGCAGGTGTGCTATAACTCGATACAGACCTGTTTACCTTTATCTGTAATCGGTGTAGTATGTCGTACGCAGCACTGGCAGATCTAGAGAAGGGACATGGAGGTCCGGAAACATTTCCAATAAATTAACTAGGGTAGTGGAAACTATCATGTATGTATGGTCATGTTGTTGTTCCTCTGGATACCATAACTGTGTTGCATACGCAAAACAGTGAACTATCTTCTATATCTTCCCCTAAACCTTTGCTTTAATTTAAATACATTCGATCAGATTTATATTTTGAAACTAATTTTTACTGTTAAATATCATTACTAAACCAATGTTTTGTGTACATATCATGAACCAGATGTACCTGTGCGCATATTGGATACTACATGTGATATAGTTGTACGTGTAGCTCATATAGTAAAGCATTGTTTATGCGAGTGTGTATCTACATATAGACTTGATCCAGTTATTATCAATTCAATGTCAATGTCAATGTTTATTTAGTGACGTAGGCCACTTGCCAATTACACATAACATGTATATATATACATACATAAAACTATTACAGCGTCAATGCATGTATAATTGTGATGCTGTGAGTCAGTACATGGTGGAAACGATCAGAGATGAAATATTTAATGCTCACTGTCATTAAATAAATGGTTTCTTATGTCTCATTAGCTGATAAACAAACAGTGCAATTGTCTTGGTAATAATTAGAGTTTATATAGATATTACTACAGACTCACTGGCGTAGAGAATGGAGTCCAGATGTTCTGCACGTATATCGGAATATAGCTTACAATCAAAGAATCCATGCAGCTTATCCTCTACAACCTCAATACCCTCATGCACAATACAATACTGACACAAACGTTAATGTCTCTCGGTACCCATGTGTCTACCGGCCTCACTGCATAAACTGTGATTTAAACATCTGAAGTTTTACAATGGTTTACAGAAATGATATTGTAAATGTATGGTTTGGTAAAGCCAATGGTGTTGTAGATACATGGATTATTGACTCAATAAATACGAGTTTTGTTGTGCAATCTTGTTGTTTTTTTCACTGGATATGGTTCAAATATACTATATACTATACAAATCGTTGTGGCATTGGTTGATGCAGAGATTCAGAATTTCATATAAATCTATATATATGCTAGCATAAAATTACTTTGGTAACTAAATTATTGGATCTATTTATCAGTGTCCGATCAAGAGTTGTTGAAAAGATAATGCAGAGCGCGTGGTCCAGTGGTAAAGTATCGAATCCATGATTGGAGGGCCGTGGGTTCAATCCTTTACCACGGCTATGTGTGGTGTCCTTGAGCAAGACACTTTATCCGCATATGCTTAGTACTGGTTCTATCCAGGAATACATCGAGCGTGATTTGTCTAAGTTGTAAGAACTTGCTTCTCAATCGTTCTAGGCGCCATAGACTAACATCTATATGTATTTGTAAATTAATTTGTAATTGTAAATAGAATCGTTGTGCACGACATTTTCGTTCACGAGTATATAATTATCCTTGATAATTTTATCATAACATAGATGACTTTCGTCATGCAATACACGAACAGTTAATGTTATTGTTCATCCCGTGGTCATTTCATTTGTATGTTGTAGGATTAAAATAAGAAGGCTTTAGCTAGATTCAAGTTTAAAAAAAACAAAGGAGCAATTACTTAAGTATTAAATAAGGTGTCATGACAGATTTAATTTTTTCGCGACTGCTGATATTGTATTTTTGAAACTGTGTTACCGTTCAGTCAGCAACAATTAATAATTCAATATAGTTAATCTTAATTAAACTGTTGACAATGAACGGTAGAGCTGTGTGTCCGTGGGACATGTTGACCCGACTTCTGTAATTATGTCATCAATTAACTTCATAAGCACTTCAATACTTCATAATTACACAACCATACATAGTGTCATCCAGTTCCATTTACACTAAGTTAGTGTTAGCTCAGAGGTTATTTTCAGAGGTTATGAGGAACATTGTTTATTCTGTTTCCCTGGTAGAAGCCCTATTATATGTTGATTTTAAGTTTCACCCGATCGACACTGGGATGGAGCTCGCGACATTTAGTAAGATTGGTTATTACACTATCCACTACACCATCAGTAAAATATGTATATAATAGAAAGTACCAGTAACTAAACATATTCGTTTTATTGAACGGGTATATTGATTATGTTTTACAATAAATAATAGGAAGTACTAATACCTCAATATATTTGTTTTACTGTACGTGTATTTAGAGCATGTTTTACCATAAATAATACAAAGTACTAGTAACTCAATATATTTTTTGATTTACTGTACGTGTATATAGAGCATGTTTTACCATAAATTATAGGAAAGACTAGTAACTCAATATATTTGTTTTACTGTCCGTGTATATAGAGCATGTTTTACCATAAATACTATTAAGTACTAATACCTCAATACATTTGATTTACTGCACGTGTATATAGAGCATGTTTTACAATAAATGATTAACAGTACTAGTAATTCAATCTATTTGTTTTACTGTCCGTGTATATAGAGCATGTTTTACCATAAATGATTAACAGTACTAGTAACTCAATTTATTTGTTTTACTGTACGTGTATATAGAGCATGTTTTACCATAAATGATTAACAGTATTAGTAACTCAATCTATTTGTTTTACTGTACGTGTATACAGAGCATGTTTTACTTTAAATGATTAACAGTACAAGTAATTCAATCTATTTGATTTACTGTACGTGTATAAAGAGCATGTTTTACCATAAATAATATTAAGTACTAATAACTCAATCTATTTGTATTATTGTATGTGTATATACAGCATGTATAACCATAAATGATTAACAGTATCAGTAACTCAATCTATTTGTTTTACTGTACGTGCATATGGAGCATGTTTAAACATAAATAATAGGAATAACTAGTAACTCAATATATTTGATTTACTGTAAGTATATATAGAGAATGTTTTACCATAAATGATTAACAGTACTAGTAACTCAATATATTTTTTTCACTGTACGTGTATATAGAGCATGTTTTAACATAAATAATTGGAAGTACTAGTAACTCAATCTACTTGTTTTACTGTACGTTCATATAGAGCATAATTTACAATAAATAATATTAAGTACTAGTAACTGAATATATTTGATTTACTATACGTGTATATAGAGCATATTTTACAATAAATGATTATGAGTATTAGTTACTAATTTTTTTGATTCACTGTACGTGTATATATAGCATGTTTTACCATAAATAATATTAAGTACTAGTAACTCAATCAATTTGATTTACTGTACGTGTATATAGAGCATGTTTTACCATAAATAATTAAAAGTACTAGTAACTCAATCTATTTGTTTTACTGTACGTGTATATAGAGCATGTTTTACCATAAATGATTAACAGTACTAATAACTCAATCTATCTGTTTTACTGTACGTTCATATAGAGCATGTTTTACAATAAATAATATTAAGTACTAGTAACTGAATAAATTTGATTTACTATACGTCTATATAGAGCATATTTTACAATAAATGTTTATGAGTATTAGTTACTAATTTTTTTGATTCACTCTACGTGTATATAGAGCATGTTTTACCATAAATAATATTAAGTACTAGTAACTCAATCAATTTGATTTACTGTACGTGTATATAGAGCAGGTTTTACCATAAATGATTAACAGTACTAGTAACTCAATCTATTTGATTTACTGTACGTGTATGTAGAGCATGTTTTACCATAAATGATTAACAGTACTAGTAACTCAATCTATTTGTTTTACTGTACATGTATATAGAGCATGTTTTACCATAAATGATTAACAGTACTAGTAACTCAATATATTTGTTTTACTGTACGTGCATATAGTGCATGTTTTACCATAAATGATTAACAATATTAGTAACTCAATATATTTGTTTTACTGTACGTGCATATGGAGCATGTTTTACCAGAAATGATTAACAGTACTAGTTATTTAATATATTTGTTTCACTGTACGTGTATATAGAGCATGTTTACCATAAAAAATATTGAGTACTAGTAACTCAATCTATTTGTATTACTGTACATGTATATAGAGCATGTTTTACCATAAATGATTAACAGTACTAGTAACTCAATCTATTTGATTTACTGTACGTGCATATGGAGCATGTTTTACCATTAATTATAGGAAGTACTAGTAACTCAATATATATTTGATTTATTGTACGTGTATATAGAGCATGTTTTACCATAAATGATTAACAGTACTAGTAATTCAATCTATTTGTTTTACTGTACGTCTATATAGAGCATGTTTTACCATAACTGATTAACAGTACTACTAACTCAATCTATTTGTTTTACTGTACGTGAATATAGAACATGTTTTACCATAAATGATTTACAGTACTAGTAATTCAATATATTTGAATTACTGTACGTGTATATAGAGCATGCTTTACCATAAATGATTAACAGTAATAGTAACTCAATCTCTTTGTTTGACAGTACATGTATATAGAGCATGTTTTACCATAAGTGATAAATAGTACTAGTAATTCAATCTATTTGTTTTACTCTACGTATATATAGATCATGTTTTACCATAAATGATTAACAGTTCTATTAACTCAATCTATTTGTTTTACTGTACGTGTATATAGAGCATATTTACAATAAATGATTAACAATACTAGTAACTCAATCATTTTGTTATACTGTACGTGCATATGGAGCATGTTTGACCATAAGTGATTAACAGTACTAGTAACTCAATCTATTTGTTTTACTGTACGTGTATATATAGCATGTTTTACCATAAATGATTAACAGTACTAGTCATTCAATATATTTGTTTCACTGTACGTGTATATAGAGCATGTTTTACCAGAAATGATTAACAGTACTAGTTATTCAATATATTTGTTTTACTGTACGTGTATATAGAGCATGTTTTACCATAAATTATTTACAGTACTATTAACTCAATCTATTTGATTTACTTTCCGTGTATATAGAGCATGTTTTACCATAAATGATTAACAGTACTAGTAACTCAATCTATTCGTTTTACTCTACGTGCATATGGAGCATGTTTTACAATAAATTATAGGAAGTACTTTTAACTCAATCTGTTTGTTTTACTCTACGTGCATATAGAGCAAGTTTTACCATAAATAATTAACAGTACTAGTAACTCAATCTATTTGTTTTACTCTACGTGTTTATAGAGCCTGTTTTACTATAACTGATTAACAGTACTAGTAACTCAATCTATTTGTTATACTGTACGTGTATATAGAGCATGTTTAACTATAAATTATTAACAGTACTAGTAATTCAATCTATTTGTTTTACTGTACGTATATATAGAGCATGTTTTACCATAAATGATTAACAGTACTAGTAACTCAATCTATTTGTTTTACTGTACGTATATATAGAGCATGTTTTACCATAAATGATTAACAGTACTAGTAACTCAATCTATTTGTTTTACTGTACGTGTATATAGAGCATGTTTTACCATAAATGATTAACAGTTCTAGTAATTCAATATATTTGATTTAGGTCTCACTGAACAATTACCTCCCTTACATGACGGTAGCAAGATTATTACGCCCAAGAAATTAGAGCTGTGTAAAGCAGTTGGGTAATTTTTTTTTTAAAAATGCATAGAATGTCATATTTCTTTGTGCATATGGGAACATTGGAACATTTTCATGATTTCTGCAAAGTTTGGGTGACCCTGGGAACTGTTTGATGATGCTATAACAGTTTAAAGATGCGTAGTGATACACTGCAACAAATGGGCAGAATTGTCAAAAATGAAGGGGTGCCATCAAACCATCGAAATTGTGAAAAAGCAACCTGGTCAACCCCATGTTTTTTTCTGCATATTTGGACCCACAGAGGACTATCTATGGGAATAAGGCACTTTTAGAACCATTGGTAATGTATCCAGTGTTCCAGAAGTGCATGTCTCTATATGTAGAACAGTACAAAATTAATTGGTGTGTGAGACGTTCAAGAACCAGATCATTTTCGGTAGACGCTGGGAGGAAACTGCATCTTTGTGATTCAGATTTACTTTCTTTTTCAAAATATGTCACTTTCTATGGGAAATACTGTATTTGAAACCTCTAAATGGAAAAATAAATGTATTTTTGTGAAAAATGGATGACTTTGAGTGAAATAGAGAAGTGTCACACAGGCAAAAAACCAAACTTGAAGCTAAAACAGTAAAGCAAATAGGGCAATGAGACTGAGCAGCTGAAAATTTGTCATGGAAATGTTGGAATCAGGATTTATTCAATTCAATGGAAGGAACACAAAGTGAGATCATCTATTTAACTGAAAAAGAAATCATCATGTATGCAAATATGCTTTGCTTCATCATGTGATAAGACTTGATTTTAGCCATCTGTCTCAAAATCCTGGCTAAAATGAATAGAAGTTTGCACTTAAAAACAATTGAAAGTCACACAGAGAGACAGTGATGCTAATATATCACAACAAAAGCATGTCTAGAGCATTCACTGCATCCAGATTTCATGATTCATGTAAGTTAAACCATTTTTTTGTGTTAGAAACTCATTATTTATGTATAATTCATACCCCACCCACATAAAAATGGTAACATTTGTCGCGATACTGTTTCCACTCTTTAGCGCATGCTTTTTGACAATACGGTTTGCTCGCGTATAAGCAATGTTGTTTTTATGTCGCTGTTTATCAATTAATATTATATTGATCATGAATTATGGAGAAATTTCCTGTTTCATTATTTTGTCATTGATATTTGTTATCAACAGCTCTGTATCCAGTTTTCGATATACCGACCGCCAAATTGTCGCGTTTCATTTTAATGGTATGGCGTATGACTGCCATTTTTGTTTGACTGTCATTTTTTTCTCCTCAGTGTTGATATTTATGCAGCTGGGTCTGGCTTATACACAGTATTTACCTACTCTTGGACATTCAGTTAAATTGTAAAATGCGACATCTTTGAAATGACGCGAAACAGATTCGCGTAATAATTTCTCAGCGTTTAGTTAACCTGTGCTTGAAACTGTTGTACCATCATCTGATTTCTTTCGGTTGTTCTTCTTACTTTTTTTTCAAATAAAAATACATGATGCTTGCTATAGAATATAGATTTTTCTCATTGAACATGATGTTTTTTCACTGTCTGTTATTGAATGTGTACAATATTTTTCTCCACATTCAACAGTCTAGCATTCTCCAATATGGCAATTTCTAATTTTCATATAATTATTGCAACAACTCTATTTTAACTGCCCATTATTTATGCCAGTTTTGGAAAATCTGTAAAGTAACGAGTCATCTCGCGACAAGTATTTCTTATCGCGATATTCTTTTATATATTTATTTTAAACTAATTTGTGGTAAAGAGATGCGCTTTAGCAAACCGTCTTTTTGCAATGAGCTTATCGGTCCAGCCAAATATGCTGTATCCATATTTTGTCTCATTTTCATTCATCATTTCATTTTCTTGCTTTAAAGTGACTTTCATGCACACTTTACTTTCATTTGCTGTTTTTATTGATAAAATAAACAAAATAGTATTGAAATTTAATATATGCCTAATAGATACCTCAATTGGTAAGGGATATATTCATAGTTGATAATGAATCTAATGCATGTACACAAGTATGTTATTCATTCATGTATTGAAAAAGGGGGCATGGTTAGTGTCAGTGACATGCAAATTATTGCTGGGCACCTTCAAACATTAATATTTGTTTGTTATAAATATAAAAAAAAGTCAAATATATAGTTTTGCAACAAAACAGAGCATTATTTGAAGCAAAAACAACTATTTATCCATATATGGTCATGTATTTTGACACTTAAGTTATGTAATGTTGCATATACAATAAAATGAATATGCAGTCAGATAGATACACTATAGGAGGCAATACAAGGACTTTTTCATAGTATTTCTTTTTCTAGAACTATTTTTATTAAGGTACAATGGCTAAAAAATTTTGGCAGTTTTTCCTGTTTTCGAGTCGTCCGAAACTGATAAATGCATGTGTGACCGCCATCTTATTTTGGTGCATGAATTCGAAAACAGTTGCGCGATGAATTCAAAAGGCGTATTTTTATATTTAGAAATGGTAAAGGTTTGTTCGACAAAAAGTTCAGTCAAATGTCGTGACAATTTCTACTCTTCAAGGTCTCACTGAACAATTACCTCCCTTACATGACGGTAGCAAGATTATTACGCCCAAGAAATTAGAGCTGTGTAAAGCGGTTGGGTAATTTTTTTTTTAAAAATGCATAGAATGTCATATTTCTTTGTGCATATGGGAACATTGGAACATTTTCATGATTTCTGCAAAGTTTGGGTGACCCTGGGAACTGTTTGATGATGCTATAACAGTTTAAAGATGCGTAGTGATACACTGCAACAAATGGGCAGAATTGTCAAAAATGAAGGGGTGCCATCAAACCATCGAAATTGTGAAAAAGCAACCTGGTCAACCCCATGTTTTTTTCTGCATATTTGGACCCACAGAGGACTATCTATGGGAATAAGGCACTTTTAGAACCATTGGTAATGTATCCAGTGTTCCAGAAGTGCATGTCTCTATATGTAGAACAGTACAAAATTAATTGGTGTGTGAGACGTTCAAGAACCAGATCATTTTCGGTAGACGCTGGGAGGAAACTGCATCTTTGTGATTCAGATTTACTTTCTTTTTCAAAATATGTCACTTTCTATGGGAAATACTGTATTTGAAACCTCTAAATGGAAAAATAAATGTATTTTTGTGAAAAATGGATGACTTTGAGTGAAATAGAGAAGTGTCACACAGGCAAAAAACCAAACTTGAAGCTAAAACAGTAAAGCAAATAGGGCAATGAGACTGAGCAGCTGAAAATTTGTCATGGAAATGTTGGAATCAGGATTTATTCAATTCAATGGAAGGAACACAAAGTGAGATCATCTATTTAACTGAAAAAGAAATCATCATGTATGCAAATATGCTTTGCTTCATCATGTGATAAGACTTGATTTTAGCCATCTGTCTCAAAATCCTGGCTAAAATGAATAGAAGTTTGCACTTAAAAACAATTGAAAGTCACACAGAGAGACAGTGATGCTAATACATGTATATCACAACAAAAGCATGTCTAGAGCATTCACTGCATCCAGATTTCATGATTCATGTAAGTTAAACCATTTTTTTGTGTTAGAAACTCATTATTTATGTATAATTCATACCCCACCCACATAAAAATGGTAACATTTGTCGCGATACTGTTTCCACTCTTTAGCGCATGCTTTTTGACAATACGGTTTGCTCGCGTATAAGCAATGTTGTTTTTATGTCGCTGTTTATCAATTAATATTATATTGATCATGAATTATGGAGAAATTTCCTGTTTCATTATTTTGTCATTGATATTTGTTATCAACAGCTCTGTATCCAGTTTTCGATATACCGACCGCCAAACTGTCGCGTTTCATTTTAATGGTATGGCGTATGACTGCCATTTTTGTTTGACTGTCATTTTTTTCTCCTCAGTGTTGATATTTATGCAGCTGGGTCTGGCTTATACACAGTATTTACCTACTCTTGGACATTCAGTTAAATTGTAAAATGCGACATCTTTGAAATGACGCGAAACAGATTCGCGTAATAATTTCTCAGCGTTTAGTTAACCTGTGCTTGAAACTGTTGTACCATCATCTGATTTCTTTCGGTTGTTCTTCTTACTTTTTTTTCAAATAAAAATACATGATGCTTGCTATAGAATATAGATTTTTCTCATTGAACATGATGTTTTTTCACTGTCTGTTATTGAATGTGTACAATATTTTTCTCCACATTCAACAGTCTAGCATTCTCCAATATGGCAATTTCTAATTTTCATATAATTATTGCAACAACTCTATTTTAACTGCCCATTATTTATGCCAGTTTTGGAAAATCTGTAAAGTAACGAGTCATCTCGCGACAAGTATTTCTTATCGCGATATTCTTTTATATATTTATTTTAAACTAATTTGTGGTAAAGAGATGCGCTTTAGCAAACCGTCTTTTTGCAATGAGCTTATCGGTCCAGCCAAATATGCTGTATCCATATTTTGTCTCATTTTCATTCATCATTTCATTTTCTTGCTTTAAAGTGACTTTCATGCACACTTTACTTTCATTTGCTGTTTTTATTGATAAAATAAACAAAATAGTATTGAAATTTAATATATGCCTAATAGATACCTCAATTGGTAAGGGATATATTCATAGTTGATAATGAATCTAATGCATGTACACAAGTATGTTATTCATTCATGTATTGAAAAAGGGGGCATGGTTAGTGTCAGTGACATGCAAATTATTGCTGGGCACCTTCAAACATTAATATTTGTTTGTTATAAATATAAAAAAAAGTCAAATATATAGTTTTGCAACAAAACAGAGCATTATTTGAAGCAAAAACAACTATTTATCCATATATGGTCATGTATTTTGACACTTAAGTTATGTAATGTTGCATATACAATAAAATGAATATGCAGTCAGATAGATACACTATAGGAGGCAATACAAGGACTTTTTCATAGTATTTCTTTTTCTAGAACTATTTTTATTAAGGTACAATGGCTAAAAAATTTTGGCAGTTTTTCCTGTTTTCGAGTCGTCCGAAACTGATTAATGCATGTGTGACCGCCATCTTATTTTGGTGCATGAATTCGAAAACAGTTGCGCGATGAATTCAAAAGGCGTATTTTTATATTTAGAAATGGTAAAGGTTTGTTCGACAAAAATTTCAGTCAAATGTCGTGACAATTTCTACTCTTCAAGGTCTCACTGAACAATTACCTCCCTTACATGACGGTAGCAAGATTATTACGTCCAAGAAATTAGAGCTGTGTAAAGCGGTTGGGTAATTTTTTTTTTAAAAATGCATAGAATGTCATATTTCTTTGTGCATATGGGAACATTGGAACATTTTCATGATTTCTGCAAAGTTTGGGTGACCCTGGGAACTGTTTGATGATGCTATAACAGTTTAAAGATGCGTAGTGATACACTGCAACAAATGGGCAGAATTGTCAAAAATGAAGGGGTGCCATCAAACCATCGAAATTGTGAAAAAGCAACCTGGTCAACCCCATGTTTTTTTCTGCATATTTGGACCCACAGAGGACTATCTATGGGAATAAGGCACTTTTAGAACCATTGGTAATGTATCCAGTGTTCCAGAAGTGCATGTCTCTATATGTAGAACAGTACAAAATTAATTGGTGTGTGAGACGTTTACTGTACGTGTATATAGAGCATGTTTTACCATAAATGATTAACAGTACTAGCAACTCAATTGATTTGTTTTACTGTATGTTGATACAGAGCATGTTTAACCATCAATAATAAACAGTACTAGTAACTCAATTTATTTGTTTCACTGTACGTGCATACATGTATAAAGCATGCATGTTTAACCATAAATAATAGGAAGTACTAGTAATTCAATCTATTTGATTCACTGTACGTGTATATAGAGCATGTTTTACCATAAATGATTAACAGTACTAGTAACTCAATCTATTTGTTTTACTGTACGTGCATATGGAGCATGTTATGTTTTACCATAAATTATAGGAAGTACTAGTAACTCAATCTGTTTTTTTACTGTACGTTTATATAGAGCATGTTTTACCATAAATAATTAACAGTACTAGTAACTCAATCTATTTGTTTTACTGTACGTGTATATAGAGCATGTTTTACCATAAACAATTAACAGTACTAGTAACTCAATCTATTTGTTTTACTGTACGTGTATATAGAGCATGTTTTAACATAACTGATTAAAAGTACTAGTAACTCAATCTATTTTTTTCACTGTACGTATATATAGAGCATGTTTTACCATAAATGATTAACAGTACTAGTAACTCAATCTATGTGTTATACTGTACGTGTATATAGAGCATGTTTTACCATAAATCATTAACAGTTCTAGTAACTCAATCTATTTGTTTTACTGTACGTGTATATAGAAGCATGTTTTACCATAAATAATTTACAGTACTAATAACTCAACCTATTTGATTTACTGTCCGTGTATACAGAGCCTGTTTAACTATAAATGATTAACAGTACTAGTAATTCAATCTATTTGTTTTACTATACGTATATATAGAGCATGTTTTACCATAAATGATTAACAGTTCTAGTAATTAAATATATTTGATTTACTGTACGTGTATATAGAGCATGTTTTACCATAAATGATTAACAGTACTAGCAACTAAATCGATTTGTTTTACTGTATGTGCATATAGAGCGTGTTTAACCATCAATAATAAACAGTACTACTTACTCAATTAATTTGTTTCACTGTACGTGCATACATGTATAAAGGATGTTTAACCATATATTATAGGAAGTATTAGTAATTCAATCTATTTGTTTTACTGTACATCCATAAAAAGCATGTTTAACCATCAATAATAAAGAGTACCAGTAACTCAATATGTTTGTATTTACAGTACGTGTTTTACTGTCCGTATATATATAGCATGTTTAACGATAAATAATAGAAAATACTGGTAAGTCAATCTGATTGTTTTACTGTACGTGCATATAGAAGCTGTGTAACCATAAATAATAGGATGTTTTACTGTACGTGTTTTGCTGTACGTGCATAAAGAGCATGTTTAACCATAATAATATGAAATACTATTAACTCAATATATTTGTTTTACTGTACGTGCATATATAGCATTTTTAACCATAAATAATAGGAAGAACTAGTAACTCAATATATCTGTTTTACTGTACGTGTATATAGAGCATGTTTAACCATAAATAATAGGATGTACTAGTAATTCAATCTGTTTGTTTTAATGTACGTGTTTTACTATACGTGTATATAGAGCACGATTTACTATAAATAATAGGAAATACTAGAAACTCAATCCATCTGTTTTATTGTACGTGCATATAGAGCATGTTTTACCATAAATAATAGGAAGTTCTAGTTACTCAGTCCTTCTGTTTTACTGTACGTGCATATAGAGTATGTTTAACCATAAATAATAAACAGTAGTCTAGTAACTCATTCTATTTGTTTTACTGTACGTGCAAACATGTATAGAGCACGTTCGACCATAAATAATAGGAAGTACTAGTAATTCAATCTGTTTGTTTTACTGTACGTGTACATAGTGTATGTTTAACCCTAAATAATAGGAACTACTAGGAACTCAATCTTTTGTTTTACTGTACGTGTCTTTAGAGCATGTTTTACCATAAATGATAAGAAATACTAGTAACTAAATCTATTTTTTACTGTACGTGTATATAGAGTATGTTTAACCATAAATAATAAAAAGTACTAGAAACTCAATCTATTTGTTTCACTGTACGTGCGTATAAAGCATGTTTTACCATAAATAATAGGAAATACTGTAACTCAATATATTTGTTTTACTGTACGTGTAATTGAATTACAGCCATTGATTGGCGAGAAATAGCGACCACAAAAAATATCTGAAAACCTGCCGACATCATACACAACTGGGCTTGGTACCAGTCACCTTTGTGAAGTTTCGTTGAATTCCGGCAAATAGTCGCTGAGAAACAACGATCACAAAAATTGTCAAAAAAAAAGGAAAAATATGTATGAAAAAGTAACTCATTGAAATTTTTTTTTTCGCGCATCATGCTGACATCATACACAAGTATGAATGGTGCCAGTCATCCCTGTCAATTTTCATTGAATTCCGGCCAATGGTTGCTAAGAAATAGCGATAACAATAATTGTCAACAGACGGAAAAAAATATAAATTAAAAAATCAAACGGTCACAACTCATTGAAAAAATATTTTCCTTCAACATGCCGACAATATGCACTGCTAAGCTTAGTACCATTCACCCTTGTTAAGTTTTATTGAATTTCGGCCAATGGCTGCTGAGAAATATCGATTACAAAAATTAATCACAGGCGGACGGACCGACAGACGAGCGTGACTCCTTTGTAACTGGGGGTATACTTATAAAATAGTTTAATAACATATTTGATGAGACAAAATTACTCAATAATGTAGCTTACATTTTGAACTGACCATAGACCTTCTTCTCGCTAAATATAAATGTGTGACTGGCTAAAATGGTTTGATTTTGGAATAGAATAATCACAAATATGTGTTACGAGCAGTCCGTTTTATTAAGCACATAGATCTACTTATATTTTACAATCAAATCAATGTTTTATTTGAAAAAAGCCATAATAAAAGTAAATTGACAAAGCAATACTATCTATCATTATTTCTGATACATTAAATGAATTAAAGTATAACACATTTATAATAGTTTAATCAAGAACTGTTCCATATTTTTTACCAAATCATCAGACATCCATATACATATATAGACAACAGGACGAAACAACACTAAAATGTACTATATATGCTCATATGCCATTTTCAATTTAACTCCTATTCAAGTACATGTATTAAACTGATACCTCTTCAATACAACTGTATTTGAACAAGTTTCATTGTCCAGTTTCTGTGATAAGAACATATTACAGGACAATGGGGGAGGGGGGGTGGGGAATTACATTAATATGTAAAAAGCATTCACAATATAATCAATTTACAACCAAACCGCTTAGTTGTCCAAGTTCTTAATGGCATTTGCGAAGACGGAATTCTGCTTTTACATGTAGTATGGTGAGTTTCTTTTATTTAATGAAGAGAATATCATTTTATTAACTACATTTCCGTGATATAAACATGTAGCTTTCTGACTTTTATTTATTGTGCTGTTCAAACTAAGCCCAAATTATCATTCGATAGTATCTTAAAATGCTACCCAAAGCACACTCACTCACTTTGATTAAGTGTTGTTAAATATGTTTTCAAAAACAATCGAAGCCACAAACAGGATAGTAATTACTGCAGATCAAACAATTTTGATACTTTTCATAATAGAAATGCTTTGGTGCGTTCTGTTCTTCACAAGAGATAATGATATTAATGTCTATATAATATTATTTTAAACTACACATACACAAACAAATATTAATTTTGTATTTACATGTAGACGAGCATAAAATATCAAATCTTCATGAATTTACATGATACAAATTGATATTTAAAAAAGCAAATCTGTGTATCATACAATATAAAATTAAACACCCATACTTTTTACATAATTTAATAAAACATTGAAAAGTCAATTTGCATTCACAAAATACAAAACAATATTAAAATGAAATCTGTATTTACAGAATACACTATATATTACAAAAGCCAATTTGTATTTTAATATGTTTAACTTGGCCGTTATCAGGAAATTATCAAACTAAATTATCATATTCTCTGTTACGTCTCTGTTTCCCATAGCAAATACAAATGCTACAACGAATACAGTACGTACTCTATAAAGGTTTATGTTCGCGAAGATGATAACTCAATATTTTTACCTAATTTGGTCACCTTATACTTTGTCCAAGTTGTTTTCTAACTTCTGGCAATTAGTTTTAAGATCCAATAAAAATGTCAGAGTACACAAGTAATGGATGGTCATTTTGACAAACTTATGCATAACCTAATTATTCAGTTTGGTTGTTGCATGATCTTTCCAGGGATAATATCGTTATATAACAACTGTTCCGGGTATTAGTGTCTACACAAAGACTTTATTAGTACAATAGTCAACAATCTTGCCATTATTGTTATGAAACTCCCACGTCTGTCTGGTGAAGAGTCGATAAGAATATGAGTGCTATAGTTCACAAAGACTAACAACCTAAGAATGTTGCACATTTCTCTTTTATTGTTTTAATATTGTTTATTTCAAAATGCTTAAACATATAAATATAATTTAATAACATAATATTTAGCCAGAAACAGATAGCTGTACCGGAAAAGAAACAGATATGTCAGTTGTCCATTCAAACAAAGAAAATAGCAACAAAGTCAAACATAATAAACTAACTGAGTCCACATATATATAGTGATAGGCACTGATTTACTTTTTTTTCAATATAAAAAATAAAATAACAAGATATATATAAGGTATACTTTACTGAAACTGTTTTTGATTAATGTTTCATTTTGCCATTACACTTGTGTCTTTGATGTAGGTTACAAATAAGGTTTAGTTTGTTCGACTGAAACATCAATAAAAAGACATTTTTATCAATCTGCACGTGTCAATATACTTCTCGTATATCAAGAAACAAACGAACATAATATTTTCTTCTAAGATGACGTAACGGGCCAAAAAGAACATTTTTGGATAATATCACAATGAATATTTCATTTTGCTTTTAACACATTTACGAAGGGGAGTAAATTATATGTTGAAAACATACATTCATGCAAAAAAGTAAAATATTAGTTCAATTTTGAAATGTTTTAAATTCACAAAAAAAATCGTTAAAAGTTTTTGGTCCTATAGGTTTTCGAGGTTTGAGTTTACAAATCTAAGTATGGTGTTTCAGTCATAAAATCATACTCAATTTGTATCTAACTCTTTGTTTCACTTTTGACAAACATTTAGATAACATTTTAATTGATGTTTCAAAGCGACCTTGCATAAAGAGTTAAAGGATTAACAGCGAACAAAACGATTGAAAACGAACATATACGTATCAAAACATCTCACCATGTACATACACATGTAGTATCAAATCTATCTTTTCAGAAAACAGGTCATATTGTATATCATGTTTATATTAGAAACATATATAACTACGTATGACCCGCTTTGAAACATGACAATGTTATAGGACACTTAAAATGCTTTTAGAAAATATGGTGTCATACATCTTCGCTTCTACAAACAAAGGTGAATGCCCAGACAGTTCGCCTGAAAGTAATATCATTTTCTTCGGAAAACAGTGGTTTTAAAGACCAAACCAAAGCTTTTTTAGAAATAGTTTTTTTAAGATAAAAAAAAGAAGCACTAATACCTCGTCTCGGTTATTTATATAGAATTGATTCATAAAATCATCTTCTGTTGATAGTTAATTCAATGAAATATGTTGGAACAACTGTCATAATCAGTCAATAGAGTAAACTCATATAGTAACAATAAAGCAACATTTTAAAACACATAGCAGTACACAAAATGGCACATGGCAAAGTTGTAATAGACAGTTCACATGTACAAACATGGAATCAATCATTTTATTTTTAGCTATAAAATAATGATAATAATATCTTATGAGGATATTTATCACCCAGAACTACCTATTTAAGCAAATTTATAATATTTTACAATAATTATAATTGGTTGCTAGGCAAACAATTACCATTTTAAAAAACACACTATACTCTTGTAAACTTGCCAAGATATAAATACTATCTGAGTATCGATACGCATGATTTGTGATCTGTGTGACATGACATATACCCATAACAAACACGTTTTTATAAAAATACAATCAAAGTGTTGTAATATAATTTATATATATATTTATAAATCTAGAATATTAAATAAATACATAAAATTTAAAAAGCTTGACGAAAAGTTATAAACATATAACAATCAACCATATACTATAAATATAAGGGAACCATGACATCTCAACACCTTAAATAGAAATGTCTAATCACAGATGTCAACGTATATACAGTTGTGTTACGTTTGTATACTAGTGACCATGTATGGTACAGTGAGTAACCTGAAACTGAAGCACTATTCCTTTGCTCCCTGTGCCACACCCTTGGACAACAATGGTCCACCTTCGTGTAGATATAGGGGCGGCCATACAACAAAGAGTAAACGTTTTCCCGTTTTGGTATACGCCTTGTACTTATCCGTATCAAAATTGGTATCTTTATCGCCAGCGGTGATGTCCATGAACACGGGCGGATCTTTGAGGCCCATAGACCAGCATAACAATACACATTTGCGTATGTATATACACGTCAGAGGTTTCTTGTCCAGATCCAGACCGTGTTCCAAGGCAATGGCATTTGTGACTTTCTGTGAAATAAAACGCATAATAAATACCTTTTTTTGCAAATAAAACCTACCATGCAGTTAAATGTTTCATACAGATGAAAGAAAAAAAGTAATAAAGGAAACTTACATTAAAAAGAATTTACAATATGAATGTACACTTCATTTCGCTTGCAAAATAGCGCCTATGATTTATTTAAATGTGTTTTATATATAAATATACAAATGAAACATTCGCAAAAAAAAAATGCATTTAATCATGTTTATATATGGAACAATTATGCGTACCTCTATAAGCAGTGTAGTAGGTTCAACTGATTTTTCTTACAGCCATTATATTGGCTATTGTAACAATATAATTCTCTGAATAAGTGCAACTTGATAGCGCCGAAAAATACGATTGTGTAAGGCTTGGAACGATTGATATGTAAAATTTCTAAAACAAACAGTAGATCTGTCATTTGAAGATACAAACAGCAGAATAGATCAAATACAACAATGAATTGAATAATTTCAATAATGATGCAAATTAAGATTACGTGGCAACAAAGGTTACCATATTAGAAATATTTGTATCAAAATTGCAAATAGCACACTTACACCTGGTTAAAGGGACCACCCCTAAGTTTCACTACAGTGTCACATTCTAACACGAAAAGGTGAATATATAAATAACTCCAACACACTATGATCATTTTACAAAGGCATGAAATACATAAAAAAGTTATAGTATAGGAAGTTATATTCGATGACTTTGCTTATAAAAGATCAGTTATTGTTGCCAGTAGTCTGTCTTGCTTATAACATTTAAAGATCAGTTGATATTGACAGAAGTTTGTCATGTTTATAACATTGAATGAAAAGTTAATATTGGCAGTAACACATCTTGCTTATAACAATTAACGATCAGCTGTTATAATATTGGCAGTAGTCTTTCTTGCTTATAAAATTCAATTGGAAGTTAATATTGGCAGTAGCCTGTCTTGCTTATAAGTTAGTCTGCAGCTAATATTAGCATCAGTATATCTAAGTTGTAAGTTATTTTGTTTGTAACATTTAAATAGCAGTTAATACCTCTACGACGAGCTCTTCCATTTGTAAACAAATTATTTTTCGCATGTCTAATAATTGTTTCAAAAATTCGGGTGTCAGCGCATCAGGAATAGCAATATCTAAAACCTGTAAGTTAAATAACAATAAATGGTAACTTACAACATGCTAGACGTATACTGATATATTCGGCTCTTGCAAACTATGTTTAGCATGTTATACCTTATTTAAGTAAGACTGACAGCAAAACCTTATCCCAGTTAACTCTTGAAATGTGTTGTTAGAATATATAACTGTTTTCCTGTGTTTATAACTGTGTGGAAAGCGTGATCCAATAGTTAACATTATAGCACATTCTGTTTTCAGAACCAGACTTTTTACCAATGAAAGACTGGACAAGTATATAAACCGGCTAAGGAATTCTAGAAACAACGTCGTTACGGACCTTGCTATTGAATAGTACTGAGGTTTGTAAACACCATATCACATTGGTTCTCATCTCATCTCGACAAAACTTTGTTTCACACGATTGGAACGGCCCTGTCGCCATATACCTTATTGTTCATTTTTTAAATATAAATAATATTTGAAATTACATGTGGTATATCAATTCGTCCGTTGTACATGGAATTCCCACACAATTGACCTATATTCTATAAATCAGGTAACTATGTAAACTAATATTTCAATTATAAGCAGTAAAACCTAAGGGCACATTTACCAATTAGATCACCTTAGTAACGGTAGCAAGATTATTGCGTCCAGGAAATTAGAGTTGTGTTAATCGTTTGGGCATTATTTTTGTTGAAATGCTTAAAATGTTCATATTCATTTGTTTGTGATGATTGATATACGACATTGTGTCTCATTATCATTCGTCTCTCACCACTGATTCAAATGGGAAAGTTATCAGTTACTTTTGGAGACGGGGTGTGCCCGAGTACTGGTTAATCTCAGGAAACAGTAGTTAAGTTAATTGATCGTCTGTTAGCCCTCGATGGCATAACAATGATGCTAAATATCCAATCAATCAATCGATCATTTGTTTATAAGAGAACATTGGAACATTTTCTTGAGATCTACCAAGTTTGAATTATATTGACTACTGTTGGGTGAACATATACAGTTTAAAAATGAATAGTGATACACTGCAACAAATGGGCAAAATTGTCAAAAAAGAAGAGGTATCATCAAAACCTTCCAAATTGTAAGAAAGCAATCTGGTTAACTTCATATTTTTTATTGCATATTTGGACTAACAGAGGGCTATATATGGGAACAAGATACTTTTAGAACCATTGACAACGTGTTCAGTCTTCCAAAAGTGCATGTCTCTATATGTAGAACAGTATACAATTTATTGGTGTATGAGACGTCAAGCAATACAAAATATTATAAATACTGACTAGGTTATGTTTCATTTAACATAGTTACATATCTTTGAATAATTCAAATTTTTGTTTTCACAAACTAAATTGATTGAATATACATTACTGTAGAGTAAATAATCGGAAAACGTTAGCAAGAAGATACGTAAGATTGTTTCGGATCAGTTGATGTTTTGTAAACTTGATATATTGTTGAATGCTATGTTTCTACAGTACGTCAGTACGACATGAAACAATGTGTCTTTCTATGCAGATTTCCTGTTTGTGTAATATTATGTTGCTTCTATGTTGATAAAAATATTCTCATATTGATACCATAGTTCTTATAAAAAGATTATAATAGTATAAAGGAAATATTTTCTACAGTCAATGAAAACGATATTTTTTCCTACACGTGTATATGAACATATACAAACTATTATTTCTCACTACCAATTAACAAGATTGACATGGTCTGATATAAAGAGGTAACAAGAAATAGCAAATATTCACTAGATAAAAAAGTGCTATTTTACATTTGAAATAAAATTCCTGTGAAATATATATGTTAATACCTTTATCATACATGTATCAATATGATATGAATTCTCATTTTAAAGATATACGAGACATTACTAAATCAATTCAATATCTATCTTCCATTTTAAATAAAAATAACCTGATCATATATTAACTGCATACTTAAGTCATTTAATTTCAAAATAAATTTGAATTGTTCATCAAAATTTTCATGTGTCCTTTTTATTTCAAGAAGTTGTTTGCATTGTTTTTATAACATACTCTATGAATGCAAATTATCTTAAAATGTAATATTATACATATTAAATTTCAAAATAAAACTATAAATATTGTCATTTCAGAAGTTGAAAATATATTTCGTGATGTTAATAAATAATAAAAAATGATTCAATATACAAAATTAAATTTTAACAAACGTAAATCATTTACACTCTCGTGATCTTCGTAAGAGTAACTCTTCATAATACTATAGTTCAGAAATCGGTATCTATAACAATGATTATGTTCTTTGTTTCATTCTTGGGTATGCGCTGTATGTCTTAACAAAACAAAATATTTAAAGATCATCGAAACCTAACTAAATTACATAAAGTATGTCTTTTAATTTACCAAAGTAGGTATTATTTTTCATAATTGAATATTTCAACATTTTGTTATCGCAAACTAAATAATTGCATAAACGAATTTTAGAAAATGCATGTAGATTTATATCACTTTTATTAATATTGTAACAATATATTCTAACACTATGGTGCAATAATTTTCAATAATTATAAAACTTACCATGTTAGGATTATATGGAGATGACCTTCCAGTATCAATATCTGTGTGCTCTCCTGTCTATAAAATACGATTACATATTTATATACTCTTGCACACACCACATAATGCTTACTCAATATTTCCGTTGACATTTCATTTTTCGCTATTGGAATTCCTTACACAAAATATAAAATATCATGTTAAAACATTATCTAAAAGGGAAATTAACGCAACTACACTTACACGTGTATGTTGAAATATCACAAAAATGCTTAATTCTTACTAACCTTTTTTTAAGATTGGTAAGGTCTAATATAAATGGTTATGAACAATAGCATATATCTTATAGATAAAAAAACTATCATTGTACATTTTTAAAAGCGATATTAACAGTTTTATAATTGTATGTAAAGGTATTCCATACCTATTGTATTAGTATTGAGAAATAATTAATTGTATACTTTTATATACATATTCTGTCAATATCGCTTACAATAGTTTAATAAGGTGGTTCTGAGATTTACTCGAAGTTTCTTTATATTTTCAGTAAATAATTATACATATTACCTTAATAATTAAACAAGATGTACAACTATAAACATGCCTATAACGATAGCGAAATGTTACCAAATATACATAAATATTGTATTTGGAAGCATGTATACAACGGAATTCATAAGAGACTACTGTGATATATCCATTATAAGCATACCTCAATTTAGTGTATTTCTGGTAAATAAAGATTATTCTTGCAGAGATATTTCATAAATAATGTTGCACAATCATAATTGTCGCTTTTTATAAACAAAACATCAATTTATTTAAGATACAGCATTGCAGGTGAAATATGACGTATGTAGATCTATGTTCATCTTTGCAAAGCTTTGTTTATAAATTTATAAATTTTGTTATTTTATATTAAATGGCTAGAAATGTTACATGGATGCATATTTAATATAATGAACTGTGTTCTTACAAGAGAATGTAACAACCATGACTTTTATACAAAACATATTAAAAACATGTTTATACATACAAGTATATTTCAAATATAAACTTACAGATTCATCTGTATAGAAAACTGTATTCAGGACATTTTATGAAAATCTGAAATATAATTTGTAAAATGATACTTGTTAAATAAACATTCATCATGTTCCGATTTGTTTTCTGTTGATAGTGGTGTCTGTGGTGATGCTGTTGGTTGTTCTGTGTAAACATCAGGATTTAAGATTGCTGCTTTTCTTTCAGAATGTTCTTCAGTCGCCTTTGTTTTATCACCAGTTACAGCAAGTAGCCCTTCATTTTTTAATTCCGCTTGATTTTCACCTATATTTTCCAGATCGCTTGTTTTAGTTTCGTCTTGATCGTTGTCCATAGGCACTTCTTTAGAATCAGACTGATTCTAAATAAACAAGATAAACATATGTACAACTATTAACATGCCTATAACGATAGCGTAATGTTACCAAATATACATAAATATTTAGAAGCATGTATACAACAGAATTTATAGAGAATATTGTCCTATATTGTTAATAAACATACATCAATTTAGTGGTTTTCTCTTGAATATAGATACTACTTTATTGTTTCCATTTTTGCAACGATCACATTGCAACAAATCAGTATTAAAAGCGTGAAAATATAAAAGATAACGCTATTTTGTTTCTGCTTTTGTTAACTATTAATACATTGTTGAAGTATTAATATTTAAGCAGTATTTATTCGATTAATTGACCAGTTTGAAGTGAACGAAGTGGCCACAATTCACATTACTAGTATTACATTTTTACAAACAGACTCAAACCGGAATCACATACAAGGTCGAGTGAATGTTTATATTTCCTGTTTATCTTACTCCATCATTTTCGATATTGGAAATCCAGTTTTGCTGTGTGTAATTCGATAAAATGTTGATAAAACTGACAGTGGACTTAAACAATAATCATATTTATATGATTTAAACTGTTGCGTTTTTGTGAAACTTGATAAAAGTTTGATAAAATGTTCACAGTGCAGGAAATGTTGGCTCCCTCACGATATTTAATGATTTGAGCACGAATAATGCATATTGAATGTGCAGATGGGACCAATATATCCTTTAAAAGCAACATATCCTGTTTATAATACGTGTATAATGTTTGTAAATGTATGTATGAAACTTATACAAAATTAAAAAACAACACTTTTAACTTTTTACATTCCCGAGTCCGATTCCACTGGTTTTCAATATTTACAAACATGAACATAACAGCATAAAATAGTTACCTAAAATTAAACTTAAAAGTGTAAGACAAATATTAACAGACGCCCAAGAGACATGAACTGCTCGGCTAGAAAAAATCGACTGAGGAAATGTTTTTTGTAAGTCCCCTTAAATTGTGCTCATAAGACCCTGGCGAATGGCAGCTCAAAATTTTATCCCTGGGACCGGCTTCCACAAACCATTAAGGCGACCACAGTGCAATGCAAGATGTAAACCATCTAAAGTCCCTTTATTATTTGTGGTCAAGAACTTATTCAAAATATTGTGTTTTATAACTGCTGAGCAAGTTTGGTTCATTTTAAATGAAATATGATAATACTTTCGTGTATGAAAAATTTAACATAAAATATAACGTCAAATAGCGACTCCTGTGTTGGCCCCACATTTGACCGCATGTATCCGACTTAAACAAAAATAATAAGAGGACTGACCTCAATACAATCCAACAAGTAAAGTATATAATGTCTAGGCCTTGACTTTCAGAGAATGAATTTTGAAGTTTCCATTTAAATGTGCTTTTAAACCCTGCGATGGGGAAATTGTGGTCAAATCTTCCTGATTCAAAACCTTTTCCGGAATCTTGTGGTTATAAAATTGCTGAGTATGTTTGGTTAAGATTAAGTGAAACATAGGGGTGATATCGCGTCTACAAGACCATTTTAACATTTTCACTACATAACCCTATGTACCACAGTGGCCCCTGTGGCGGCCTCAAATTTAAACCCAGGAATCAGACTTCAACGACTCCTTTAGGGGACCTCCATGCAATGCTACATGTAAAATATCACATGTTCATGCCTTGAATATTCAGAGGAAATGTTGTTGTTTTAGTTTTCCTTAAAATGTGCTTATATGCAATGCAAAGGGGACATTTGTAGTCGAAACACTTGTCCGAAATATTGTGGTTATATAACTGCTGTGGAAGTTTGGTTAAGATTCAATGAAAAATTGGGGTGCTATCGCTCATCGCGTTCATTTTAGCGATATAACCTAATGTATAAAAGTGACCCTGTTTACCCCCAGGGACCTGACTTCAACATCCCTTTTAGGGGACTTCCGTGCAATGCTTCAGATATAAGAATGTGCTAATAAGCCTTTTAGCGAGTGCATTTGTGATCTAATTACGCTGGTTCAAGATTTTGTTATGTGCAAGTTTGGTTACGAGTTACCAAAAAAATTGGGATACTATCGCACCTATAAGAAAAAGGTTGACAGTCGGACGCTTGCTACCTGGAGCCGGAAAATTTAATGTGGCATAAGCTTTGCTGGCAATGGGCAATAGAGCTAAAACCATATACGTTATCTCTGACGTTGTGTCCTTTGACGTAGGCGTGGAATTGTTTGGCTGGGTTTGAGGTCGCTTTTAAATATATAACATAACAGTTAGATTTTTACCATTATCATATATCAGCCAATGATATCATTAAATGTCCTCTTCAAAGAATGTAATAGCATAACAGTGTTAGTATTATTTCCGTTTTATTACAATGCTGAACGAGCTCGATGATTCAAAAAAAAATATCAGAAATAATTACAACAACGGTTCGTTACACCCAAGCCCTAAATGACTATTGATGCAAATATCTGACTTGATGTTAAATTAAATGAATCGCAGCATGGACAGGTCAAACGTTAGATGCCAAAGTCAAAGGTTAAACATATTGGGCGTAAAACATTGATGCAAGAATGCACGAACAAAGTAATGAAAATGAGCAAAATTGTATTCCTTATTACTTGAATCGAAAGAGCATAACAAAATTATTTAAACACTTGCATTATTATTCTATTGTAATGGTGGAAATAATAACGAGAGTAATGAACTTGTGACCAACAAGAAGAAAGTAAATCTAAGAGATTAACCACAACATATGTATGCCATTAATCAGTTTCACTCGATAAGATAAAACACATTTTGTCACTGAGGTCAATCTTTTCCATTACTCGGAACAAAACTTGTGATTTACAGATTATTTGGACAGACCAAGTACTAAACTTACGAAGATTGTGAGACAGAGTCGAAATATGATGTAAGTCAATCGTTCAAATATGCATAATATGTGTATGTAATTAGCTAACCTAATGGGGATATATTTTCCTATATGGGAATAAAGTACAGCAGGCTGGTACGTACGAGAGTCTTGTACCAGAGTCTTGTCCGGGAGTTATGTATGAGGGTCGTGTCCGACAGGCTAGTGTGCAATCGAGTCTAGCCGAAGCTGGGTTAGCAGTATGGTCTCGAGACTTGTTAAAATTATGCCTTAATACGTATGTTCATAAGTTTTATTGTCTGTATGTTTAGACTTGTGGAAGTCATTGTAGAAAATTATAACTGGAACGTATACGTCGTCGTATGGTATTATTCCGCTACATGAATTTAACATAGAGGAGTTTGTACTAATTATTTTAATTTTTGCACACGGCATGTTAACTTAGGTAAAGTGTTTAGGAATTATAGAAAAAAAACTTTATTAATATTAATATTAATATTGTATTAAAGGAACAGTTAAATACATATTTCAAGTACGTTCATTCAATTTAACTGTTGCAAAATTCAAAACAAACTGTTTTAACATTTTAAAGTATCACTGGCTATTCTTAAAATTAGTCTCTTTAGTGGGCGGGTGGAGTGGTCTAAAGTGTCGTCTTAAGATCACTAACCTCTCACCGATAAAGCTGTTAGAGTCCCGCTCGCTCCAAAAACTTTTGAGAGTAAGTTGGCCAGTTACTTGCGGAATGACAGTGATTCTACTGATTAATTCTACTGAGGTATTCCTTTACCAATGGAATTTGATATGCCATATATAACCTGAAATGTGTTTAAAATGGCGTTAAAATCCATACAAATATACATATATATATATATATACTAAAAAATGTAAGACAAACATGAAAAAGATATTTACGCTACCTCTGGGGATGTTTCCTTTGACGCAGTCGTGGCATTGTTTGGCTTGACCTGTGGTTCCTTTTAAACGTAAACAGTTAGACGTTCACTGTTAGCGTACATTATTCTATCATATGCTTATTAAATGTCTTCAGTTATTTTTTCGTAAAACATTATATTAAGTCATGGCAATGCTATCATTTACAGTTTCTTACAATATTGAACGACTCAATGATTCTAAGAAACCAGAAATAATTACAACACTTAGTCAAAATACGTTTCGGTATAGCCCTATATGAATTTAACTAGTAGTGTTGCAAATATCTGACACGGTGTTAGATGAAATGAATCGCAGCACAAGCATGCCAAACGTTAAATGTCACAGTCAAATGTTATTAACTTATTGAGCTGAAATCATTGATGTAAGAATGCCCGAACAAATGGATGGACATGTCGAGCACAACTATATTCCTCCTATCCTCATTAATCAAATGATAAGAGCATACCTGCATTACTATACTATTGAAAGGGTGTAAAACACCACGATTGTTGTGCAATAGTGAATAATAAGAAAAGTATGCATTTAAGAGATGAATATGATATGTATGGAATTAATCATTTGTCACTTGATAAGATAAAAGGCATTTGTCACTGAAACGAAGTCCCTTTAGCATGCAATAGATACGTAAAACTCGCTATAAATCTCTAAATAGTAATTTTTCAAATGAATACAAAGCATTTCAACAATTATATAGGTTAGTCTCTTGTTTTGTTTTTAAGAATTTGAGAGTCTTGTCCTGGAGTCGTGAACGAGGGCCCCGTCTACCTGGTTAGTGTGAAGTCGAGCCGTATCGATGTTGGGTAGGATGGTATAGAGTATTGTCTTAATTATGCCTCAATACGTGTATCCGTATGTATAAGTTTATGATAGCCTTAGAATAAACTTATTCCATTATTGGAACGTCTTCGTATGGTATCATTCCATTTCAGTGATTTAACATATAGGATTTTTTATTAACTGTTTATTTTTCTTGCGCAAGATATGTTGATTTAGGTAAAGTGTTTAGAAATTATTAAAAAAAAATCTTTATCTTTCCTATGAATAATGTCAGAAATGGGCCTTTGAAAAATACAAGAGGAGAAGATACGAAATTCAAAACCAACACTTTAAACTTTTTGGAGTCCTAAGTTCGATCCTATTGGATTTCATTTCAATAGTTACAAAACAGAATAATTCAGAACAAAATATTTACATAAAAAAGTATACTTAAAATAAGGGTACTCAGTGACCGAGTGGTCTAAGGTGCCGTCTCAAGATCACTTACCTTTCACTGCTAAGGTTGTAGGTTCGAATCCCGCTCGCTCCAAAAATATTTATGTGGAAACGTTTGACAGTTACTTCCGGTGCTTCTACTCATATTTATTCTGAGGTATTCATCCACCAATAAAACTGGATACGCCATATATAACCGTAAAAGTGTTTAAAATGGCGTTAAACCCCCTTACAACAAAAATACATATATACTTACAATTGTAAGACAAATGTGATATTAAAAAGATATTATACACTACCTCTGGGAGCGTTGTTTCATTTGACGCAGTTATTGTATTGTTTGTCTGGACTTGAGGTTCCTTTTAAACATAAACCAAAATATTTAGAATGTACTATTATTGTACATTACCCTATCATATGCTTAATAAATGTCTTTTGTTACATTATTTGTAAAACGTAAAACAATGTATCTAGTCAAAGCAGTGCTGATATCATTTAGAAACCAGAAATAATTACATCACTTAGTCGAGTACGGTGCTTTATAACCAAGGCCTGTATGACTTTAACTAGTATTGTTGCAAATATTTGACTAGATATTAGATAAAATGAAGTTCAGGTCAACTGTTTATATTATGTCGACAACTTTGAAACAGCATATATATTTAACTGTCACATATATGTAACTATTTTTCTCAACCGATTGGTGTTTACAAAACAAGCCCTTATTGTGTATTTTATATAAAAGAATGAAAGTTTACCATTGTACTATTTGTATAAACATGAATTAAAAGCTCCAAACCGTAATGTATATCAATACAGGCAAATTTTAAGGTAAATGTATCAGTAAAACTGGTTATAAATGACTAAAATGTTATTTTTTAAATGAATACAAATCATTTCAAAAATACAGGTTGTTCTCTTGTTTTGTATTTGACATCTTGAATATTTTTCATAAATCAGAACAAAACATATGACTAACGCCGAAATATCTCGTTATCATTTATCAATAAAATACTAATTACTTGGAGCTTCAAATCCGTCAAAATCGATATAATATTTGAGGTGGTGAAAACCAAATCAAATTCATATTCTCAAAATACATGCTACTTGATTCCTTATCATCCAGACTCTTTCCAAGATAAATTAAATTCAACCATATATAACCAATAAGCGGAAATTAATATTTTGCGATCACATTTAAAGCGTAATAGGCAGGGAAAAGGATCAAACTTAGCTTTAGAATTAAACTCAATGAACAAAAATACAATTTAGTATTGGGAACCCTGTCGGTAGTTCGACTCTAAGAGCGGAAGCACGAAACACAAGGCATTTGCAAGGCACCGGGAACAGATTGCAGTAATTCGAGAGGATAGTTGCACGAAATATTAAATCACTGTCGTTCAGAAGCAGAAAAGTGTAAAGTGGTAGCGAGTTTTCCGACCGATATATGTGCGTTGATGAGCAAATGACTTACGGGAAATTAAACTGTTTGCGACAATACAAGATCGCGTGGATGCGAACTTTGTCAAATACGCGTGAAAGCAACAACGTGCTTTTGTTTCTGTGCGTGCGTGCGTGCGTGCGTGCGTGAGTGCGTGCGTGCGTGCGTGTTTACGAGGTACTTATTATAATAACTCTGGATATTAATTATACGTTCAAGACGCTGTTTTTGAAACTTGCTTATATAGTTTTTATCACTACTGCAACACTATAGATAAACTTTACTTCTGCGAATGTTATTCATACACATATATCTAACCTTTAGTGCACCACTGCGGCATTTATCATCTTCATTTCCTGTCTGTGTACTAACAGATTTAATTTGCTACATTATCATTTTTGTATTAATTACTATTGACATATTTTACCTTAATATCATGGAAACCTTATATATTGAAAGAACACAAAAACATGTTATGCTTGTAAACGATATTGCCGTGGAAAAATCGTCTTTCTTTAGTAAACTACTGTATACAGCATTTCAAATATTTAAGATTTGCATTTGGTACATTATATAGATAGTTAAGAGTATCCAACTGCATGACTTTTTCGGAATTTTGGAGATTAACATTTCAATATAGCTTTACTTTCATAAGTGTAAAGATGTATTTGACATGAGTAAAATCGGTGTCAATATTGCCGGACTTTCTGTTGACGTAAGGTAGAAAAAACATAGTGAACTACCTTGTTTTCTTGTTTTTCAAATTTCATACGTTTTGTAGGTGCATAATTTATTGTAGTTGCACTTCTTTTCAAAGTTTCAATATGATCGTTAGACATTTCTTTACACAGTGAAAACGCTCTCTGAAATTAAAAATATAAACATTTAATTACTTGGTCATATATTTTTCTTTAACTGATATTCAAATGTTATTGTTAAATATACTTCAATGGTTATTGACTGCAATAGTTCATGTGTTAACTATGATGTTCTCTTTCTAAGACAAATTGTTTACTTTAAAATTGTAATTTGTTATCGCATTTACATAATTACCTGTAAAAGTTGTAGCATAAATTGAATCCCTTTATCTTCCTCGAGTTGTTCACATACTTCTTCGAACGCATCTGTCCATTCAAAATCATATAGTTCAGAGAATTTCTCTGCAAGTTTTGTTGGGCGATTTTCGTCACTTAAGTCGGCAATGTTTGCATTAATTGTTGTAGGTTTAGCTCCTGCTATTTTATTTAGTCTGGAAACACATGTATTTACACATTAAAAATAACATGTACTACGTATATCAATTTCGTCAAAATCTATAATAAATACAATTACATGAGAACAAATGGTCAGAAAATACAATTTCAAGACCCATAACTTAAAGACTATTATCCTATCTGTGCACTTCAAAAATATAGAAAAATATATTATGTTTACTTTTGTTGAGGTATGATGTAAGATGAAGATATTAAATGCAGACGATGTAACGCACATAAACTTTATTACGCATACTTAACTTTCAGAACCCTCTGTTATTATAATAAAAAGCAGGGGCCCTATTTAATTATGGGACATATTTATTGTTACTACAAAGTTACATGCCTTTGTTGTTACCCAAAGGGATTATCCGTCTTTCGACCATAAAACCAGCCATGCGTGAAATATTTATTAGATTTCTCAAGTTTTATTACCCCGCCTTTTACACACAGATTAGGAACTCCAGTAGGGATAAAATTATTATTACACGTTAATATATAGAAAAATGAATGTAAAAGAATGTAAGCTTTTATAAAGTTGATAGATGTTTGATAATTATCAGTATAATATTGTTACGTTGATATATTATATAAAACAGTGAATTTATATAAAAGCTTCTTATGACTTGCCTATTTTTGAATGATGAGATACAATGTAGAGTTTATCTTTATCTCTAATCTTGCTATTACTAGTGTTTTATATAAATATTTAAAAACTTTAATAACGTTAAATAAACATATTCATTTATTTAAATATTATAAATATGCATATTTTCAACATAATAGAGATCAATCTTTTTTTTAAATTTTCATGTGTAAATACACAACAGTTGTGTTAATCTTCGTTGAAAATAAATACAGTAATTATTTGCTTTTAGAAAAACACACATTATTTAATTAACATAAATTTATATTTTCAACATGAGGTATTGCATACATAATTTAGATACGAAAATAACGATACACGCCTTTAAAACTAGTAGCGACTTACACTTCCTAAATTGTACACCTTTGAAATATTCGTATCATATATAATCTATTCTGTTTATTGTGTCCATGATCATCTCATCTTATCAAATAGCTATTGGTTTTGCTTAAAAATTTCAATTAGTTTTTTCCTTTTTTCAAGCTTGAGTTTTTACACCTAATTCACTTAAGTTGTTTAATTTCCTAAATTGTATTAAGTATTTGACTCTCTGTAACACGAAGAATAAATGTCAGTGAAATAAATCTGTTGGCATGTTTTTTTTGTTGTTTTTTTTGAATGGGGTTTAACGCCATTTTCAACACATTTCAGGTTATATATGGCATATCCAGTTTTACTGGTGGAGGAAGACCTCAGACTGAGTCAGACTGAGTAGAACCACCGTCCTTCCGCAAGTAACTGGAAACTTTCTCACATAAAGTTTTTGGAGCGAGCGGGACTCGAACCTACGACCATAGCGGTGAGAGGTAAGTGATCTTGAGACGGCGCCTTAGACCACTCGGCAAATAATAACAAATTGCTATACTACCCTGTATAATGTATATATTTAAATTGTTGACGGCCTCATGGAATACTTATAGTTCATTCAATAAATAAATCATTGACTGGTTTAATAACCGATCGACAGTAAAGGACTGCTGTATGCACGTTCATGACAAGGTAAGGTACAATAAGAATGAGTGATTGAGTGATTGAGTGAGTGAGTGGGTTAGTGGGAGGTTGGGTGAGTGAGTGAGTTAGTGAGTGAGTGGTGGGTGGGTGAGTGAGTGAGTGAGTGAGTGAGTGAGTGAGTGAGTGAGTGAGTGAGTGGTCGGTGGGTTGGTGAGTGAGTGAGTGAGTGAGTGAGTGAGTGAGTGAGGTAAGGTACAATAAGAATGAGTGATTGAGTGAGTGAGTGAGTGAGTGAGTGAGTGAGTGAGTGGGTTAGTGGGAGGTTGGGTGAGTGAGTGAGTGAGTGAGTGGTCGGTGGGTGAGTGAGTGAGTGAGTGAGTGAGTGAGTGAGTGGTCGGTGGGTGGGTGAGTGAGTGAGTGAGTGAGTGAGTGAGTGAGTGAGTGAGTGAGTGAGTGAGTGAGTGAGTGAGTGAGTTATCAAAGGCGAAAGTGCGTACAATTTTGCCGATGTCACAATATACTGATTGTTTGTATAACAGAGAATAGCGTTAACAAGGTTTGGAACATCCTTTCACATCATTTCACGACTAGGTTACTGAAACAGGCAGATAGGGCAATATACACAGTAAAATAACCTTAAATAACTGTACGCAATATTTGGTGTATAGTATTAAATATTTAAAACATTATTACTGTCACAGTATATTTGAAACATTCCAAAATAACTAAATTTTGCAAGATTTCATGTTAACAGTTTTAGCAAAATAACAATACATGTTACAACAATAACATAATTTGTATAATATATTGCTTTAAGCGCAATTTTATGTTTGTGAAACTTTAGATATGTACATAAATAGTGATTTCATCATATATTTGTTAAAGTAATACTCCAATTAACCACTGATATGGGAAAGCAGGATAAAAAGAAAGTCTTCTATTTTCACGCTTGTATTTTTTTTACTTGATTATCATAAGTCAGTTTTAATTGTTGATAAGATCTTAAATTTCATTTGAAGCTTACGTATTTTTTTAAAACTCTTTGAACCATTATCAATAATTCAATGACTTTTTGGTATCGAAGTTAAGATGAAAGCTGTTTGCTATTCTAATTTCCTTCTGAACGAGTTGAAATGAAAAAAAACCCCACATATTTAAGTAAAAACTAAAGAGTGTACTAGTTTGAACAAATGTGTTTACATCGTAGACATATTATTTTTTTGTAGAAAAATTAAGAAGGAAATTGGTGGAAAATTTTCAAGTTTCGAGGTAAAACTGAAAAATCCTATTTTGATTGTGTCTTAAAAATTAGCTAAAATTCGAATATTATCATAAAAAACACTGTATTTATCTGTCTATATTAGATCTACAATAGTAAAATGAGTTTATTGGTATTGACATTGCGGCATAAGATATAAACCCTAGATGGTATCGTGTATATAATTATAAACAAAAATAACCATGATTATGATTTACGTTTTTTTAACGTTAAATTTTGTATTACCTAAATTTCCAATTTTTATCACTACTTTCTGTTAAAATATCAATAACTTGAAGGTCATGGAAACACTAAAACAAATGTTATGTATGTAAACTAGCCTCCATTATCAGTGAGTTATATGCACCCTGCTGTTATAGGCCCAATTAACTTATGTCCCATGGCATTGACCTACATGCTGATAACTAATTATGCACTAAAAATATGATGGTGTTTGTAAAACGCTATAAAAAGGACCAAAATGTTTTAAATATATTTTATAAAGAATTATATATCCGGAAAGATATTTTGTAGTTCTAATCCACTTGAACTGAAACAAAATTTTGTTGTTGAATGTGATTATTTTGCTAATACAAATTTTGAGTGGGTGATTCTTTTAAACATTTACATAGAACATATCAGGAAACCAGGTAACTAACTTTAACTGTAGAAAGGACCAAAATGTTTTAATTTATATATTATAAAAAAATAATCATAAAATCAGAGAGGGTTTAACTCCAATAACCCGTTTGCACAGATACAGATATTGTTATTATTTTATTTATTTATTTTTGAAAAAGTAACTTAGTCCTTTTTTGTTCTATATAAAGATACCATCGGATTTTCCAGCGTTGCTGAAATTGAAAGTTTGACATGTCATTTTTTATCATTCAAATGACATTAAATATCCGACTTTTCCAGTTTAGAAACGCTTATATTACTACTGTGATCATATACTGATAAGCTTGGATGTGATATTGCATACACATGCTATGTATTATTTTTAAGCATCATTATCCGTCATCAATACCATATTCGACCAATCAAAATCATACCCGATATTTTACCTGCAGCTATATTCTGTGTATTTGTGGATGATATGAAATATTTACAATTTTCTCCTTATAAAACCATATTTGAAAATGAAAAAAAAATCCGTTAATTTTACACATCGTATAACACAATATAAAAACGTTTATATTTTGTAAACGCATTTGGTGATAAATCCACGTTCATATTGAAAATAATCGAGTAATACGACGGATTAATTTCGTCCGAATATAGGATTAAAAATAAATTTTTATTTTTAATGCACGTATAAAGAATTTCGAATCACGCACAAATTAAATAAAGTATGAAGGACATTCGAATCCAGATCAGAATCAGTCCAGTTTCAGTTTGAGGCTGACTCAAGTATATCTAAAATATATGAACGAAAAATTAAACTATCCGCTGCGTAGTCAACCCGTAAGAATACATAACAACTGATATTTAGTTCTATAATATATACTATTATAGTATTGTTTCCATTATCAGTTTAACATCGCAGTTTTGATAGTGCAAAATTATAGCATTTAGTATCAGGGATCCTACAGATCATAGTCCATTGATTGATAAAAGTTAGATTCCACAACCCATAGAGATAGCTTATTAAATGACCATACTGTCACTCTAAGGCTAAGGACACCGATCATATCAACAAATCTGAATATCTTTGACCCAGTAAAGACAAAACAGTTTCATACTTTTCCTAAATTATCTCTTACTATTATAACCACATGAGACCTTTTAAACATCTCAGGTAGGGTATATTTTTAACCACAGAGGGTCCTGCGTGGACTAGTGGAAAAAGGAAGCGTATCAACATCACTTACCTTTCACTGCTGAGGTCGTAGGTTCGAGTCCCACTAGGTCCAAAAACTTTACGTTTATAACGTTAACCAGTTACTTGCGGAAGGAAAGTGGTTTACTAAGATGCTCAGGTCTTCCTCCACCAATAAAACTGGATATGCCATATATAACCTAAAACGTGTTGAAATTGGCGTTAAACACCATTGAAAATATTAACGACAGGGCCATGGTCTTTATATATATATATCTGATAAGATTGTATCTGGTGACCATTTTTAATTTAGCATTTTCAAAATATGTCAGGCTGTTTTTATATAGAAAGTTTGTCTATATTTAGTAACTACAGTCACCATTGGTATAGTTGCTTAGACAAAAGAAACATTCATGTTGGATTGTGGTATACTAGTCCTGGTAGTCAGAGAAAATGCTGCCAACAGTAGACAACACACGATGGGAAACCCTTCATCGCGTAACAAGTAATCGTCTTTGACCAGTAAAGCTAAATAAGTCGAAATGTCAGCAGGTTGACAATTTACACTTATTTACCTCGTTCTGTTGATTGTAAATGTCTTGCCCAACATTAAATTGGGTACCTACCTGAGCCCCTACCTTGCCTCAAATCACCACCCCGCCCTAACCTTTCTTTAAATTATAGTCCGTGTTGGTACGTCTATTATTGTAATAATAATAAACACATATCGAATACCATGATGTTTTTGGTACTCCAACCCCATTCCCTTTAAAATCTAATTTTTGAGATTTTTCACATTACATTCTAAGCTGTTAGTTTTATTTACAACCCATACAATTACCAATGTATTCTTTGGTGAGTATTAAATATGGCCATTTGCATCAAATAAATTTGGAGCAACAATCATCTTAAATCAGAGCTTTGGGCCCGCAGTCAAATTCAAATACCCAACGTTTTCATGTGAACCACTTTATGATAGAAAGTAAAAAAAAAAACATACATGAACAAATAAGTACAAACATACAAAATTAGTTTTTTTAAAAGAAAAAAAGGCTTCTCATTACTATTAATAACTAAACACTTATTGGTATGTCAAACCCACCAAACGTGACAAAATCGTTTTTTAAATTGTAGTGGTAAACTTAAATACTGCTTGCCGACCTTCACGACGTCAATAAGACTTCTAAGCTGAAATAACTTTTATTACGTATAGCGAATCAAATGGAAATCAAAATGAAACTACGTGGCTCATATGTAATAAGTCACAAAAAATATTGTCATTTTAAGAAGGAAATCTATTTTGGTCGAACCCAGGCGTGTAGCCACAGTTAGGAAACCCATTTCAATAAATTGTTTTTGCATGTTTAAATAGATATTCTCCAATACGGAGTCAGAGGATATATATAGGCATGATCTATTGGGAAAATGCTATAGCCAATTTTAAAACTTTGAATAATCCTGATGTATCCCCTTTAAATAACATATTAATTACTGCCAAAATCTGAGTTCCATAGCAGCCATAAATCTGTCGGTGAAATAATGTAAAATATGAAGAACTGTAACACAAATAGGTCATTAACACTGAGTATGTCATGGGCTATTATATGGACTTTTATATGGACTATAACTTTTAGTTGATAAAATTACTTTTTCGATAAAACTGTAATGTAGGTTATGCATACGTTTATAATTTTCCAAATAAATACTACAAACCTTAAAACAAGTGTCGATCGCTCCTGGTCTTGTTCATGAACTTGTTTTCTTTGTTGTTCAATAGTATGCAACTGTTGGTTGAGTGTTTCTTTACTCTCAACTTCCAGAGATGTATACATAGTAGTCCACTGTTCTACTTGTTGATTGGATTTTGAATATTCTGTATACCAATGATTTATATCTCTTGATAAAAAAAGTTCATCTTTATTATCACAAATACATTGTACGGTAGCATGAACATGGTAAACACAATAAATATCGAGGACTAAGTCAACATTGCGACTTTGAATTCAAAGATATACAAATGCAACAGTCGCCACCTTACTTTTACAAAACCAAAGGATACGAGATATAGTTACTTAGAGTTCCAACAAACAGAAGATGCGTCGATATGGTTTACCACCTTGTCACGGTCAGTGGTAAAAACCCAAATATGATGCTAAAGCTTTGTTAACGGGTAGATCCAAGCTTACCAAAACGTTCATCAGTCGTCCTCTCTCTAAGATATGTTCTATTTCAAATTTCGTGTCAAGTTTCGTTCAAGTTTCGTAGCAGAAACATAAAGCAAGCCCGTCCATCTGTCGTCATTTGGCTTTAACCTGACGAATGTTTAACATTGGCATTTGTGAGACATATTCCGAACTCTTTAGCGGTCATTATTTTACATGTATCTATGTACCCATATGATTATTTCAATTAACAATTTTAAGCGAGCGTATCATAAAACGTTACAACTTCATAATTTTTTAACTGACACCAGGCCGAGTTCAGAAGGGCCAGAAGACCTTTTTAATTTAGCCAGTAGTCGTGAAATGTCAATACAATGTGTTAACAATAGGTTGGTTGGAAGGGCATAAGTTAGAAGTTGATAATCTGACAAATACGGTTCAAATTTTTATCGAAGAACATCTATATTTACTATATCACCTCTGTGTCAGTTTGGTCATAAATGAACTGACACATGATAGTGCTAGAGTGTACAAAATATGATAATAACATTAATGCATTTGGTACATCCAAATAACTATTTAATAAACTGATTACTGTACTCAATAAACGTTTTAATTACATATAACATACACTAGCAATGATAGAAATTAGATAAACAATAAAGAAAAGTACAAAATAACAAGTTTAGTAATATATGGATCTTAACTATGACACTCATCAAGCAACCAGTCAGTTTGATATCATGTTATCATTATATTTCCACTTTGCAAGACTAATAATTTTATTAAAGTAACGATAAAAAATATATAGATTCGCGATTGCAAATATCAAACGTGATACCAAAATAATCGTGTTTAAGATTACATGTAAATTATCAACTAGTTCACATATTTTAGTAGCTGGAATATATTTCTTAAAATGGATATATATATATATTATGCAATTGTATAACTGTAACTGTATATAGAGTTTATAAATAATCTAACAATGTAATACTAATACATAATATTACCTTTGCATATCATAAATGCTCGTTTTGTAAACACCATTTTTTTTTTCTTTCTTCTTCACGGTCTTTCTGTCTAAAAGAATTATTATATTTGTACTCCTATGAAAGGAATGAAAGGAAAAAGATGAAAAGTTCTAAATCTACCTATATGAATAAATTGCTACATCATTTTCGTGTTGAAAATACTAGCAATCCGTAACATTATCATGTATATTACATGTACACGTTTAGGAATGTTACTGTTTATTATCTGGCTTGGTTTCTCTTTCAACAAAACATTCTTGATTGGCAATAAAATAATCAAAGTCCTATTTTATTTCTTTAATGATTACTTATATATTCTGTTATCATTTATTTGTAAATATTATTACGTAAAAGTCAGCCTTAAACCGATAACCCGGACGCTTTATTAAGATGTGAGCTTTAAATCATATGTTGTTATAGACCTAAACGAAATAAGATTCATTGTACTCGTATACTGTATTGCCATCAGCAAATATATACATGTATTACAGGAAAGGTTGCATGCCATACCTTACAACTATTACATGTGTTACAATATATAGTAACAAAATAAGTTTGTTTTTTGCATGATATAGATTTAGCCTACTGGGCATATTAAATGTCACGTGCACGACAGGGCCGAAACCCCATATGCGACGGCCAAAAATCCATATGTGAGGGCCAAAAATTCGATATTAATTTCCGTCTGTGTTTAAGTATTTTAGTATAAATGCTTAGCGAATTATGAATGGAATATATGCCAAACCCGTCTATTCGCGCACTCATACGCGCTTCTAACGACGACAACCATTAGCAACCGTTAAAATGGCAGGAGTCATCGCCTCTCTGTCTAACACACTTTTGGAGTTAGACCAACCGATAGCACAGAATAGAAGTAATGATTGTGCAAACGAAGTGCCCGTTGGAACTGTACAATTTGCGGAAGACATCAAGAGAATTATATAGAGTCTATATTTATTAGTCCTTGAAGACATGAAGAATGAAAAAACAAAATGCAAAGTAAAACACTACGTGAAAATGTTTTTGTGTAACTGGCTCGGAGAAGTTATACCAGATACTGCTGGAAGAACTAAATATGCATTTTTCTCGCAATTCGCACCTTGGTGCAAGTATATTTAGTTTTAATCTTTGAATAAATCCCGCTTTGTAAACCAATGAACATCGCGACCGCGTCGTCATGACGCGCATAAACAAAAGAGCGATAACTCAAAGGGAAGTAACTTTATTTCAATTATTGTGTTCCAAATGTACATAATATACATGTAGGTATGAACATACAAAGCAGCATACCAAAATATTATCATTAACGAGACAGCTATTAATGACAAGTTTTGTATGATCAGCTCACCATATCATTCATTTAATGTGGTATTTAATGGTAGCAGAAAAACAAGCTACTGCTTATGTTTTTTTTTAAATGTAACAGTTTTAAGCCTATGTGAAAACCATTCTGTCTAGTTAAACAAAAAAATACATAGTTACGTAGTTATAATAAGGCATTGGACAATTTCTCTTACTCTTGTTTCAGTTTATTTTTAAGATCCTTCTTCTCGTCTTCCCATTGTTGTTTTGTTTTCTTAAATGTGTCATCTTTCTCCTTCAACTTCCTATTTAAAAAAAATGCAAACATACTAAAATATAACAATAGATATATGCTCAAGTTTATATAGAGGACTGTTAGATTTATAGCCACTCAACCCACTGATGACAAATCGATTTTAGTATCAGTTTTAGAATTTCTATCCATGAAACTTTTGTATATTTGAGAGTAATGTCGTACCCTGCATAAAACGAAGTTTGTCTATATAAGTTCCAATACATCTCCTGGATGTAGAGTGCGGACATCGTAAGGCTGTTTAACTCAACTATTTGAAAAAAGTTCAGACCATGATGGCTCTAAGTATTAACATAATTTCGATTTTTTTTTCATTCAGAGATTATCTGAATATACCAGAGATAAACTACTGTATATTTTTAAATTACAATACATTACCTAACTCGAGTTAGAACTATTATGGCAATGAAATTATATAAAATAATGGGGGTAAAGAATTCCTTAAATTCTCTAACATTTCGTATTGACTTTTTAAACATTTTTCGCATTTCTTTGGTTATATATGACAACATATGTTAATATTAATAAGAATGATAAAAACTAGTAAACTAAACATTAGATGTAATTTGTACAATAAGTCGCAAAGCTGGATAACCTTACATTTGCAATAGTATAAATTCAAACCATTTACTTTAATTAGCAATCGGTAGCTAGCATGCACCACACAATGTCATTTAATCCATTGACACATGATATATATATGAGCTAAACACAGATATTAAACATTGACGGACGGTCGGACGGACGGGCAAAGGACACAGTGCGATAAAATTACAAACATTTAGCTTGCTGTTCAGGTGAGCTAAACGTACTACGATAATACACAATCGGAATACTTCTGCTTTTAAACGAGCAGCCCTAAATCAGTACTTGAAATGATTTTCACATTTTAACCATAAATGTAATAATAATAATTATTTTCTTAATATGGAGGTAAAAAGTACAATTTAATTTTTGTCACAATATATTTATAGCGGACAATGTTTTCAAAATGGCTTACAGTTTGATGCTTATACATGAACGACATTAGCTTACCTGTGTATATAACCAATGCTTTCTTTGTATGTTTCAGTATTATAATTTCTTTCTGTAACACGGTCTGATTGCCTGAAAATCATAAAATGTTTGTATTCGGTCCTACACAAATCTTTCCATCTACGGAACTGCAGAGGTGGTCCGTTAAAGCATGCTGTTGAGATCTTTACTTTAAATGGTTAAAACTTGCCAATATTCATATATAACTGACATGCACACATAAAGTGTGATACACATGTAGCAACAAATGTTAATCTTTCGTACAATTACATTTTACGACGCTTTCCTGTCGAAATAAACATTAAATAACGCAAACGTAATGGCCACTCATTCCAAAAAAATATCCTGGATGCGCAACACATTGTCACTGATAAGAATTACCTATTACGCGATCAATTTTAACTAAATAACATGCAAGTATATAAGAGCAAGTTTAAAACCGTTAAATCACACGGAATTATACTTAAATTGTATTATTAAAGTTTGAATATATACAGTTTTAAATACTGAATAAACCAATGCCAGAACATAGTGTAAGTTATCAATATGAACCTAAATGTAGTTCAATGCTAATAAAAAAATGACCTCATAAACAGACCGGTATATGTTAAAACAGTTTGCTAAAAGTATGATTTAATATAATTAATGTGCTATTCAATCGAGGACAGAACATCAATTTACGTCATTGTTGTTTCCTCAATTTTAATGAAGCAGAAACGATAAGTCTGTTTCCAAACATGCAATGCAGTAAACCCAAAACATTTGAAAAATATCACTTACTCTTTTTTTATTTTTTGTTCAAGAACGCTGTATTGTGTCTTCAATTTCTGATAGCTTTGGTAATGGTATTGCATTTTTTTTAATTCGTCATCCTTTATTTTCAATTGCTTGTTTATAGAAAACGGTACATTATCTAACACATATAATGATAGCAAGTATATATTATAGCAAATAGAGACACTGATTAAACCAGTATCAATATCATTATTTAGAGCTAAATTAACGTGGTTAGTATGCAATTCCTTGTTTCGGTTAGAGTTTTCAATTGTGTGAAATAAACGTCCCATGCATTAAGTACATAAAATGTAATCAAAATCATAATACATGTATAAGTACAATTAAATAAAATGCATATCATCATTATGAAGGTAACATACTATATATAATAAATATTCATGCAACTTTTGACATCTAATGTTTTGTAGATGAGGACATGCTTTGAACGCGATGCAACTTCACCGTATACTGCTTTTGTGTGCAAACTATTGTTTTAATTATGTAACCGATTACAACAGTACAGGCTAGACAATCAATCAAAACAAAGCTTGACCTCTAGCTTTACCAGGATGAAGTCATGTATAACATGTAACAGTGACACACGAAACCAATTTGCTTCTTCTTTGTTCAAAGTTATAAGAAATCAAAGGAACGAAGGTCGTTATTTTTTAATCACACAATCAAGACTTTGACATTTCTTAACATATATAAATCCTGCTAAGGAAAGTAAATGTAAAATATTTTAACCTTGAATATGGTAATATAGAAACGTAACGCCAAACGAATTTTTATATATGAAATCGAAAAGTAATTGAGTGTATTTTTTTTCACACGATCCCTGAAAATCATAATAGGTTAAGTTGAAGTAATGTTCATGTAGAAATGCTCATTACATTTTGAGGACAACACGGTCTTTATATAATTTTAAATCACTTAAGTAAAGAAATTCAAGTAAATAAACCGTGAGTTCAAAGCGGCAGACAAACGGCGTTGCAATGGCAGATAATCAGATTTTCTCAATGTCATCGTCATGCGGAACATTTTGTAGGTTGTTTACTTTTATCGTTTTATTCTACGAAATTTTTTTTTTACCTTTTAGACTCAATTTTGAGTTTTTAATTATACAATATAAACTTCTACATATTGTACGGTCACGTGGTAACACATGGAGTAGGTGATTGGCTATGCACTTACATGTATAGAATACTATCCAATAAAATACTGCTACAGAAAATATAACTATACTAATATCGATTATATAGAACATAGGAATAGCGTCAATGTTCACCTCAATTGTCATCATTTTGATAAAGTGGCATGGTAATATACGAAATGAAAACAAATGACAACTCTGGGTAATAAATGGTGAAATTTTGCGGTAAGATGGTACAACATTCAAAATATCAACCCGTGTTTGTTTTAACAAAATATTTTACGTGGCCTGAGTAATCGGTATCATAAAGTTCAAGGTTATTGAAATTGGCTTCAATCTGATATGTATGGCAAAAATATCCATATTGTGTTACTCCTATCGCTAGGTAGTTACGTACAACGCGTTTTAAAGATATTCTCTTTTGGTTTACATGATACGTCACACTGATGTTTATTTCATAACAATCCGTTGTTATATATTAGTATTAAAGACTCTCGAAAATTTAAACTATTTTATGTGTGGTCTGAAAGGTAAATTTATGACATGCTATGTTGGGAATGTCTTGATGTCTTGATAGTTCGTGAATTTATTGATTTTCTTACATGCAGTATGTGGCATATTTTGGCTATAGGATTTAATTGTAAATGATCAACTGTGCCAGATTGCATATAATATCATGCCGTATGATGGATGATAGTAAAAGTGTCTGTCCTATTTATGCGGTGAATGAGTAAGTACTATTTATACCATGTTTTTCATGTGGACATGTAACCCACATATTCGTTATTTGGACGACTTGCCAATCCTGACGTCATAGTACAGTCGACGAAATGTGACGCAAGGCAAAGCTCGACGTAAATCACAGGAAGGTTAGCCCTGTTAATGCAACCATCACCATCAGGGACGATTGGAATATTTTATACTACATATATGTGAAGTGCATTTCATTTTAGAGTGTAGCAATTAGTTATACCGCGACCAACAGTTCAACTGAAGCATAGACAAGTGGACATACAACATACGTTTTGAGAAGTGTTAACGTTAAAACTGTACGAGAACAATATAGTTAACAGATATTTCTGTTGTTTGTTAAGAAAACATTCTTTAATTTGTATATATTGTATAAATGTAATACTGTATTCTACCCCCAGTGAATTACATACAATATTTGAGCTCTGGTTAGAGACAATTCTACCAATACGTCCATGATTTCGGTACAGTATCATATGACAATATATCATCTACATTATTATACCTCTGGGTATTATGGGTGCATGGAGAGGAAAATGATTCATCATGGGGCCACTGCTTTTATCTTAAAAATACATTGATATGACAGTCACAAACATTGTGAATTTAACTCGAGGTTCAAGAGAAGATACTGTGTAAAGATAAGAAAGCTAATTTTGAAAATGTCATATTTATGATCGGGCCAATGTTATTTATATCATAACTAGAAGCCTTCGTGCCTGGTTTAATGGTAAACATGCATTTTAAACAATTTTACAGTTCTCTCCTTTCATCCACTCTAAGTCACACTCTCTTTACAAATGTTATTTAATCAACATTAAGGTACTTCAATTGAAAGACAGTATACAATCAAATGATACCTTTGCTCTTTATCGTAATTATCTCTAATGGCTTTTGCAAGATGCTCTTGTATTGTTTTGTACTCCTTATTTCTGAAATGTAAGATAAAAAAATAATATTGCCTTTTAGAAAAAACATGTTCGATAACAACGCATTTATATGCATTCATTTGTGTGAATAAAAGATGCCTTTGTCTATAGAAATTTGTATTTTACTTTAAAAATTCAAACAAAACAAATGAACAAAAACAAACAAAATGCTTATTAAGAAATGACATGATTGTTACAAATAAGACGTTGTTAAAATGAGACGGCATAATAATCGTTTGCCTACACTGTAACAAAACTTTGAATTTACCCGAATAAACACCAAAGATCAGGTCGTTTAAATGTAAATATTTAACGAGTTTCTAGGACAGGGTTTGAGGTAAACACATTTTGTCATTGATATACATAAATACATTAATACTGTTGTTATTTTGATGTTCTAAATTTTATATTTTTATTGTTTTATTTAATATGTGTTGATTGTAAAATAATGATTGTTTTAAGTTTTTTTTATATTTGACGTGTTCTTAGTATGAAAATAAGAACGTAAAACAAATGACATAAATATATATATATCAACACCATATATGTACAATTTAACAACACAAATGTTAAGCTTTAACAAGAAAAAGAGTTACAAATGAGAATTAAAAATAGCTATATGGCAAAATATATACTTTGTAAGTGTTACTGTTTTTCTAACAGATGATAAACGAAAAAATAGTTTGTATATGAAAGAACTACTACGCCAAAAAGTCTAAAAGGGCCAAATACAAAATTAGCTCTGCCACCACCGAATCATGTCAGTATCGTGCAGTACAGTTGCGCAAGAAATTTTGGTTAGAACTAGCTAGAAGTCGAGCTCACACTCAAATGTTAACGGATGAGACGGACGGACATATAAGTTGTACAATGCACGAAAATGAATAGTCGTATAAAATGCTCATGTTGATAAACAAAGAATTGTCGGAAGTGAAACGCTCTCAATTATTCTAAAATACACAAAAATAAGAAATCTGAGCTTCTATATTTGAAATGCTTGGTCATAATCAAAGAGATAAATTTGGTGTGGAATTCAATATGTTGTGTTAAGTATCTTAAACTTAAAACGAGAGTTTCTTTAAGGCGACTGTGTCTTCACTGGATTAAGCTGTGTTAAACAGTTGTGTTCTATATAATATGAATTTTCCTCAGACTAATAAATAAAACTCATACAGTTAAATGTTCAAACAAATCATCTATGTACGTATACAGGATAAGATTTCAAATCCCTGTAATGAGAACTCACTTCTATTCAACACTATTCCATAAGCGACTTACTTGAACAACATATGTTTGAGAACTGTTTCAAACTGTTTCAAACTTAAAAACATCAAACTTTAACTATATGAATGAAACAATGCCGAGTTTCAGTACAAATATTAAACTTTTATGTTTGTGAACGTATTCGCAGTACATGTATAAAACACCCGCCTTTACAGCAATCTTGTACTGGTCAGTGTCGACGTCTCTGTTGACGATGACACCAAGAATGTTACGAGGATCCCCTCTGTCACGATCTACTGCCGGTATAGGAACAGCCACATCGTCCCCAGGCACACCGGTTTTGAGATCCACACGGCTGCGTTTCACCATCCTCTCTGCATGAGATAGAAGTGCTGCATAGGCTTCAGCTCTACGCTTCCTGATTTGGATAGTGTGGTCTTCCAAGATTGGTGTGGTGGTGACTGATGGGGATATCTGGGAATGGTCTGGCGGGTTCATTTCACTGGTAGAAGGCAGTATGATAAGTACAGTGTCTTCATGGTAAGCTGGTGTAGAAGTTGGGCTGCTTAAGTCGGCTGGTATACTGTCAGTTTCATGTGGAGATGTTGGGCTGCTTGAGGAGGCTGGTATGCTGTCAGTTTCATGAGAAGAAGCTGAGCTGCTTGAGGAGGCTGTAATGCTGTCAGTTTCATGAGAAGGAGTTTTGCTGCTTGAGATGACTTGTATGATGTCAGCTTCTTGTGTATGAGATGTGCTACACGAGAAAGCAACCAGAAGATCATCCTCACTCTCCATCCTGTAGATCACTTCTGTGGGTAGTGCTGAAGAGGTTAAGCCCACTCGAGCTTCACACCCAAACATGGCCGAGTATGGTGAACACTTAATCCCCGAGTGATGTGCTGAGTTCTTCTGGAATTGTACAAACTTGATGCCTGTAGCCCAGTCCTGTGTTTCATTGTCTGCCATCCATGCCACTTACATGTCCTTGATGTCTCCATTTGCACGTTCTACAGAACCTTGGCTTTGTGGATGACGGGGTTTGCCATGCACAAGCTTAAGGGTTGGCCACACTTCCTTCAGTTCTGTGATCACATGGGATGTAAACTCTGAACCATTGTCACTCTGGAGAATGACAGGAGCTCCCATGAGGAGGAATATGTCCATGAGCTGGAAGGCAACCTCTGAGGCACGCTTGGTGGTGAGTGGTCGGATGACACAAAATTTGGTCAGGTGGTCCTTGTAAACCATGATCCACTTGTAGTTGGAGTGTGCCATAGCCTCCATGTCTATTAAATCAACCTGGCCTCTACATGCAAACTCCTTGGTCAGAAAAGGTCGCACCACTACACCCTTGGTCATTGGACGCTTCCTCTTTTTCTGACACTCCGCACACAGTGACTTGAAGTGCTCTAGAGCCTTGGTAGTGATGTTCGCATATTTTCGTTGTAGTTCCTTGATCATGCGATCACGACCACTATACCAGTAGCAATGTGGGCACGCTTGATGACATCAAATGTTTCCTCAATAGTGACATAGTAAAGAGGCGACTCCTCTGGATGCTTCTTTATCAGTTTCTCCACATCACCACACTGGAGAATCTCATACCTGAAATGATAGTTAATTACATTATATTAAATAACATTAAAGTAACTCGTATCGTTTTCATAGCGGCAATGACTCTGATCTGATGGCTTAATCAACACTTGCATATTCTACACAAGCAGTATAGACTCAGTTAAAAGGGCTTAATGGACACATGAATATTCTACACAAGCAGTATAGACTCAGCTCAAAGGGCTTAATGGACACATGAATATTCTATGCAAGCAGTATAGACCCAGTTCAAAGGGCTTATAAACACATGGATATTCTATGCAAGTAATATAGACTCAGATCAGAGGGATCAATCATCAGATATATGTTCAAGCAGTTCAGACTCAGACCAGTCTTAATCGACACATGAATATTCTATGCAAGCAGTATAGACTAAAATCAGAGGGTTCATTTATCACATGTTTATTCTAAGGAAGCAGTATAGACTAAGATCAGAGGGATATTTATCACATGTATAGGCTTTGATCTGAGGGCTCATTTATCACATGCACAGTCTATGCGAACAGGATAGACTCAGATCAAAGGGCTCAATTGTTAAACTAACACTTCATTATTCATGTACATCCAATTAATATGTTCAATGAAAGGAAGATCTCAAATATACTCCACAGGTAAAAGAAGAAACACGGTAATGATTAACTTATTAACTCATTATCTAAAGGTGACAAATAACACTTTAAAACATTTGGCAGCTTATCTTTATATCACAGCACAAGGTCGTCAAAAAAACCCTCTTATATTTAATAACATCACTAATTGTAAATCACCAACATAGTTATTCAATAAAAAATATAGATTTTAAAATTAGGCATCATCCATCTCTCCCTCTTTAATTATCTACCTATCATTTAGCAATAATAACTGTTAATAATTAAAACATTTATTTTATAAAAACATTTTTTCATTTTTAATTAATTGTAAATCACCAACATAGTTATTCAATAAAAAATATAGATTTTAAAATTAGGCATCACCCCTCTCTCCCTCTTTAATTATCTACCTATCATTTAGCAATAATAACTGTTAATAATTAAAACATTTATAAAAACATTTATTTATTTTTAATTAAGAATTTAGGGGATTGAGACAATCCAACCGGGGAAATTTGACTACCTTGAACTTTTGTGTAGGGGATTTCCGACAGGTTTCATTGTGTTTACTATATGTTCCTGGTCATCTTTTTTCCAAATATTCTAAGCATTTGGAAAAATAGACATATTTAAATTACTTAAATCAATCTACTTACTTGGATAACAGATAGTAGCTGCTCCTGATCTTTGTGTGATTATTGGTAGATGCCGATTTCAAGCTTTCTATAATTCTGTAATATTCTGTCTTTGGAATCAGATACTTCTGACATACTTCATATCTTTTGAACATTTCTTGCCTGAAAACGTCTTCCATACTATCAGAAGACATCTTGCATGAAAGTAAATCTATACTGAATGGGCTGAACCGGGATGCCTTTTTAATAGGACAGGCCTCAGGTGAAGCCATTTGCCAGGCCCACACCTATTGACCTGGTGTGACTCAAAATAATTGACATATGGTCAGACAGACACCCAGGCCCACCCCTATTGTCCTGACAAACACCTTTTTCCTGGTAGTGCACATCAGTAGAAGTGGCTTCCTGACACTGTTTGTGGTAATGAGTGATGTAATAATCAGAAAAAAAAACCACAACTGTATAGTAAGTTAACTAAAATAGAATTACACAGATTTACTGAAATCAGCCAGTAAGATAGTGTAAAATCCCTGCCCATATTTCAGGGATTTCACGAAATTACTGAAATTTTCAGGGATTTCATGAAATCCCTGGTTTCACAATCTTACTGTAACATATATACTTCATACCAAAACTAATGCACATGAAACAATCTCCAGTTCCAGCAAAAACATTTTTCTTACAAAATTCAAACACCAAGCCAACCCGAAGCCTATATATAGCCAGGAAGAGTCATTGCTTAAATACGTAGTAGTACATGTACTGGTAGACATTTACTTAGTATCATTTAGTTCTTGGAAATTGTGTCCACTAATTGTTCCTTTAATTATTTTCTATAATACTGTGATTCACTATTTTATGATTAATTATTTTCTAAACCCATATGTGTTAAATTATTGAACAAAAATCGTTAAATTGAAAATAGAATTTGTTATCTCCCTTTATATTATATGACTTGAAACATATTATTTATACAGTTAAAAATACCGTTTTTAAATAAAAAATATTGATGTTGTTTTCATTGAAACATCTTGTTTGTCGACACTTCGGGAAGCAACGGTTATCATGGAAAGTTCTGTTCAAAGAGTGAGACTGAATTCATATTTAATTTATACACATAGCTCACTATAACGAACAATTTTTATTTTTATTTTATGATTGACACCAGTAAAATTAGCATATATATACTGAATTAATGGTGAAATTATCCGAACTAATTCACTATAAAGCGTACAATATTTTTTATAGCACGTTTTGTTGACATATACAACGATGTCTGCACTGAAATGATAAGTTATACCATATGGAGATTACTAACAAATCTGCTTCTACCTTTTGTCAATTAAAAAGTATAAATCGGATAAAATAAGTTGCACAAATACATTGAATAAACTTACTTCACTTCAAGCCGTGTGGATTTTTCTTTTTCAGATTCCTTTTCATCGAATAATCTGCAATACGAGATAAAAATAACAGCACGGCGTTAGTGTACAGAGCACTACATGTATAATACTGAATATGAACAATACATGTGCTTGCATAATGTATATGATTCAGATAAAAAAATATTTATGTTATCGAACATGTTGCAAGATACGTTTTATTTTCTCCTCGTTTCACCTGATGTACATGTATATCATTGATTTTTATACTAAAAGAGGCTCAGATGTGCCAAAGTCGGTCACCCAATTTCACATGTCATTTCTTTTCAAAATTTAAACGAACTAGCCTGAAGAAAGAACAAAATGAGATAAATGAGAATTATCTGTTTTACCATAGCTTTCCCATGTTAACTTCAAAATTCTCCCTATTGAAACCCTGAATAACCACACATTTTTTTAATATATTTTCCCGACATAAAACAATATTATATAAATTCTATCAACTATTCTTTTGAAATTCAAAGTATGACTGAGCTACAAAAACAAAGTTCAATTACCCTTATACCAAAAACTTGAAAGGATACAACCAGTATGAGTAACTCGAAACCAATACGTTTATCAAATACTGATTACTAAATAGTAACAAGGGCAATAGCAAACAGAATCAAACAAGTATTAATAAACACTATCAACAGATCTCAAACAGGTTTTCTAAAAGGGCGTTACCTACGAGAAAACAAAAGACTTTTATTCGATATAATTGATTATGCAGAACATGAAAAACTACAGCTCTATTATTTTTTTCGGACTTCGAAAAAACCTTTGATAGTCTTAATCACGACTTTATATTCCGAACGCTACATTTTAATTTTGGTGATTCACTATGTAACCAGGTAAAGTTATTCTATTCAGATTCCAAAAGTTACATTTTAAACAATGGTCACATGTCAGATATATTTCTTATTTGCAGAAGAGTTCGGCAAGGATATCCTTTATCACCTTATCTGTTTATCATATGTATTGAACTTCTGTCCTTTAAAATACTCAACAATAAAAATATAAAAGGAATTAACCTTCATGGAAAAGAAATAAAAAACACACTCTTTGCGGACTACGCTTCTTTTATAACCGATGGCTCAAAACATACCTTTGAAAACCTAGTTAATGTTTTAAATAATTTCAGCTACATATCTGGTTTAAAATTAAACATAGTAAATGCACTGTTCTACGTGCTGGCTCACTTAAATATACAAATGTCCACTACCTGAAAACTAAAATATTTCATTGGGATTCTGAGCGAGCAAACACGCTAGGAATATACTTCTACACTGGTAGTGAAATTTCATTAAAATTTAACTTTGCCACAATTTTAGAAGAATTTCAGAACTGCTTTAAAAGCTGGAGACATAGAAAACTAAGTTTATTAGGAAAAATAACAGTAATAAAAACATACGCACTCCCAAAATTAATATATCCGTTAACAATTCTACCTTTACCCTCTAATGCAGAAATAAAACAAATTAATAACATCATGTTTAATTTCAATTGAGATTCTAAACCTGATAAAATTATGCGTAGTATTTTGACATTAAATTATCATAAAGGTGTCTTAAAATGATTGATATTTGAAAATTTATTTTATCCTTGAAAACCAGTTGGATTAAACGGTTACTTTGTGATAACAATACAGGCTTGTGGAAATATTATTATATAACGAAACTTGAAAAATACGTTGAAAAACTGCTTTTTGAATGTAACCTTCATGATAAAGATATAGAAAGAATATTTAAAAATTATTTACTTATTCAACAAAATATTAAGCCTTGGACAAAGATAAAAAACAATGATTTACCATCAATAAGTAAAAAAAGTAATTTAGAACAATCAAAATGTTAAATTAGAAGGACAAACTATATTTCATAAAACATGGTACGATAGAGGATTAAAATACATTGAACAATTATACGATTATAGGAAAAAAATATTTTATAATTTCAATGATTTTAGTTATCTATATGCTATACAGAATATCGATTTTCTAAAGTTTAATCAAAGCATAACATGTATCCCAAAATAAATTGAAAGAGAGACTTAAAAATGAATAAATAAATATAATACAAAGCGAAAAATATATCAGGAAAAATCTTATCTTCCGAAAAAAGAACTAATTTTATCTACAGGTACCTAATAAATAAAGAATTAAAATACAAAACATTACAACAAAAAATGGGTGATTTTGTTTGGTCAAACCGATCTCAATTGGAAGAAAATATACACTGTTCCTTTTTTGGAATGAGCTTTAGACATATTTAAATAGTTTAAATTGTAAATGTGTACGAATGATATTAAAAACTATATAATTTTCTGTGCAAAATATTTCATATTTACAAAAATATGTCGCGGTGACAGTCCTACATTTACATTATTCGAATGCTTTTTCAAAAACCAAATTAACTAAATAGAAGGAGAAATAGCACTTAAACACAATACATTTGACAAACACAAACAAAAATGGAGATTATTTCTCCAAAACAATATACATTCTTGATCTAAAGGAAGGCTACTACTATATCAACCCCATCTTCTCTCCCTTTATTATATTTTCCTCAAAATATGGTAAAAAAAACCTGCTGATTCTTATTTACCCTCCCCCCTTCATCTTTCCTTTCCTTTTGTTCTTTATATGCTTTATTCTACCCTTCTCTAGTCCTTATATCTATCTAAATAATTTCATTTTCATTATGTTACATACAAAACAAATATGGTTATATCTTGTCGGTAATTTCACAATATGAAAAAATCATTAATTTTCTTGCTGATTGATTGGCTTTTTCTAAATTGACTACAGTTCAACTGATATACCACTAAGAGTTATATACTTATTACACATTTATGAACCTATATATAATCATGCAACAAAAAAATATTGTTATATGACTATGTTTATGTTGTGAACAATTTTATGAAATAAAAAGTATTTAATCACAAAAAAGATGAGATAAATGAAAATTATTTGTTTTCCCATATCTTTCCCATCTAAACTTCAAAATTTCCCTACTGAATCCAATGAACTCTAGCCTCTTTTTTAACTCAAATGCATTGCTCATTGGGATTATTTATACTAAATAGGAACGAATTCTGCATTTTAATTTTTGAGAATATGTGAGGTTGTGTGCTCATCTACGAATATTAAATCACTTTTAAAATCAACAATTATGACTGTACAATAATGTTCCAGTCATCATGATGATTAGAATATTAATAACAAACGATCATAAAAACCATGAGGTTCTTATGATTTTGAGTGACATAGTACGTTTTGAACAATACAAAACCTTACTCCTTTAAAGATATCCCCCATTTCACTTATGAATCAATTTGACTGACCGGTTGTTAAAATGAGGAATTTTGGAAACATTTAATGTAAACCCTTTTACCCCTTATAGACATTCAATATTCCTTATTGAACCAATCTTATAAAGATGTTTCAGATCTCAAAATGAATAATATTTTGCAGAATTGGATAAAAAAATGCAATTTTTCCGTTTTCCTATAGTATCCCTATATAAAACTCTAATTCCATCACAGGGTCTCTATAACAACTAGCCCCTTTATTTAAGGAAACGATCATAGGCAAAATTATAATAGCAACGCGTTATCGAACAAAACGTATTAAACAAACAGTAGTTTATGTTGTGAAACAAATATACATTTGTTTATATTTGTGATCATTTCTGATCTAATTTTATTTGACAATTTTCTTTGTATTTTAATTTGTAACTATTTATTTGTGATCATATACCTTTAATGTAAGATGTGGGAAGCTGTAGAGCAGACTGCATATGGAGTCGCGTAGACAGCATGTGTACATGCGTGTTCAATCTAATCTATAACGACCTCGGGGCATACTGACCACTCTGCGATAAACACACACATATAACTTGCGTGATAGCCGCTCTTTAGCCAATCAGTGCCCTGATAGGATTAGTGATATGTTTTATCGTCGACCTTTCACGCGTGTATAATCTTGACACGACTTTTGTTTTCATTCCCTTTGTGTACACCAACAAGTTAAGTTTATAGTTTGTGGAGGTTTTTATCACGATTATTTTTGGATTTGTTAACTTTAATCGGATTATTGAATTTTTGGTGTACCGCTGGGACACGGTTTGATATATTTGTGCTTTTATTTTTCATATTTCTGTGTTCTATAAGCTAAGCCTATTGTCGCCTCCGGGACTGGGCTACTATCAATTCAAAATTAAATCTTCACATTGATCCTACACGTATGAATGTTTTCTGGCACGGTACAGGCGGCTCCACAGTTTGCTGGCCATCTCACAATAAATCACTCTGGCATGATCTGTCTCTTGTTTCAGACTTGCATACAGACATTTTATTTTTAGATATCGGTAGCAACGACATTTGCCGTGACATACCAGCTGAGCAGGTGTTTCAGTTTATTTTGAATTTTGCATTCCACTGCTTGATGGCAGATTGTAAAACTGATATTTTCAGAAATTCTGCACCGCAAAGGAAATTATCCCTATAACCTCCGAGTCGATGAAACAAATCGACTGTTGGAAGAGGCAGCATCCGGACACACTTGTCTTTATTTCTGGCGTCACTCTCGGAATAATTTTAATTCTCGTTTTATTGTTGACTATGTAGAACCTGATGGTGTTCACATTCGTAGGGACAGGGGCATGGCCAGGTACTACAGCTCGGTCCGAGGTGCGATTCTTTTTGCAGAAAAATTGCTGTAATGGTTGTTACTGGTACCAAATGATACATGCCTCTGTTCTCCTTTTGTTATTTTTCAGTAACAATTAATACTTATTTGTGTTTTAGTCTTCTTACAAGGTGATGTTGAGCACAGTAATTCATGCGAACCAATATATTTATGATTGTAACATCTTTATTCGCAATAACATTTAAAAATTGATACTTGTTGTACAACTTTCTCTCCATAGATCAATGTGGTAATTACATGGGTTTGTGGACTCCATTGTGTAAGTTTGGCTGTTTTTTCTACATTTCTAGTACGAAATTATAATATGGCATATAATTAGTTTGGGCTAATACTGCATCCGCCTATATAAATGGACTGTTATCCATCATTTTGTGCAGACACGCACTTATTTTCATTTTGTGCTGCTACGCACATGATCTTTTATTATGTGCTGATACGCACCAATTTAATTTTTTGTGTTGATACACACATGTTTCTATTTTGTGCTGATATGCACATGTTTCTATTTTGTGCTGATACGCACATGTTTCTATTTTGTGCTGATATGCACATGTTTGTATTTTGTGCTGATACGCACATGATCTTTTATTATGTGCTGATACGCACACATTTTATTTTTGTGCTGATACACACATGTTTCTATTTTGTGCTGATACGCACATGCTTATATTTTGTGCTGATATGCACATGTTCTATTTTGTGCTGATATGCACATATTTGTATTATGTGCTGAAGCGCACATGCTTTATTTTGTGCTGATATGCACATGTTCTAATTTTTGTTGATATGCACATGTCTTATGTTGTGCTGATACGCACATGTTTTATTTTGTGCTGATACACATATATTTTAACTTGTGCTGACATGCATCGGTTTTATTTGTACTGATATGTACTGGGTCAATGTGCAACTTTGTGCTAATATACACATTTTTTTTATTTTGTGCTGATACGCACATGTTTTATTTTGTGCTAATATGCACGTTTTATTTTGTGCTGATACGCTTTGGTTTTGTTTTGTTCTTTTGTTTTTCGTTTCTGTTTTTTAACTTGTACTGATATGTACCGGGTCAGTGCGCCAATTTTGTACTATTATGCATTTTTTTTTTCATACACTTGTGCTGATATGTACTTCGTCAATACACCATTTTATGCTGATACACACCGGTTTTATTTAATGTCCATTTTGTACTGATATATAATGTCCTATATTAGTGCCCAAATTTAGTGCTGATATGCACATGATAACTTCATTTTTGTTGTGATTTGTGCTAACTTTTACAATGCCAATGCTGCATATTGTGCTGAATGCACGGTTTTTATTATGTTTATGCTGTTATATACTTTTGTCACAGCAACACGATTTGCTGATACACACATATTTTATTTTTCTGCTAATACACACTGGTTTTAGATTGTGTTTATTTCTTACTGATATGTACGGGGTCAATGCATCATTTAGTGCTGATCATTTTCCGTTTGTACTGATACCATAACAATGTAACATGTCAATGCCCGGATATATTTTTATTTTTTGTTATCTGTTTTGTGCTGACGTATACTATGTTAATGCACCATTTCGTGCTGATACGCACAGTTTCTTACATTTGTGCTGATATATACTACACCAATTCACCATTCTGTGCTACTACGCATATATATATATGTTCAACATATCGTTTTTATGTATTTCCAGTATAAAGCCTAAGACTTACCCACGTTCGGGGCTCTCTGCAAAACGCAAGGGTCCCACTAAAGGACTTTCTAGGACGGCTACCAGAACAATGTCCGCTGTCAGCCAATCAAATCCACAACCATCACGACTGGCATCCGTGATAGCTGATGCTATATCTCGTAACGAAGCTGTACAGGAGGAAGTACGAACACTTCTTAGTGACTCTCAAAGTGTTCCTGTTTCAATGCCACCAGTCATATCGCAGGAACAATCTGCATCTCAAAGTAAGGATACTACTGATATTAATTGTGCATCTGACCAACCAGTCATTTCTGTGTCTGATGCCACAGTAACAAATTATTTAAATTCAGGGTCTAGTGGGGAAATAGACGTTCCCACTACAGTTCAATCTGAACTTGGGGTATTTTCCCAAATCCACCCGTCCATAAACGAAAAAACGCGCCACTCCATTTGGAACCGTGATTTTATCGACTTGTCCAAGTTGTATTATGGCTCGTCTTATACACATACAAAAACGACCATCCATCAAACAAGTTCTGAAACAGTGACGTCTGTACAGCGGCAGGCTTCCAAGTCATTTGACAACATTCTGTCTTGGTGTAGAGCTTTTCAGCTATATGCCAGTATATACACCAAACGCTACGACTCTGAAGCTGCCTCCATGTTCGAATACATATCCTTGGTTCAGACCCTTGCCAGCAATATGTCAAACTGGCAAGAATATGATGTAAAATTTCGAACTTTACGTGCACATCAACAACTTCCATGGGGTTCAATACACACAGAGACATATCTATTCACTTTAATGACAAAAAAATCTACACCCAAACCTACCCGCAATACTAATCAGCCATTTCGTCAGTACAACACACCCTTTCGGTACCAAAATCCACAGCAGCAACTCCCAAGGCATATTCCTGCCTCCCTTTTTTTCAAAAAAGGATACTGTTGTGACTACCAACGCTGGGGGACCTGTAATAAGCAGCAGTGCACAGTCGCACACAAATGTGCCATCTGTGACGGCCCACACGGCGTCCACCGGTGTCGCCCCCCCACCCATCTGTCAAAGACCGCCAGATTCCCAACCGCTACCCAATTCACGGCCCGTGCAGCAAATGCCCCCAAATCAGTTACACCATCAGCTGCCCCAAAACATAACCCGTATAAATTTACTTACACCCGTTGATCCTGGTGCTTTAGACTGTCATTTAGAGGGTTATGACCCTTTTCTACGTCGTTTTTTGGTCAAAGGCTTTTCAGAAGGCTTCCCTCTTGGCACGGTAGGCCATATCTCTGCCTCTTTCTCTCAGAATCACTTATCTTTTTCGCAACATCCGGATTTTGTCAATAGGAAATAGTCTAAGGAACTACATCTTCGGCGAATAAAAGGGCTTTACGTCACCCCACCACTACCAAATTTCGTTTGTAGTCCATTAGGAGTTGTGCCAAAAAATACCCCCTATTCCTTCCGAATAATCCATGATTTGTCATTCGGTCAAGCCTCATCTGTCAACAGTCATATTCCACATGAAAATTCAAATGCTTCACTTGAAACGTTTGATACGATGGCTTCCTTAGTTGTTCAAGCAGGTAGAAATTGTCTTGTTGCTAAAGCTGATATTGAAGATGCGTTCCGTATAATTCCTATTTCCCCTCTTGATTATCACAAACTTGGGTTTTCTTATGACGGCCTTTATTACTTTGACAGAGTTTTACCAATGGGGGCTTCTAGTTCTGTACAAATATTTGAACGCTTCTCTTCCGCTCTCCAGTGGATTCTGCAAAACCGGTTTTCCAACACAGCAGTTTTCCATATTGTTGACGATTTCATTTTCGTTGGGGAAAGCAACACAAATAATTGTCAAAACGCACTACACCGTTTCTTACAACTTTGTGATGTCATAAGAGTACTCATTAAAGTTGAAAAAAAAACGTACACCCTTGTACAAAAGTCGCTGTTCATGGGATTGAGCTGGACACCACATCTCTGACAGCAACCCTGCCAGATGACAAGGTCTTTACATTGCGGATACTTTTGAACAAAGTTGAGAAAATGAAAAAAGTTCGATTACGTCAGTTTCAAAGTCTTTTGGGCCATCTTAACTTTGCTTGCAAGGTCGTTAAGCCGGGGAGGTGTTTCTTACGTTGGTTATACGACTTGACTATAGGTAAAACGAACCCAAACCATTTCATTAAGCTCACAACAGCAGCACGTGCTGACGTAGCACTTTGGTCAACATTTTTAAGCATTTTAATGGCTGTACTCTTTTGACGGGAGATCGTTTCATCTCGTCCGTCACATTAAACCTGCATACGGATGCTGCAAGTACAAAGGGATTTGCTTGGGTTTACTCAAATTTATGGGCTTATGGGGCGTTTTCTGAAAGGATAAAAATGTTACATATTAATATTCTTGAATTATACCCTATTGTCTTAGCAGTCTTTTTATTCGGCCACAAATGGGCAAACAAGAATATTCTTTTCATTTGTGATAATCTCTGTATAGTTTATTGCATAAATAAACAATCATCTAAACACCCCCTCATAATGAAGCTTCTAAGAATGATTGTGCTTCACGGTTTGCATCACAACTTCTGTTTTGCTGCAAAACATATTACATCTTTGAAAAATGTTATATGTGATAAGCTTTCTCGCTTGCAGGTGACGGAGGCACTGCAGTCCGCACCCAATTTGGCCCGGGCCCCGGAAACAATCCCTACCGATCTCTGCCCAGACACCTTGCTTCTGTGACAACCAAGCTTTTACAATCTTCAGTGGCGTCGAATACACGCAAGACATATCGGCGGTTTTGGCAACGTTTTGTAACCTTTTGTCGCGAAAGCTGTAATAAGTGTTCACCCCTTCCAGCATCTTCTGAAACTATTGCGGGTTTCATTTCGTTTCTTTTTATTGATAAACTGTCCCCATCTACAATAAGCAGCTATTTATTGGCTATAGTTTTCATGCACCAATAATCTGGTTATCCTGACCCTACGGATTCCACATTATTACAGCGTATGCTCACTGGCTGTAAGAAGTCGCGTCCATCATCAGATGATCGTTTGCCTATACTACCAGAATTGCTACACAAGCTCTGCAATGCCTGTACTGTTCTATTTAACCCTTACACAAAATTGTTGTGTCAAACCTTATTTTTGATTTCCTTTCATGGCTTTTTTCGTTATGGGGAACTTCTCCCAGCTCGAAAAAAATGTACCTTGAGGGTGTTTCAATTAGGCGATGTTGCGCTTGAAGGGTCAGATGCCAATATGTGTTAAGATATTCAAAAACCCAAACAGGTTCTAAACCAATCAACATCATTATTAAAGCAACCTCGACACCTTACTGTCCTGTAAGGAGCTTAAAGTCTTACTTGCATTTACGGGGTAATTCCCCAGGCCCATTGTTTTTAAACAGTGCTCTCCAACCAGTTTCACTCAGTTTTTTCAGATTACGATTTAGAGACACCTTGTTATTCTTAAACTTATCCCCCGCCGCTCAATACAAACCCCACAGTTTCCGAATAGGAGCGTGTACCAATGCTATCATGCAGGGGATCCCCGTATCAAAAGTGATGCAGATGAGACGATGGAGGTCATCTGCATTTCGCCGTTATGTACGGTTACCAGCTCATTCATAATTTTCCCTTTGCACTAAATCTACCCATTGTACATGATATTACAGACAACATGCATACGTAGGGTCACATTGGGGTGTGTAGACATACTATGTTTCCAAAGCGCGTTCCTATTTCCTACAGTATTATGCTGGGCATCATTGGGGTGTGTATTACAGACAACATGCGAACATAGGGTCGCGTTAGGGTGTGTCGACCCATATTATGTTTTCATAACGCGTTACTATTTCCTACAGTATTACGTTGGGCAACATTGAGTGTGTATTACAGACAACATGCAAACATAGAGTCATATTGGGGTGTGTAGACCCATATTATGTTTTCATAATGCGATGTTATTTCCTACAGTATTATGCTGGTCACATTGGGATGTGTATTACAGACAACATGCGAACGTAGGGTCACATTGGTGTGTATAGACCTATATTATGTTTTCATAGCGTGTTACTATTTCCTACAGTATTATACAGGGGCACATTGGGGTGTGTGCTTTTGTATGTTTATTATTCAAATTTGTTTTTCTAGTCCATCATTTTAGCCTTTTTCTGACTCTATAAATTATATGTGTATATTATGTAGTCTTGTTTTTCTTAATTTAAGATATCATATTTACAAATTATTGATAGCGGAAGTCAAACAATCCGCCATTTTTTAATATGTTTTTCAATTCACCTCTGATTATGTATTTTTTATTATCTGCATTTTGTTTTTGATGTTCAGCATTGTGAACTAATGAGAAAACTAAGGTATCCCAGTATCCTTTGTACACGAATTCCTTTTCATCAACATATGCTTCGTTAATTCTAAGATCTCACCCTAACTGTTTCTAGGGAACTATCTGTTTTTAACTATTGCAAACCTAGTCAAACCAATTTCACTAATTTGTCAATGATTATTCAATTCCATTTAATCATTCATTCTGTATATACTTAGTCACTCGTCGGGGGTGTTGTGATTTTTGTCATTGTGCCATTATTTCCTATCATCGTTTCTGCGTTATTTTTTGTTTGTTGTTTTTTTCTCTTTGGTTGGATGTTTTTGTTGGTGGTTTTACCTATCCAACTTTGTGTCGGCACTATTTTGAAGGTTCAGCATACTTCTTTCTGTGTCATACAAAATTCGTTTAAATTTGAACACACTTAATTCTTTGTCTTGAATGTAACACACAGTATTTAGTGTGACATCAAACGGGTCAGACATGTTTCAATCTTATCTTTGCTTGAGTTATATTTTGCCTGCCTACACAAATGAACAAAGAGAAAAAACTTTTACCTGTACATAATTTTGAGAACAAATATAAAACAGTAATTTATGTTGTGAAACAAATATAAATTTGTTTATATTTGTGATCATTTCTGATCTAATTTTATTTGACAATTTTCTTTGTATTTTAATTTGTAACTATTTATTTGTGATCATATACCTTTAATGTAAGATGTGGGAAGCTGTAGAGCAGACTGCACAGGGAGTCGCGTAGGCAACATGTGTACATGCGTGTTCAATCTAATCTATAACGACCTCGGGGCATACTGACCACTCTGCGATAAACACACACATGTAACTGGCGTGATAGCCGCTCCTTAGCCAATCAGTGCCCTAATAGGATTAGTGATATGTTTTATCGTCGACCTTTCACGCGTGTATAATCTTGACCCGACTTTTGTTTTCATTCCCTTTGTGTACACCAACAAGTTAAGTTTATAGTTTGTGGAGGTTTTTATCACGATTATTTTTGGATTTGTTAACTTTAATACCTCCTCCCCACCTCCTTCTCGTCATATCCAATGTACAATTTGTTCCATCAGTTTTTGTCTTCCTGATAGCTTCTTCCCAATCATTATTTACTGCTTGACGACACTTATTTATACATTTTAATATTTCACACGCTGTGGTCATTTTTCATGTTTTGCTTATGTAACGGTATTTTTTCCACTTATTGCACGTCTTAGATGTTACATTTCATAGCATGCTTAATATATGAAGTTGTTTGTTTAAATATGAACACACTTAATTCTGTGTCTTGAATGTAACACACAGTATTTAGTGTGACATCACTGAATGTTTTTTAAACGCACAATCCTGTGCGTTGTTGTTTATAAATTTGTTTTTTCAAACGGGTCAGACATGTTTCAATCATATCTTTGCTTGAGTTATATTTTGCCTGCCTACACAAATGAACAAAGAGAAAAAACTTTTACCTGTACTTAATTTTGAGAACAAGTATATAACATAACACGTTTTTGTATAATTCTTTCATTTTTAGCAAGGCATTAAAATACCAATTACGAACTTGATGAAATGATATTTTCTTACATCGTTATATGTAGGACATATCACAATTAAGTGAAATAATACCTACCATATACGTAGATGAGATAAACCGTAATTTTCTGTTTTCCCATAGTATTAATATATATAAATAGGTCCTCTTTATGAGCCTCAATGGACCTACATGTAGCTCCTATATTTAAATGAAATCGAAACCTTTTCCAATAGGGTCATATATAAATAATGTACCGTTGCCTATCGTTAAAATGTGATTTTAAACTTGTTATTATCACAGACATTTGAATTATGTCCAACCCGAGGAAAAAAGTTAATGAGCCTTATGTCGATTATATCAGTAAAGGTTATGAAATTTCCGGGAATCATCGACGCATTCCGGATAAGAGGTTAAGTTTAGACTCATACCGCATATCTTCTTATACCCTACATTGCGCAGTTGTTAAACCTCCAGGTTGTAACTCGGTTGATTCGAATTCGAATCACGTAACAAGAATTACGTTTTTTTTTTCATTTCCTAATCTACATTTTTTTTCCAACGGTGTTTCATTAACGGCTTTTTATATCCAAAAACAATTAGTTTCCCAAACAAACATTGTCCATATTTGCATTTGCGCAAATCTAGCAACCGTTCTAATACCCAAGGATGGGGAGAAATGGCAGAATTAATACGCCTGAATCGGAAGTTTTATGTTAATTTTCGTAAACTGATTTCCACATTAGAATTTTTAATCAGTAGATATAGTTGAACAGTTTACAAAAGCTATAAACTTTATTTACGATCGAGCTACATGTAAATTGAAAAGGTATAAACTAAGTTCACTCATGTTTTAATAGGTAAAACGAACTGGCGAAACAATGTGTTATACAAGTGTTGTACAATTTGTTAGATCGGCCATTATACATAACAGATTTTAGATTATATTGGTTGTGCTTTTTTATAATCTTAAAGGAAGAGGTCCGTCGTGTTCCCCTCATGCTTTTTTCTAAATATTTACCCGTGAAGTGTGACTGGTATCGGCATTGTTGACATTAAGTTGTCTATGACTTCACTAACATTGATTCTACAATATCTAAACTATTTTCGCTGTCTGTTTCTAAGGACTAAGATGCGGGACTTGCATCTAGATGAAGTCTGAAAGCTCAAGAGTTGAGACCATTATGAAAATGATATGCTAAATTTATGACAGATGTTTGCTAAAAGAGTTTAAATTAGATAAAGAAATACATATACTTTGAAGTCTTACATCATTCTTTTTCTTTATACATATCGCTCACCTGACAAGTTCAGCATTCATTGCTTCAACTTGTTTTTCATATCCTTTAAGATTGTTTTCCAGCCTGCAAACTGAAACATCATAGTAAAATGTAAAAAAGTACTTTCTTTCTTTCAACCGTAAATTTTAACACAAACTGTGCGAGAAAAGCGCAGATTCATTGTTCGTTATTGTCATCATTTGTGTGCTAAACTGAATATTTCGAAACCAAAACATACCATTAATTTCTGTACAGACAGGAAAAATTGGTATGTATCTAACCAGCAGATCTGAAAATGGTGTACATTACTGAGTATACTTTGTTTGGTACTTACAAATATTAACAAAACAAATGTTTTATTATTAAAGTTATCGGAAAAGAATCCTACTTCCTGACCAGAAATTCAGTAAGGTTTTTTCCTTTTCATGAATCAGGTTTAAACGTATATATCCAGTTGTAAAATTTATACGTATGGTTTGTTTCAAGTTTTATAACCTTTCTTTTATTGGTAAAAGACTTATATATCCGCCCGAAGTCCATCCACCCGCAATGTTGATAAAATATGACACCGCGTTAATTTAAGAGTATGTTTTTCTGTCCGTCCGTCAATCAATCCGTTCGTTCGTCCGCATGACCGATTCCAGCTCGCCCATCTTTTTATCACGGGATTTGTTTTTCCGTTGTATACCCAACTTTAATTCCTGCTTAGTACTAATGGTGACATACTTGCACTGTGTACATGCGTATGTTCTATTCTTACTTTCTTTAATACTGTGTTTATTTTTTTTTATTTTAGAACAAGTTTCATTTCTATTTAATCTAAAGAAACATTTAATGAACCATCTAGTTCACCATACACCGAGAACCTTCGACTTGTCAAGTACTATCAAGACAAAGCTTTGACAAATGAAGCTTTTTTCCAAACGATATTTTGCACATACTTTTTTCTATAAATGTCAATTATTTATAAACAAATTTAATCAAAAGTACCTATATTTTCGATGTATTTTCTTCTACTTATATTTCCTTTTTACATATAAATTTAGCAAGAATTTATATATTTCAATCCCCCACTTATTTACATATGACCGGTAAGAACATTGAATTTCTTATCACTTTTACGTGAAACTAAATCATGAAGAAAATCTTTAAAGGGGATATATCAGGAAAAACATGCTTTAAATGTCTTAAGGTATTCCATCCATAATATTCAATATTTAAAAACTAAAACAACGTTTCACTTTCATTTTCCACATTAAATTTTGGATTCGATCCCAACCGTATATTTTTCAGTGTTGGTGTATTGTATAAGTATAACCACTCTCTGGTCAAAGTATAATATTCTGACTCAAGTCTTCGATATTCCTTTGGTTTTATTCAGTTCTAATTAAACACCTATTGTTATATATATGTACTAGTAAGTAGACAAAACATTGCAAATAACAAATATGGCAAGAATATTGCACTGCATGATCAGAAAAAAATGTTAGATCTTAAATAATTAGATCTTAATATTCATAAATATTATAAAATGGGCATTCCACTTGTCACATTAAAATAAAATATATTTCATATTTCAATAAGTAATCCTGACATCAAATATAAATGGTACTGTGGACAGAGCACATTGACTTTTTTAATACATCAACTGATAATGCAGAAATACCAATATATCAAACTTTTACCGTCGAAAATTAAAAAAATATAGAATATAATACCCCAAACCCCTTTTTAACATTTGCTGATTTTGCCAACTTTCGAATATTGACATATTACAATACGCTGTCCTGACATCAAATATAAAAAACATACCATAGAAAAACCTTTCACCATCTAAAACTTAAAAAAAATAGAATATTGTACGTCAACCAGATTTTTTGCCAACGTTGTTAATTTCAAAGGGTTTCATGTTACAATTAGTAAGCCTGATATCAAAGCTCATACAAAATATTTGGTACAGCAGATAAAGCAAAATATGCTTCTTCCTATATCAATTATCTAGATTTTCTTCTAAAAAAACCTAGTTTTTGGGTTTACATCCGCAAATTTATGTCTGACATTTATCAGTATTTTGTCCATTCGCATACCAATAACCACTGAATGCCTTTATCATTTTCCCAACATAATATCAGTACCATTGTAAATAGACATACATCAACGTTTAAACTTAGTAAGACTGGAATCTGAAAGCTCAATCACCACACTGAGCTGTTCTAATTTTTAACCTAGATTAAGGTTATCACAAAATAGGCAATTGTCATTATCTCACAATCGTTATTCTGTAAAATATGACCACCGACATAACAACGGGATTTTGACATTCTCAATTGGCTTTAAAGGGCTAACTCATCTAAGCCCTTAAGAAGGCCAGTAAACATACAAATAAAAACTCTGTTTTAAATGTATATTCATGTCTTAAAGCTATACGTCGACTGTAAACTCATGAAAATAGAAATATCCTGATGCTATTCATGTTCGAACTGTTTGCCACTACCTATGGAATTGATAACTAGATGCGCCATATGAAATAAATAATATTAGGCTTGCAGACAAATTTTTTTTTTATAAAAATAGCATGTTATATATTGTTTGGCAGGCACAGCAAAAACAAAAATATACGGTAACAAGAGGCACAAGAGTGCATGGATCGCCCAACTGGTAACAAATGGACAGATGCACATTTCAGAGGGCATGTTTTTGTAAGTTTTACTTCAACAAATCTATTAGGAGACCACCATGCAATGCTTCACGTAAAATATCTAAGGTTTTCGCCTTGAACTTTCAGATAAGATGTTTTTTTTAAAGTTTCGCTTAAAATATGCTTATACGCCCTGTGGCAGGGACATTTGTGGTCGAATTTCGCTGGTTTAAGAACTTGATTTAGATTAAATGAATAATTGGGGTGTTATTGCGTCTACAACATTTTCCCTATATAACAATATGTAGAACATTGACCCCTGTGGTCTACTAGGGATATAAATAATTAATAATATGTGATTATCCCTACTTATGAAAAGAAATATGTGCTTTTTACTCGTACTGGCTTGGCGTCGGCGAAGTATTTTTGTTGATGTTTTTTGTGAAAGATTTTATGGTTGCTCGTACCTATGAGCAACCACTACATCAACAAAACTGCACTTCTTTGCTCACTACCAATGAGACTCAATGGACAAAGAGTAATAACTCATATTTGATTCTGGACAGAATTATGACCACTTTTATACATAAAATGTTGTTACGGTTGGAGATTTAGTCGATATCTTGGTATCTTCAAGTCATACATCAACGTTTAATACAAAGCGGATTTAGTTTACTAGGAATATCATATCATATCATATCATATCATATCATATCATATCATATCATATCATATCATATCATATCATATCATATCATATCATATCATATCATATCATATCATATCATATCATATAATATAATATCATATCATAACATATCATATCATATCGATCAGATCAGATCAGATCATATCATAATAAATATATTATATTATATTGAGCCCTACTTTTGAAAAAAAATGCACTTTTTACTCGTACGGGCGTTGGCGTCGGTGTTGTATCTTTGTTGATGGATGTCATTGATAAAGAATTTAGGTATGCGCTCATATTTTAGCAACTACTAGTCATACATCAATTAAACTGCGCATGTGAGTTCACTACCCAAAGAGACTCAAAAGGACCAAGTGAGATAACCAAAATTTGATTCTAGACAAAATTATGACCTCTTTTTTACATTAAATGTCATTCACTTTTCAGATTTTGCAAGCCAATAACTTAGCAACTACAAGACGTACATCAACGTTTAATACAAAGCAGAATTTAAAAAAGAGAAATAAGTGTTACAAGAATAAACTGCAGTGAGATGAGTTCCAGTGTACTGAATAAGAACAATTGCAGAGTATGTATTTAAACACAAAAAACAAAATTAAAAAAAAAAAAATATCTTCATTTTAAGAAATAAACATATTAAGATTACAAAACCGTATAAAACTAGTCTACGATAGTAATATAGATAGTGTATTGCAAATTTAATATTATATCATCATTACTGTCAGTGACTGCATACGTTTTATTTGATTACATTTATTTTGTTCCACACGTAATTAATATTCATACGCATTATAACCAATGTATTTAAGTCTCTGATATAGATATATTATAATGAGTTTCAGTCTCCTATAACTATCTGATTAGTCAATTGTTTTACTTCTTGTATATTTGAACATGGATGAGACGTAAAACGATCATTATAATAAGAGTATCTGTGTTTATCCTCACTTGTTATTTATATATTTTGAATACTCGGATATAAGATGGCATACGATACGTTTATATCTATTTAACATGACTTTATGTTTGTTAAATTCTACATGTTATGCAATACATTTTAATAACAACACGGACAAGCGTAGGATATCATTAGTTTTGGTGTGTGTTCGAGATGGGCCGATGAGTGATTGATTGATTGCATATTTAACGTCATTTTTACGCCATAGCGGGCTAACAGACGCTCTGTTAACCTAGTATCACCAATTTTGTTACTCTACATACTATCATAAAATTTAATGATTGCTTTACGCGCGGTAAAATAAAGCCAGAAATAATTTATAAAGTTTTATTGATAAGACGTTTGTTATTTACTAACTTTTCTATTTCTTGCTGCCACTGTTGTAAAGCCTGTTCAAGAACCCGGTCCTTCCCGTAAAGAAGAAAACAGTTTCTTTCCAATTTTATGTTGTGAAATAGATATGATAAAAATAGTTTTGTTTTGTAATTCTCTTTCAAGGGATATCACAACGATTTTTTTAAGTTTTTCAAATATTGCATGCATAAAGGACAAATTTAGAAACCTGTTTAATAACACACATATGATTTCACTGTATCTTCATGATCCAACAGGTTTCTAAATTTGTCCTTCATAGAGCATGCGAGTAGTCATGAATCCTTAACTGGATCCTACTCATATGAAGTATCGGTTTATGTATGTAAATTGTCCGTCCAGTCAGGATGTGTTGCATCTAAGACCATAGCATATAAGTCATGGTTGACAACAAATCAATTGGTTTGCTAGTTGCATAGATATAGTGTCTATGGTTTGCAGTGTAGATGTCTGGTCTATGAATTTAAATTTACTTATTATTCATACGCATTACAAACAATGTATTTAAATCTCTGATATAGATATATTGTGATGAGTTTCAGTCTTCTATAACTATCTGAATATTCAATTGTTTGTACAATTTCTTGTATATTTGAACATGGATGAGACGTAAAACGATCATTATAGTAACAGTAACTGTGTTTAATCTCACTTGTTATTTATATATTTTGAAAACTCGGATATAAGATGTCACATGATACGTTTATATCTATTAAACATGCCTTCATGTTTGTTAAATTCTCAACAGTATGTGATACATTTGAACAAGCACACGGACAAGAGTAGGACATCATTTGTTTTAGTGTGTGTTCGAGATGGGTCGATGAGCGATTGACTGATTGCATATTTATCGTCATTTTTACGCCATTGAGGTCTAACAGACGTTCAGTTAACCAAACCACTGTTTCCTGGGACCCTGAAAGATTAACCAGCACAAGACCACACCTCATATCCGCAAGTAACTGATAACTTTGCCAATTGAATCAGCGGTGAAAGACGAAATATAATGAGACACAATGTCGTTAACGAATCATCACGGAGACTATTGCCGAGCGGGGATTCGAACTCACGACACCTTTGTTGATAGTAAGACGCGTAACCGACTGTGCTAATCGGACCCGGCGATATGGGTCGAATAATAACAAAATATGTGAATGCTCCAATCATTCGTTCAAAACACATTAATTTTAAAACAATGTAATTGCAATAACAATAATGATCCGTAAAATATATGAATAATGATACATTGTAGTAGTATATTTGACTGCATATTAATAACATCTGTAACATGTAATATCATCAATTCTGTTACTCTACATACTATAATATAATTTAATGATTGCTTTACGCGCAGTAAAATAAAGCCAGAACTAATTTATAAAGTTTTATTGATAAGACTTTTGTTATTAACTTACTTTTTAATTTCTTGCGTCCACTGTTGTAAAGCCTGTTCATGATCCTGGTCCTTCCTGTAAAGAAGCAAGACAGTTTTTAATCCAATTGCATGTTGTGAAACAGAAATGATGTAAATAGTAAATATTTCTGTTTGGTAATTCTCTTTCAAGGATATCACAAAAGTATTTTCTTAATGTTTCAAATATTGCCTGCATACGAGGGACAGTCATTATCTAGGTGGACTTTTGTTAAAATATTGCATAATATATAAGTCATATCGAAAAACTCGATATGCACGTGTAGATTAGACCTAAGTTAACAGATGATATGCAACAATAACTTTTAAAATCAGACAATGCGTTGTACCAAAATCGGTCACTTATACATTGCATGTATACAAGGTAATATGGATTCAACATATGAAGAACAGCGTGCCGTAATAAGATTTTTTCTTGAAGAAGGGCAAAAAATGGTTTTTATTTTGAATCGACTTCAAAATATGTTTAGGGATTCATGTATGTCACGTAGCGCGTTTTATTCTTAGATAGCTCGTTTTCATGATGGTAGAAACGGCGTTAACAACAGACGTGACAGGGGGTGTCTAGCTTGCATAGTGACCCTACAAATGGTAAAAAATGTCGAATCTTATATCGTGAAGATCGACGAGTCACTTTGCAAGAAGTTGCTAACAGATTTGGCATCTCAAAGAGATCGGTATTTTATGTCCTACGCGACAATTTCAACTTGAGCAAGGTAAGTGCTAGATGGGTTTCAAAACAGTTATCAACATATCAAGACCACTTCTAAAACCTTCTGGCTTATGACTTATCATAAAAGACAGGGAGATGGATTTCTGCACCATATTGTGACAGGGGACGAAACACGGATTCATCACTCTGAGCCTGAATGTAAGGAGCAGTCCGAACAATGGGTACGAGCTGGTTCCCCGCTCCAAAAAAATTTTAAACAGTCATCCTGGAAATATCATGGCCATTATTTTCTTGGATTATAAAGGCGTTGTATTGACAAATTGTGTTCCAAAAGGTCGCACAGTTACTGCAAATGATTATTGTGACGTAGTTTTACCAAAATTGAAAACAAATTTGTGTAAACTGAGGCCTAGACTCAGAATGAACAATGTTGTTCTTCAGCACGATAATGCCCCAAAACATACCGCTACCAAAATAAAGGATTTGTTGAAGACCTACACATGGAAAACTCTACACCATCCTCCTTACAGTCCTGACATTGCTCTCAGTGACTTTTATTTGTTTCCAGAATTAAAAAAATGCTTGCTGGAAACAAATATGCCAACGGAGCGGCATTGATTGGGGCTGTAAATCAGTACCTTCGACATAGGCCTAAATGTTGGTTCACTGCGGGAATCATGAAACTCCCCCACCGCTGGAACAAGTGTATAATGAAAGAAAGAGAATAATTTGAGGAGTAAATTTGAAGTATAATAAATAATAAGACACAAATCAGCACTGAGGGTACGCCACCTAGATAACGACTCTCCCTCGTAAAAGATAAATTTAGAAACCTGTTAAATAAAATGCATATGATTTCACTATATCTTCATGATCCAACGGGTTTCCAAATTTGTCCTTTATATAGCATGCGAGTAATCATGAAACCTTAACTGGATCAAACCCATATAAAGTATCGGTTTATGTATGTAAAGTGTCCGTCCAGTCAGGATGTGTTGCATGTAAGACCATAGTATATAAGCCATGGTTGACAACAAATCAATTGGTGTGTTAGTTGCATAGATATTGTGTCTATGGTTTGCAGTGTAGCTAGGCGCGCTCGCCGTAGTCTAGTCTGATTATTTAAATTTAACTATAAATTCATACGCATTACAACCAATGAATTTAAATCTCCGATATAGATATATTGTGATTAGTTTAAGTCTTCTATAACTATCTGAATAGTCAATTGTTTGTACAATTTCATGTATAATTTGAACATGGATGAGACGTAAAACGATCATTATAATAACAGTATCTGTGTTTAACCTCACTTGTTATTTATATATAATTGAATACACGGATATAAGACGTCACATGATACGTTTATATCTATTTAACATGACCTCATGTTTGTTAAATTCTCCACGGTATGCAATACACTTTAATAAGCACACGGACAAGAGTAGGACATCATTTGTTTTGGTGTGTGTTCGAGGTGGGTTGATGAGTGATTGATTGATTGCATATTTAGCGTCAATTTTACACCACCAAGGGTTAACAGACGTTCAGATAACCTAACCACTGTTTCCTGGGACCCTGAAAGGTTTACTAGTACTTGAACACACCTCATCTCCGCAAGTAACTGATAACTTTCCAACTTGATTCAGCGGTGAGAGACGAAATATAATGAGACACAATGTCGTAAACTAATCATCACGGAAACAGTTGCCGGGCGGGGATTCGAACTCACGACACCTTTGATGATAAGTAGAAGCGTAACCTACTGAGCTAATCGGGTCCGGCAAGATGGGTCGAATAATAACAAAATATGTGAATACTCAAATAATTCGTTCAAAACACACAGCCGGGCCCGATAAGCTCAGTCGGTTACGCGTCTGACTATCAATCCAGGGGTCGTGAGTTCGAATCCCCCGCCCGGCAACAGTCTCCGTGATGATTGATATACGACATTGTGTCTCATTATCATTCGTCTCTCACCACTGATTCAAGTGGGAAAGTTATCAGTTACTTGCGGAGACGGGGTGTGCTCGAGCACTGGTTAATCCCAGGAAACAGTGGTTAGGTTAACTGATCCTCTGTTAGCCCTCGATGGCAAAAAAATGGCGCTAAATATTCAATCAATCAATCAAAACACACTCATTTTAACACATTGTTATTGCAACTACAACAATAATCCGTAAAATATGGGAATAATGATATATTATAGTAGTATATTTGACTGCATATTTATAACATCTGTAACATTTAATAAAATCAATTTTCTAATTCTACATACTATCATAAAATTTAAATATGGCTTTAAGCAAGGTAAAATAAAGCCAGAAATCATTTATAAAGTTTTATTATTAAGACGTTTGTTATTTACTTACTTTTCTATTTCTTGCTGCCACTGTTGTATAGCCTGTGCATGTTCCTGGTCCTTCCTGTAAAGAAGCAAGACAGTTTCTTTCCAAGTGTATGTTGTGAAACAGATCTGATAAAAAATATTTCTGTTTTGTAATTCTCTTTAAAGGGATATCACAAACGTTTTTTTTCTAAATATTACAAATATTGCATGCATAAAGGACAAAGTTAGAAATCTGCTGAATAAAATACATAAGCTTTTGCTGTATCTTCATGATCCAACAGGTTTCTAAATTTGTCCTTTATATAGCATGCGATTAGTCATGAATCCTTAACTGGATCCTACTCATATAAAGTATCGGTTTATGTATGTAAATTGTCCGTCCAGTCAGGATGTTTTTAATGAAGGACAATAATATATTAGTCATGGTTGACAACAAATCAGTCGGTTTGTTAGTTGCATAGATTTTGTGTCTATTGTAGCTAGGCGCGTTCGCCGTAGTCTGCTTATGTCTTGGTTATTCACGAATAATTATTTCCTTATATATACATATCAAACATTGTGAATGAGCATCTGAAAAGATCCCAAAAATCGTAAAGTCTGTTGTTGTGAATTAATTTCCTCTCTTTATGAAATCAAATATATATGAACTCACTGTATTTCTATGATCCAACGTGTTTATTAATCTGTCTTTTATATAGCATGTGAGTAGTCATGAATCCTAAACTGGATCCTACCCAAATAAAGCTATCAGTCAATGTATGTCAATTGTCCGTCCAGTCCAGATGTGTTACATGTAAATCCATAGTATATAAGTCCTGGTCAACACCAAATGTATTGGTTTGGCAAAGATCTTGATATTGTGTCTATGGTTTTTATTGTAGCTAGACGCGCTAGCAACTGTTTAATCAGTTGGAGATAGACTTCGCTTAGAGTAAGATGTCAGTTAAAGACATACCTTAGTGAATTTAAGATTTCGTGATTAGCAACTTACTTGGAGTAAGAAATAAGTATTGAGAAATGTATGAACATGTGAATAAAATAACTTTAAATGAAACCACCCTGTTTGAATATCTATTATGCCATATTTAAAGTTAACTTCATAATAGTTATAGTTATCCAAAAATAATAAAAGTTCATAGTGAAAAATGAGTTTTTTCAGAAATTCACTGTGTTGTGTTTAAATCATGCGTTTCTCTTTAAACCAATGACTATCTTAGAACCTGCTAGCTTCATAAAAAATATCAAAGAAAGGAGTATATTAACCCCATGCCACATTTTTTTTATTAACTTAGTGTAATATCACTACCTATTCATTACATTGAAAGACTGGCAAATATATCGGAGACCGTCATCACATTACAGCAGACGACAACAAATCGAAAGTATGCCACGGTTTCAATAGAAGGAGTAGAGGAATTTAAATCTAGACGGGTCAACAAAACAAGTTATCGAAAACTATTTATGACTTGGAGCTCCTGCAAAATGTCTTAAATATCAATAAAGAAACCCAACAAATACTCGAAATCTCTCCATATGAACGATTCCATGAGGCAAACAGAGATGATTATGAGCAGCCTCTCAGTCTAAGAGCAATGGAGTCGAGTTGTTTCAACCGACAGTTATGGCGCTACGGATACGTTGAAACCATGTTCAATGTCTCGAGTTTCAATAAAGTTCTTAAAACTTTGAGCTGTAAACAAAAGTCACTTAAAAGGCAACCTGTAAACGAAGCTACAGGCAGTTCCTCGTCACAGTAGTCCATTAGAAAGAGAATTTTTCTCTCAATAAAACACGATTCATTATTGCACGTAACGTTTTTGAAGTGTTAAAAATTTGAAGGTCGCGGCATATGAACTATGACAAAGGTATTGGATGCCGTCAGTATGGTGTTGCATTGCAATCTCGTGTTTTATGTTTTAAATTATTTTCAGGTATTGATACGCTTATGGATAAAATATAATGTTATTGATGTTGCTTAACGATTTAAAGAAAACAAATATAAGAATCTGAGAGAAAGTATTGATAAAATAAAATTCATTTTCAGTGAATGATAACTGACGTTCACCTGCTTCGTAATGTTTACTAGGTAGTCAGGCCGTAGCTTTAAAGTATTGTTCTTTCTAAAATATAAGTTATGTTATTAATTTTACTCGTACCAATGTCATATTAAGTTTATGAAACTCGTTGGGTGACAATATGTATAAATCATCCATTTCTATAAACATTGAAATCAATACATATGCGTGTTCTTAAAGGATACATCTTAAAGAAACTGGTTTAGAGACACATCTTAGTTTCCCTTCCAACATCAAAAAACTAGACGCTGTTTATAAACAGTGTTCCAATTGTCCAAATCCTTTCACAAAATCAACTTTATTTCAACACAAACATATTCTTGTTGGTATACATTGTGAGTATTGTCAAGAAAACAATAAATGAACATTGGTCTATTTGAACACAATCGATTTGTTCATTAAATTTGTTCAATACAATGTGTACTTGATAGGCTGTACTCACCGTACGTGTTGGCTTTCTATATTCTTTTGAATAGTTGTCTTTTCACTGGTTAATCTATCGATTTATAAATCAAAGATAATTTTTTCACTGAGTAATGATACAGATCAGTTAGTAGTTTGAACCCTGTGTATATAATATATTGGAATACTGTGAATATAAAATACCAGTTGTTACTCATAAAACAAATTACTGTAATTTATCTATCAACGTTTAATTTATTACAAGTCTTGCATGCATAATTTGGCGCATACTACATGTAAATGCTCTCTTGCCGATCCTAGTAATGGCGTTTTGACTTTAATTTAAATTGTGTCAACATAACTCATTGAGATGAATTAAAGTGTATCGTATAAATAATTTTACTGATGTAATTAAACATTAATATTTGATTTTGAATCTGGAATTGGCTGATTGTTATGCATCCGTGTAATATGAGAAAAAACGTGTTAAGAAAAATATTAAAACCCTGTGGAATAAGGTACAATCCAATTATAATTACTCTGATAGCTCGGTTCTGGTGACTTCCAAATCACTTTGAGTTTTTTCGAGCACACTTTTAGATCTAAAATATATATCAATTTAAAATTTTAAATATGCAAACAAGTGAATGTGTTAATGTGTTCTATTATTAAAACTAATGTAATAGCCGCTTTGTTAACGCCCCATCAGTCATTAAAGACAGAAATGGTTATTCGTTATTTTTTAATTAACGAGCTATACATTATGGTTGATAAGTTAAATTAACTACATCCGGAACATGAGGCCCGTATAACTAATCTTCATAAGCCCTATGAACGTCTAAGATAACCAAAAAAAGTCTCAAAACTCATGTAGTGTTCTACTGACATCATCACACATGTAAGAGTTTTTCGTAACTATAGGAACATATTGCTCATATCTAAATTCGTATGCACTTTGCGTTAATAAAACGCTTGTAGGTGTATGTATTGTTCGTACAAAATACTTAATATGTAACGCATCGGATTGTATGTCATTTCACAACATCGATCGTTTAAAACATTTAAGTATATCAAACTTAGCAATTCGTTTACAATTAATACTGTTTTAACTTGCATATCTGACTTGCATTAAGTATTAAACAACACATGCAAACTTTGCATATATACATATATCAATATGAATACAGTGTTCACATACGACTGTGTTACGTGCTTTTTGTAACGAAAAAGCTATCTTGAATAATAAAAGCTCATTCCCATATACATTTACTGCATGATTCAAAAGTAAAGCTAACCAAAAATACACTAAAAATGAAATTTTTTATTACAACTATAAGTTTTAACAGACTGAGTATGTTTGACAAATATTACTTGTAAACATGTACCTATTGTTCCGTTTAAACTTTGTTTACTGTGTAATACCACGCTTAAATAACAATAGTAAATACTGATGGAAGAACATGTGACCTACTTCAAGTGTGAATGTTGTCAAAATAACAAATAAATATCCAGTAGATGTAAACGGATCCGTATGTTATTTCTTACACTTTAAGCTAATACAGTATACGTTACACCAATCATAAAAAGTCAAATGTTATAAGTCGGGCCAGGATAGCTTAGTCAGTAGCGCACCTGACTATCAATCGAGTGTATGTGATATATACGACATTGCGTATCATTGTCAGCTGATTAAAGTGGAACAGTTAACATTACTACCGGAGATGGGTGTGCTCGAGTACTGGCTTAACCTTCCAGGATAGCAGCAAAGAACGGTTCCCTCGATGGAATAAATATGATGTCAAATATTCAAACAATCACAAATCAACTGTTATGAATAACGTCCAACTAACCGCTCAATGTCTTCATCTCTGTATTTCACGTCTTTCCTAGACTGTTTCAAGTCGTGCTTGCATTGCTCAAGTTCTGCTTTTAGTTTTGTTAACGTAGTGTCACAATCAGCGAGGAGTGTGTTTTTCCTTAAATTTGTCAAAAAAAACAACATAATATATGCCATTTAGACATAACCTGGTACTAAATCAATGTAATTGTTTACAACTTTCTAGGCGACACAATATATTTGACAGTACTGACAATTTAAATCTCTATTAAACTACCTATTATATAACATGTTCAGCCAAAAATAGAAATGCGATAGCATGTAGGTGTGCCGGCCTTTAATGAACAAATGTTGAAAAATTCCAAACACACTTATACATCATACTAAGCTTAATTTGCTTGATTTGCGAACATAAAGGTGCAGTCAAAAGGGGATGCGTGTTTGTTTCATGTTTATCTCACCAATACTGAATTACAGTAGTGGGATGTGGGGATTCATTCAAAGTAAATCTAAAGAAAGAGTACATGTTATGTAATTATGTACGCATTTATAAGGAGTAAAGAAACTACATTGACTGAATGTTGGGTAATTTGGTAGAATGTATTTTCAAACGTTGAGATATATCAGTATTATGCAATCAAATAATAATACATAGATAAGCACGGTTAACATGTTATTAAAGGAAAATATGAAGAAAAAAAACTAACGAGAAAAACAAACTAATTTTTAACTATTTAAAAACTTGATGAATTTAATTAAATTTACATTATGGATATAACCATTATAGTTGTGTGCTGCTTGGCGACCGTCGAAAGGCACCTCGTACATTTACGTTGTAGTAGTCTTAATATTATTTTCTGCTCCTTGAAACCATGGAACTCATTCTTCAGTTTCGCTTCCGTCAGTGCCAGCGAAATTACGTTAAATGTTGCAAATTAATAAGTTTCCCGTTAGACCAGACTCGCTGCGTTCTGCGCTTCAAAGGGACCATTTATCAATCATAGTTAGGATTGATTTACCTTTGTATAGTCGTATGTGATTCGGTCAGTTCTTGCTTCCATTTTCCAACTATCTCGCTTGTTAATCTACAATGTATTGAACAGTATGTTTGTCATGATTTGTTAGTTTATTACTGTTGATTGTAAGATATTTTTGTCCAACATACACTTTTTTGTCATTTTTTGATGATGAAATGTCACAACTTGATACAGTGAAGTACATAACCTCCTTACGTATACTTTCTACCACGAGAGTACCATGCATTGTAAAGAGGGATCCATCTTTGTTTTAAATTTATTAAGATCATTTGTTTTAAAAATTATTTTGGGAACATATAAATGCAACATAGATACAGGTATATCTGTGTTTAAAATTTACTTTTAATTAAACATAAAACATGTAACATTAAGAAAGGTCCAGTTTTGTTTAAAATTGACTTTTTTAAAATTATAAAACGCGCACACGATTGAAACGCGTTGCTATCGTAAAGCTACATACTTATTATCAACTCAAAATATAGCAAAGTTGTCCCATTCATTCAATACTTATTTAACGGCAATTCAATAAACACACTCCGTTAATGATAGTGACATTGTTTCACAGTTCTATTTTACCTGAATAAACGGTATTATACAACGCCGTATTCAATCAAATGTTTTACCCAACAAGAAATTACTGTACGAGTTACTTTCCTGTAAGCATAGGAAACATGCTCGAAGTTGCATTAAACATGTTATTGTGTTTATATGAATAAGGTGTAACTTAAAATCAGATAGTACTTCTAATGAAGCTTGTTCTATATTTTCAGATCATTGAGATGCTTTGTGAATGCCATTTCTGATTTAGCTGCACGAGTTATATTTTTTCTAATCCGTTAAATAATATTTAGATTACATATTGTCGAATTGAAACACGCAAACAAAGACGTATTGATTGATTGAATAGTTAGCGTTATTTTAATGCCATCGAGGGCTTACAGATGATCAGTTAACCACTGTTTCCGGGGACACTGAAAGGTTAACCAGTACTTAATCTCCAAAAGTAATTAATAACTTTTTTCCACGTGAATCAGCGGCGAAAGACGAATGATAACGAGACGCAATGTCGGATATCAAACATCACGAAGATTGTGACCGGGCAGAGATTCGAACTCACGACCCCTGGATTGACAGTCAGACGCGCTAACGACTGAGTTAATCGGGACCGGCTCGCAAACAATGCAGCTGAATAGAATAATGCATTATGCTGATATAAAATCACATGATTTTTATTTAGACAGGTTTTAAACCAGATTAAAATAATTACAAATAACCAATACTCACTTTTTTATATGTTCTGCTGTTTCGCTCTCCAGTCTAAAGATCAGAAAAAGAAAATGAAATCAAAAATAATGTTACATGTTTATATATGTAATCGAATTTACTGATTAAAACTCGCTCGTTCCAATTCACGGATCCATATAGTTCATTCCATCTTATATAATACATATCTAACAAATGTTGTTAGCTTCAAGATACAACAAATTCTGAATCGGTCGAAAAATCTAAAATAAATAAATGTTACAATTTGATGGCTTCTGTCAAATTTATATTATTCTAATAGCATTTTAAAATGCAAAAACGTAATACAGTATGCTGGCGAAAAAAGTGTAATTCGTTACTTTACTTTACTTATACTTTCATTTTGGATAATAGTGTTTTGCGATGTGAATTGCCAAACTTTCACCACTATGTAATAACATACCCTTTGCAAATTCTATGATAATAACGTTATTGTGCCGTGCTTCGGAATACCGTTACTGATATAACATCAGTGTGACATGATTCGGAACACTTGTAACACCATTGAGATGTGATTCGGAATACCTTTACTGAGATAACAACATTGTGAATTGATTCGGAATACCTTTACTGAGATAACACCATTGTGACGTGATTCGGAATACCATTTTTGATGATTGACCTTCCTTGAAAATTTGTTTGAAATTTTTTATCACCATTTATCTTTGTAAAACATAAAAAACAGGATACCTATCATCATTTATGTTTGTAATAAAACAAAATACCTCTCTAATTGCTCGTCATATTCACTTTGAACTTCACTTCCTTGGTCCATCGTTTCTTTTACACCAACATGTCCCAAATAGTTTGTTCAAATACAATGAAGTTGAACAGGTTTACTTGTATCTATCTGAAAATACAAAATAAGTTAACTCTTGTACATATTATCACGATAATTAAAGACATATCTACCTAGGACTCTCCGTAGCCCAGTAATCTAAGGCCTTTTCGCCTACCTAGGACTCTCTGTAACCAAATTATCTAAGGCCCTGTCACCTAACTAGTGCCCTCCAATGATCTTAATCCATGTTACCTACACAGGATTATCCGTTGCCCAATGATCTCAGGCTCTGTCGTCTATCTAAGGTTCTCCTCTGTCCAATGACCTAAGGCCGTGTCATCTACATAGGGCTTTACGCGGTCCAAAGGTTTAAGGCTATGTCGCCTACATAGGGCTCTCTGTGACTCAATTGTCTAAAGCTCTGTCGCTTACCTAGGGCTCTCCGTAGTAAAATTATATAAGGCTCTATCGCCTACATAGGGCTCTCCGTGGCCAAATGAGCTAAGAACCTGTTGCTTACCTTGGGCTCTCCTTGGCCAAATAATCTAAGGCCATATCGCCTAAAGCTATCTAGGGCTCTCTGTGTTACAACTGATCTAAGGCCCTATCACCTATAGCTACCTAGGGCTCGGTATGTCCCAATAATATAAGGCCCTGTAGCCTACCTAGGGATCTCTGTGATTCAATTATCTAAAGCCCTGTCGCCTACTCATGGCTCTCTGTCGGTAAATGATTTAAGACCCTATGGCCTACATAGGGCTCTTCGTGGCTAAATTATCTAAGGCCATGTTGCCTACTTAGAGCTCTCCGTTGCAAAATGATCTAAGGTCTTATCGCCAAAAGCTACCTAGGGCTCTCTGTGTCCGTAATGATATAAGGTCCTTTCACCTATAGCTACCTAAGGCTCTCTGTGTCCCAATGGTGTAAGGCCCTGTCACCTACCTAGGGTTCTACGCGGTCAAATGATCTAAGGCCCGTCGCCTACCTGGGGTTCTCCGTGGCCCTACGATCTGTGTCCCTGTCACCTACCTAGGGTTCTCTGTGGCCCAGTGATCTAAAGCCCTATCGCTTGCCTAGGACTCTCCTTGACCAAATGATCTGAAGCCCTGTCGCCTACCTAGGACTATCCGTGACCCAATGACCTAAGGCTATGTTGCATACCTAGGGCTCTCCGTGATCCAGTTACTAAAGGTCATGTCGCCTATATCTACCTAGGGCTCTCTTTGTCCCAATGGTGTTAGGCCCTTTCACCTTCCTGGGATTCTCCGCGGCCAAATGATCTAAGGCCAGTCGCCTACCGGGGGTTCTCAGTTGCCCTATGATCTATGTCCCTGTCACCTACCTAGGGTTCTCTGTGGCCAAATGATCTAAAGCCCTATCGCTTGCCTAGGACTCTTCGTGACTAAATGATCTGAGGCCATGTCGCCTACCTAGGACTATCCGTGACCAAATGACCTAAGGCTACGTTGCATACGTAGGGATCTCCGTGATCCAGTTACTTAAGATCATGTCGCCTATAGCTACCTAGGGCTCTTCTTGTCCGAATAATGTAGGGCCCTGTCGCCTATCTAAGTTCCTGTCGCCTACCTAGTGTTCTCCCTGGCCCACCGAATTAAGACCCTGTCGCCGACATATAGCTCTCCTTGGCTTAATTATCGAAGTCACTGTCGCCACCCTAGGGCTTTCCGTGACCCAATGACATAAGGCTCTGTCGCATACCTATGCCTCTCCGTGACCAAATGACATGAGGCCCTGGTGCCTACCTAGGGATCTCCATGGCCTAATGACCTAAGGTTCTGTCTTATACCTAGGACTCTCCGTGGCCCAATGATCTAAGGCCCTGATGGCTACCCAGGACTCTCCGTAATCAAATGACCAAAGGCTCTGTCGCATACCTAGGGTTCTCGGTGGCTCAATTATCTAAGGCCCTGATGCCACCATTGGGCTCTCCGTGGCCCTATAACCTAATGTTCTGTCGTATACCTAGGACTCTCTGTGACCTAATGATCTAAGGCCCTGATGCCTACCTAGGGCTCTCCGTGACCCAGTGACCTAAGGCTCTGTCGCATACTAAGGGCTTTCTGTGGCCCAGTGATCTAAGGCCCTGATGCCTGCCCAGGGTTCTCTGGTGCCCAATGATATAAGGCCATGCCGCCTACCTAGGGTTCTCTGATCTAAGGCCTTGATGCCTGCCTAGGGTTTTCTGGTGCCAAATGATCTAAGGCCATGCCGCCTACCTAGGGTTCTCTGTTGCCAAATGATCTAAGGCCATGCCGCCTAACTAGGACTCTCCGTGACCAAGTGATCTAAGTCCCTGCCGCCTTATGACTTCGTACCTCGATCTAGCTTTCATCGTACAACGGCCAATCTGATAAACTTTTATCATGTGTTCACACATTTGATTTATTTATTTTTCACATTGCTTAAATCATGATTAGGTTTTATCAGTTTTTTAACAAATATTTCTACCTCCCACTTTTGCGTCATTTTGTTCAACTTACACATACTCATATGTAAGTTTTATTAAATATTAACACGACGCTATTATTCAAAAAATCAAAGTATGTCTATGAAAATTAATATTAGGAAAGGAAAAAAATGGGTGGGGTAATACAATTATGTGTGTATTGATTAAAAAGGGGGAATTATTATCACATGAATTGAAAATCTACAGTATGTAAACATTAACTGTTATTATAATATTTGTTGACATGAATTATATGCATAAAGTCATTAACATATTAGCGTTATTTTTACTTTATACAAGTATAATTATGATTCTTAAACCTAAAAATTATCTCCATTTAGTATATTCAATACAGGCTATCAAAGAGCTAACTCATGTAATTATAATATCAATACCATCATAATGGTATAATAAAACTCTATGCACACTTTTAGAATATAATCCTAGGTTTGTCGGTGAATATATAAGACTCCTTCACAAAGTATAAGTAAAGAGAAAGTAGAACAGTAAGTATCCATAAATATAATACACACCTGTTTGAATTAAGTTCCAATGTTGCTGTCAACTCATTGAACTTAAATTCTAGTATCAATCGCAATAATTGACTAGTTTATACTTACTTTGCTGTAATATGTCCGTATATGCATTGCGAAACGATGATTACTAATACAACACTTGAACAAAGTACAGGTGAGATAAATATTTTCTCAATGGCAGGTATACTTTAACTCGATACTGACCTGACCGTTTTTATCTGTTATCGGTGTTGTATGACACACGCAGTATTGGCAGATGTAGAGAAGGCACATGTGGGTCCGGAAACATGTCAGATTAAGAAGAGAAGTGGAAACTATCATGCATGTTAGGTCAATTTTTGTTTTTCTGAGGCGACTTTTGAATACCATAACTGTGTTGCATACGCAAAAACAGTGTATCACCTTCTCCACTTTCACCTTTGCTTTAATTTAAATACATTCGAAAATATTTCTATAATGAAACTAATATTTTACTATTAAATGGCATTACGAAACCAATGTCTGTCATACATTTTGTATATACCATGTACCACGTGGGCATGTGTGTATTGGATACTACATGTGATATAGTTGTAGCTCATATAGTAGAGCATTGTTTAAGCGAGTGTGTATCTACATATAGACTGGATCTAGTTATTATCAATGCAATTTAAGTTTTAAATGTTTATCAAGTGATGTAGGCCACCGTCCCTTTACACATAACATGTATATATACACAAAAAAACACCAATGCATATATAATTGTGATGATGCGAGTCAGTACGTGGTTGTCACGATCAGAGTGGAAATAGTGAATGGTCGATTACGTCGTGCACGGACTCGTATGCTCACGGCCATTGAATAAGTAAGTATGTCACGTTAGCTGGTTAACAAACAGTGCAATTTTCTTGGTAATAATTAGAGGTTCTATAGATATTAGTCCACTGCAGACTTACTGGTGTAGAAATTTGAGTTCAGATGTTGTGCACGTAACTATGCCGACATATAGATTGCAATTGAAGAATGCATGAAATTACCCACTACAACATCAAGACCTTCATGGATAATACTGTACTGACAAAGTAGTAAATGTCTCTTTTAATAGATTAGTTCATAACATGTAATTTGAACAACTGAAGTTTGACAATGATTCACAGAAACGATATTGTAAATGTAAAGTTTTGTAAAGCTAACAGTGTTGTCGATACATGGGTAACTGGCTCCAAAAATAAGTTCTATAATGCAATCTTGAGGTATTTTCACTGGATATGGTTTAAATATACTATGTACTATCCAAATCGTTGTACCATTGTTTGATGCAGAGATTCAGTATGTTCATATAAATAAATAAATATATTTGCAGTTGGAACTAAATTCTTTTCAGTGGCTGATCAAGAGTTGTTGAAATGATAATGTAGAGTGCGTGGCTCAATGGTAAAGCATAGCGGTAGTGACAGTTGATGCGAATGGCTAAAATCATTGTAAGTTGAAATGTCTAGTTTTATTTTTACAGCACCACTGAAAGAGTACAGGGTTCAGTAAATATTAACATTCTTGTTTATGGCGCTCAACGCGAACTTAGCAATATGCAATTGAAAATTAAAGTCTTCATACCTAGCCACTGATTATTATCAAGACTGAGTAATTAACTTTGAACGTTACTATTCCCCTGAATTGCTGGCTTGTTGGGGCAATTAAATAATGACTGTATGCCTGTTGGGGCATGCAAATAATTGTTGGCATGTTGGGGCAACTGAGTAATAATTGTATGCATGTTGGGGCAATTGAATAATTGTTGGTCTGTTGGGGCATTTAAATATCAATCATAGCCGTTACATTGTGTATGCATAGGTCGCTATGTCATTTGTCAATTAACGAGTAAGCAAAAACATTGAGTTGTTGTTGTATGGTGTTTAGCGTCGCTTTCAATAATTTTTCAGTCATATCGCGACGGTGTCTACTTGAGACAGTAGTCTGAGCGCTGTCACACTGGAGTTTCATGCCGCAGACACATGATATGATACCCCACCCAGTCACATTATACTGACACCGGGCCGACCAGTCCTAGAACTCTCCTCTAAATGCTGAGCGTCAAGCGAGGAAGCTTCTACTACCATTTTTAAAGTCTTTGGTATGACCCGGCCGGGGATTGAACCCACAACCTTCCGCATGCGAGGCGAACACTCTACCACTAGACCACACCGCGGTCTCAAAAACATTGAGATACTTTAGTCAGTTGTCTTACCATAAAATGTTTGTTTTTTCTTACGTAAATTTAAGGTTTGAGATAATGCTCCAGAGTGACAGGTATTTTCGTCTGCGGCATAATACTACTGAGTAACAGAAAATTTGTGTCCGCGGCAAAATGATTCAGAGTGGCAGATTTATGTGTCTGTGGCATTATGTTTCATTGTTACTGGTCTTTTATCTGTGGCAAATTCTGCAGACCAGATGATCCCGTTGTTTTGGTAGAGAAATTTTACACAGAATGTGTTATATTTAATGCATATCAGCTTGAGTTAGCACTGCATCCTCTCGTATTTGAGGCGTATAGATCATTCGGAACACCTCCAGGTTCAAGAGTTAATTTAAATGACTACTGGTCTGATAGAGTGGTGGTCGATCCATTTGTTTATAAATATTTTCTAAAATATCAATGTGCAGAACAACTGAGAGACAAAAAGAAAGCAAATCTTGCTTTGTTTTTACTAGAAGACTTAGTACTTAATCTGGGTTCTAAGAGAACATTTGGACACTTAGAAACAGCTTTTGATATATTAGGTCACGTGTATGTAACAAAGGGTTGGAATAGGCTCGTCTTTTAGTGTTTTCGAATTTCTCAAGCAATACGACCTCTTCATAACGCTTCTAAATGGTATATATTGTTCTTGTTATTGTCCAGCTAGCAGTCGGGACCCACGAGAGCAAAAAAACGTGGATTCACCGAATTACCTGCTCATTTTTGTACAGTAGTTTAACACAAAAAAGTCCCATTAAAGGAGCGCGCGCTTTTTAATTGAACTCTTAGTACCTTATTAAATTCAATATATTGAGATAATGACATAACTAAAGTCCTCGAAATTTTTATTCATGTTTCAAAATATATTGAATAATGATGCAATATATAAATATTACTGATTCAATGTTCGTTGGGTTTTATATTTGTAACGCCGTCGGACGTTTCGTAGTTTTGGCGTTTTCTGAAAATGTAAAATTGGCAAAACTTCAAAAGGCGCAGCAAAAATGGGTATCTTCAAATTTTCTTTAAATTTTCAGAATCTATAGTTTTATACCTTATTTGCCGTTTTTGAAAAAAAATAGATACCAGGCAAACGTCGTATTTTCACTGCGCCTTTTGAAAGATGGTACCCGTCCAAGTGTTGTCAACGACAACGAAATGCTGTCAGCTGATTTGACAGTAGCCTCGACACCATGCCAAAAATCACTAAAACAAACATATTTCAATAAACAAAAGTTTGACTATTTCAATCAAATACGTTAATAAAATAAAAACTATATCAAATTGGTCAAAAATTATTTCGATCGACAATTTTATATAGCCTTGTATGGAACAAAGGGGAACCCCAGTTTGTTGACCTTGGATGACACGCCATTTTTGTTATCATATTTTGACAAGACGGAAGCACCTATATACGTATTTGCTTCGCTGTTTCTGCAGAAAGTTGCTCATGAATGCTTTTGTAATAGTTTCTGATGATGGATTATTATAAACAATAGGGTAAGTACATGTTTAATTCGTTTAATTCAATAGAAACATTAATTTTAATGCGGCCATGTGAGCAGTGATTGCCGTCAGATCTGAATTATCGAAATGGCTGCAATAGTCTTCCTTTTTTGGCGGAAAAAACAGATGAAAATACTTGTTTATGGTACATAGATGATTGTACGCAGTTTTTCATGTCCGTTGTGGAAGGCCTACAGTTTAATCCAGTATATGTTAAAAAAATATCGAATAATTTGGCTTCCTGTGATTTGAAGCAAGCCGATTGTGAGAAGCTGTTTCAATTTATGTTTTTTTAATCAATAGGAAAACGATTTATATCTTAATCAGTACACGGTGTTTCAATATACAAAATTAATGTAGTTGTATTATTCATGCATCATTTTGTACTTAAATATATTGCTAAATGCTTTTGAACATAAGTGTGTTGATAAAGATAACTTGACCCGTTGAATTTAGCCAAGCATGGTTTAAAGGGGTTGTCTCAAAAGTAACCGTAAGGCATTTTTTTGTTTTTACTGTTTATTTTTTGAAAAAGTATTGAGTGCATTTAGTTTTCATTCGTTTTTTGTATAAATTAAATTCATCATGGTAGTTTTGCAACGTGATTAAATATGATAAAACTACATTTGAATTATTTTTTTTAAATTTGTAGATGAGAAAATAACAAATTAAGTGTGTGTTTGTGGAAATGAAGTCAATGTTGGGCATATATAATTTCTTAAGTGTAAAATCTACAATACTTGTCACTAATATTGGTGAAATGTAACATTACAAAAAATATAACTACAGTATATGTCACTTCAAACCATACAACTTCATTTTATTAACTTAAAGGTGAAAGTGAATTAGTTGTAAAATTCCTGTTCCTGTATCAGTTATGAATTCCCTGAATCTTCTTAATATAACAGACTGAGCCATATAGGTCTCACTACACAGTTGAATTTTGTTCTATATAAAATAAGGTCTAGGATTTCCATGGTAAAAAAATAATTCCACATAGAATTTTTTGTCATTTTTTTTTCATTGCAGGAATGTAAACCACATAAAAATGCACAATAGCTGGTAGATTGACCACGTTTTTTTTTTTTAAAGAGTGTGCAGTAATACCCTGCGATTTTTTTGAAAAAAAGAAGTCCTCAGATGCTCATAAATACATGCATATCATATATGTTGGAAATCCTAAAAAACTTACTTTTTTAACACCTGTGATGTCTTATTCAATGCAATATATGCTATACCAACTTTTGCTTTACTCATCTGCAACAAGAAATCACAGCTACTATGAACCATTTTGAAAATATTTCAAAACCAAATAAAATATGCCTTGTTTTCCATGGGAAAAAGTTGTTTTTCATGAAAAAGGGGGCGTTACTTTGTAGTGAGACGCATTTGCAGCCATATTGTATATTTTTCTAAATGTCATTAAATTGGTCTTTGATATTTGTCAATGGGAAATGGTATAATGTCTTTGATTTAGCATGATAAAAGAAGAAAACAGAAAAAAGAAAGATGTAGAAAATGAGGTATTTATTACTACTAGCAAAATTTATATTGGTGTTGATAAAGGTAGCTCAAGCATGTCTTGCAAAGTAACATTTTGAACAATTTGAAGATAAAGAAGTTGAGAATCAGTATAACAAAAATTATGGATAAGAAATTTATAAATGATTTTTTTTTAATGATGCTTCTCCATCTTAAAGGGAGAATATCAGGTAAAAACGCTATAATTGTCTTAAAAAATAAAATTATTTTTAAATTAGATAAAAAGCCTCTCATTATCATGAATAAATAAAATCTGAATGGTTTAGTATATCAAATCCACCAAAACGTGACAAAATCGATGTTTCAATTGCAGTGGTAGCCTTGAAACGGAATCCCCATTCCAAAAAATAGACAGCACTTTAATACTTCTTCACATCGTCATTCGTACTTCTTGATGAAACAAATATTACAACGCTTGAACCTGTATGATGGACCAATTTGAAATCGAAATGAAATCACGCGACTCGTTTAATACGTCACAAAATATGTTGCAATTTTAAGCGGGTAATCTATTTTAGTCTAACCTAGGCGCATAGCCCAAGTTAGGAAACCCCTTTTCAATATGTTACTTAAGCATGTTTAAATAGATAGCCTTTTGGTATTGCGGGGTCAATGAGTATAATATCATATAGACATGATCTATTGGAAAAAAATGTTTATAGCATTTTTAATTTTTTTTAAAAATCCTAATAAATTCCCTTTAAGCAATTACAAAATAGTACACAATGAGTAATGATATTAAAGTGGTCCCTTTTTCTGATATATTTTCAACGTTTGGTGTACAGAGAACTTTGATACATAATGCTATTTAATAAATCCAATTAAGAATGTAATTAATTAATACATAAAATATGTTATTTAGTGTTTTATGGAATGTGGGATTCTCAAAATTATACAAATAAATATATAAGTAATATATTCCGTGTTTGGTTATCTCATACAAACAAACAAATACATTTTAAATGTTTTACTTTATCAATGTGTTGGTCAGGGCAGTGTAGTGACTGTGGTTGGGATTTTGCCGCTCACGCCAGAGGTTGCGGGTTCAAACCCAAGCTCAACCCGATGACTCGAAAAATAAAACTCAATAATGGTTCTACCCAGGAAGCGGACTCAAGAGAGATTTCATATATAATTAAGCTTTGAACTTTCTTTGCAATTGAGCTAAAATAAATTAGTATAAATTAAGAGTTCAATGCTTATTAGAAATTCTGTGTGTGTTTGAGCAAGTTATTTGATCAGTATTTGCTTATAACTAGATTTGAGATATTTATTTTGATTTTGCCATGAGAATTTATTTCACAATCAATGTAATTTATAAGTATATATTTTGGAATAATCTTTTCAGTGGTCAGTAATAAAATTATTAACTTAATGATTTATGTGTTACAGAACAATTCTACTCTTGCATAAATATTATGAAAGTTGTTGCCGTTGGTTGACTTCGTAATTCTTGTTAATGTTTTGCATGCAAGTACCGTCAAGTCCATATCGCAACATTTGTTACCACTCAATGTATTTGATTGAAACTTTACGTATGACTTTGCAGATATGAAACCAACTAAATCAAGTGGGATAACTCTTGTGAGATTTATTTGCATATTATGGCCATTGTTTGACTTTGAAATTATACAACTTAGCAGTCTGTACATGTATTGGATTGAAAATTCATACAAGGTGTTGTAGTTATGAGACTTACTCGATTTAGTTAGTTAGATAACTCTAGCTGTCAGCTCTTGTTTGTACACTCATGACAGTTGTGACTAGTTGACATATGCATCTTAATGGGAATGAAGGCCTCACATCTCAATATTTAAGATTTTATTTTTCACAGGTATCTGAAATTATAAATAAATATACCATGGGGTAGATAAATAAACATTTGGTGAATTATAGTCTATAAATGAAGAAAATCTATTTGCTAACAATATTTTTTTCAGATTCATGTAACAGTGGAAGACTAATTATGATCAATCACAGGATTTAGCAACATTGAGTGTCTAATAAGAGAAACTGGGGTTTCACAAGAAAATGGTAAATTTTTATATGTCTCTGTACTTTTGGTTTTAGATATTATATGCTATTTATTTGTGGTCATTTTGTTTATGTTTCATACAATGAGAGCATTTGGCTTGGCCATTGAGGGATTTTGAAATTTTAGTATTAAAAACAATTAAATGATACAACAGACTAAACTAAAAAAATGTAATAAAAACTTTTTAGATCGACTATTCGTAGAATAGGGGGGCTATTGTACTTGCCCTGGCGTCGGCCTTGGTTTTTATAATGTAAAATAACTAAGCAACCACTCATATATATATATATAATAATATGATATAAATTAAACTTCACATGTGTGTTCAGCATCATCAATGGAACACACAGAGACAAGAACCATAACTCTGGGTTGCATTTTGACACAGTAAAAGCCCTTTTGGACTTTTTCAAGTTAAAGTGTTTTATCAGGTAAGATAGCTGCGCCACCACTCATTGGATATGAATGAAACTTCAGTGTGTGTTCAGCATCATCAAAATTTTGTTTAAGTTTTTGAGCAGGTTAAAACTTTTGAAGCAGGTATATATTTCATCAACCTATCATTGGATTTGAATGAAACTTCACATGTGCTTAGCATTATCAATGGATTGTACAGATACAAGAACCATAACTCTGGGTTGTATGTTGGCAGAATTAAAGCCCTTTCGGACTTGGCAAGTTTGGTTAAATTGTTTGAGTGAGTTCGAGTTTTTGAGCAGTTACATTCATCAACCTGTCATTTGATTTGGATGAAACTTCAGTGTGTTCCACATCATCTAGAAACTCATAGAAACAAAAACCCTAACTCTTGATTGCCCTTTGAAATAATTATATCCCTTTTAGATTTAGAATATTTAGTTTAAGTTTTTAGATGTTTGACAAATAGGATCAGCTTGTGATCCTCTCTCTAATTTTTTCACCTGTTAACATTTTACTTGTAGACGCGATAGCACCGTCATTTTTCATTAAATCTTAACCAAACTTGCACAGTAGTTATATAACCATAGATCTCGGATGAGTTCTTGAACCAGCATCATTCGACCACAAATGCCCCGCCATAGGGCTTATAAGCACATTTTCGGGGAAAAAACACACTTTCTCTGAAAGTTCAAGGCCTAGACATTAGATACGTTACATGTAGCATTGCAAGGAGGTCCCCTAATAGACTTGTCATGTCTGGTCTCTGAGGTCAAATTTGGGGCCACCACAAGGGTCACTGTTTTACATAGAGTTATATAGGGAAAATGTTGTAGACGCAATCGTACCTTCATTATTCATTGAATCTTAACCAAACATGCACAACAGTTATGTAATATGAGTTCTTGAACCAGTGTCATTCCACCACAAATGCCCTCGCCACATGGCTTATAAGCACATTTTAAGCAAAATTTTAAAAACTTTTTCTCTGAAAGTTCAAAGCCTAGATCTTAGATATATTACATGTAGCATTGCATGGCGGTCTCCTAAAAGATTTGTTGAAGTCGGGTCCCTGGGGTCAAATTTGGGGCCACCACAGGGGTCACTGTTTTACAGAGTTGTATAGGGGAAATGTTGTAGATGGGATAGCATCATCATTTTTCATTGAATCTCGATCAAACTTGCCCGACAGTTATATAACCATTATGTCTCGGACGAGTTCTTGAACCAGTGTCATTTGACTACAAATGCCACCGCCACAGGGCCTATAAGCACAAAAAACGGTGACATTTTATGCGAAATTTTAAAAAAACATTTTCCCTGAAAGTTTAAGGCACCTTAAATATTTTACATGTAGCATCTGTTGCAAGTAGAGTGTTCAGGACCTCTTGGGCCTCTTGTTTTATATTTAGATATAAAGTAAATATATAGGAGTTTTGTGTACATACAATCAAACTTGCTTACTTATTGTGCTGGTAGAACTTGAGTTTCAAGTTACATTCCCAATATAATTATCTTATTATTTTCAGGCCTGGTCAATTTCCAGAAGGAAGATCTAGCTGATTACATGATAAATGCGCTGTTGACTTTATTTTGTCACCTGGAAAAAGTCAAAACAATAAAGATAAATTATGCTTACTTACTGTTTCCTTTTAATTGAAGTCTTTGTTGTATGTGACAAATTAATACAACTTATTAGATAAGTAAATGTTAGGATTGTACCGTCTTCTCAGGGAAGAAAAAGAGAGAAATATGTTACTTTCTGTTAGATGACAGAAACATTGTTAAGAAAAGGCATATAAAATTTTGTTCAAACGACCAAATAAAAGAGCAACTCAAATGATAGTATTAAATGAAAATGGTCCGAACCCTAGATTCTGTTAGCTTTCTTGGCCAAGGGTCACGAGAGCTTATGCGATGAGGTGCAAGTTGTTGAAATCAACAGAGGGGTCTGTGGCCGAGAAGTCTTAAGGCGCCATCTCGAGATCAATTGCCACTCACCGCTTAGTTTCGAGTAGCGCTCGCTCAAAAAACTTTTATGTGACTCACTGAGAATGCTGAAGGACAGTAGTTCTACTCAGATTCATTCTGTGGTCTTTCTCCGCCAATAAAACGGGATATGCCATAATTATATAACCTGAAATGTGTTGAAAATGGCATTAAACCTCTTTCAAAAAAAAATTGGAAACCAATACACCTGTTGTACTAAAATTTACATGTGTGCTACTTGTGAATGTGAGAATATAAAGAGGATTATTTCCAATTCAAAATTTGTGCCGTTTTATACTATAAATAGTGAAAAAAGAACTTGCAGATCATGTAGGGGTAATATATGATTATAATTATGCTTAAATAAGAATGAATTTTTGCTAGCCTGAGCTAAAGGCTCATTATGGTGAGCTTTTGTGATCACCCTGTGTCTATCGTTAGTTGTTAACTTTTGCTTCAGATGATTTTTTCTCTATAACCATTTCACATATTTTCACCTAATTTATTGCAAGGCTCCCTACATTTTTTTTTTCAATCCTGACTGTGGGTTCAGTTTGGCCTCTTTAGCTGACTTGAGCAAAGCCCTGTGTCCGTTGTTAACTTTCGCTTGAAACGACAAAGAATTGTTACATGAATCTTTCAAGTTTGTTCAAATGATGACCCTTGGGTCAAACTTGACCCCGCCTAAGGGTCTAATCAGTTGTTATTTTCAACATTTCAAAAATCATCTCCGAAAGTGCAAGGGACTTACCAATTTAATATAGGGAAATTTTTTACAGTAATTAAAAATCTTTTTCTCAAGAACCGACTAGCCAAATTTGTTTATATTTGGTTTTAATGATCCCTATGAGTACCGGTAGAGGTTTCAAGCTTGTTCAAATAAACAAGTTAGGGTCCATTGGGTCCCAGTAAGGGGACTGATTTTTACATAGGAATTGTATAGGAAAACAGGAAATTATGTTTTTCTCTTCCATTTTTTTAGTATTATTCCAATCATAATGGTGTCTGAAGCATTGTTTAGTCAACAGTTGAGACTGAGTGCCTTAAAGGGGATTTAATAGCCATAAGGGGCCCAAAAAGGGATAAATTATAAAAAATCTTCTCAAGAACTGATGAGTCAAATTCATTCATGTTTGGTACAAATGATCAATATGATAAAGAGTTTGAATTTGTTCAAATGAAGAGGTCAGGATATATTGGGGCCAAGTAAGGGAACTTTCATGCTTACATAGGAATAGTAAGGGAAAACAGGAAATTGTGTTTTTCTCCTCCAAAGCTGATAAGCCGACTTAATTCATATTTGGCATAAATGATTCATATGATGAAGAGTTTGAATTTTGTTCAAATGAAAAGGTCAGGATATATTGGGGCCAAGTAAGGGGACTTTCATGTTTACATAGGAATAGTAAGGGAAAACAGGAAATTGTGTCTTTCTCATCAGTTTTTTTAATTATTTCAATCATATTAGTGACTGAAGCGTTGTTAAGTCATAACTGTTGAGACAATTCTTTAAAAGGGATTTAATATCCATAAGGGTCCAGGTGGGGTCCAAAATGGGATAGCAATATGAAAAATAAAAAATCTTCTCTGAAACTGATGATTCAAATTCATTCATATTTGGTACAAATGATCCATATGATGAAGAGTTTGAATTTGTTCAAATGAAGGGGTTAGTATGTATTGGGGCCCAGTAAGGGGATTTTGATGTTTAAGTAGGAACAGTATGAGAAAACATGAAATTATGTTTTTTCTCATACATTTTAGGTATTATTCCAATCATAATGCTGTCTGAAGCATTGTTCAGTAATAACAGTTGAGACTGAGTTCTTTAAAGGGATTTAATATCCATAAGCAGGGGCCCAAAAAGGTATACAATTTTGAAATTTCAAAAATTTTCTTCTCCAAAACTGATGAGCCGACTTAATTCATATTTGGCAGAAATGATCCATATGATGAAGAGTTTGAATTTTGTTCAAATGAAGGTGTTGGGGTATATTGAGGCCCAGTAAGGGGACTGATATTTACATAGATATAGTATTGGAAAACAGAAAATTATGTTTTTCTCATCCATTTTTGGTATTATTATATTCATATGGTGTCTGGAGCATTGCTTAGTCATAACTGTTGAAACTGAGCCCTTTTAAGGGTATTTGATATCCAAAATGAACCAGCAGGGGTCCAAAAAGGGATTAAATTTTTAAATTTCAAAAATCTTCTAAAGAACTGGCGAGTCGAATGCATTTCGTATTCAGCATAATAAAAAAATCGTAAAAGTAGGAGGTTCACTATTGTTGAAACGAAGGGGTTAGGATATATTGGAGCCCGGAAAAGGGTCCTTGGTTTTTACTTATGAATGCTATGGGTAAATAGTAAATTCACTTATTAGCTCGACTATACGTTGAATAGGGGGTAGGGGCGCTATTGTACTCGCTCCGGCATCGGCGTTGGTTTTCCAGGTTAAAGTTTTTGTGTGTTCAGCATCATCAATGGAACACACAGACACAAGAAACATAAATCTGTGTTGCATTTTGGCAGAGTTATGGCCCTTTATGGACTTAATTTTTCAGGTTAAAGTTTTTTATCAGGTAAAATATCTATGCAACCACTCATACAATATGAATGAAGTTTCACATGTGTGTTCAGTATCATCAATGGAATGCACAGAATTAAGAACCATAACTCTTGGCTGCATACATGTATTTACAAAGTAATGGCCCTTTTGGACTTGGAAACTTTGGTTTGTGATTTTTAGAGGTTAAAGTTTTTGATTTGGTACTTATTTCATCATCCTATCATTGGACATGAATGGAACTTCTCATGTGTGTTCAAAATCCTTTAGGAAACTCATAGAGATAAGAACCATAACTCTTGATTGCATTTTTGCAGAATTATATCCCTTTTAGACTTAGAAATTTTGTTTTTAGCAGGTTAAAGTTTGTAGTGCAAGGCCTTGATCTTAGATGTTTGAAAAATAGGGTCCGTTTGTGGTAATCTCTCAAATTTGTTAAAAACTATGACCCTGGGGGCAAAATATATTTTTTTTGTCCGCTCTGAGTGGTAAAAAAACTCTTCTTTACTGTAAAATTTAATCCTTTTTTTTTTCTCTTTTTTTCTTTATTTTGATGAAAGGGTATCCAACTTTAGATCCATTTTTATGAACTGGTACCGGTATTTGTTCTCTGTGGTGAAGTTGGTGCATAGGCCTATATTTCATCCATTCCCTTGTTGTTTTCAAAAAAAAAACTGTTGATAATGAAAATGAATAGTGTTGGTGAATTATTTTGCTCATTTATTTTTAACAGATAAGCAATAATTATAGTTCAATTTCTCCATCCCTGAGTTTTACTTGTCTTCTATTTGGTACTTATTTTCTGAAAAAGCTGTTATTTTAGAACAGCATCGAAATAGTCGAGTGCGCTGTCCCTCTGGCAGCTCTTGCTATCATCTTTTGTAGGAATTGTTTTATGTATACATTTTTAGATGTTGTCAGTAAAATGAAACCTAATTGTAGTGTTTCAATTGCTTGTGAAACAATTATCAAACACAATATTGTTTGTAAATCTCTTAAAAAAATAATTTTATTTTTTTATCCCCCTTTTGAATTCAATGGACCACACAGTGCCTTTTTCTGGAGTATACAATACTAAGAGGCCAGTAGAAACCCAATACTGGTTAAAATTGTGAATTTTAATAAAATGTTATTATTTTGGCATGGAATGCTAAAATATCTTTAGAAATGAAATCAAGCTCTCAAGTAAAGTTTCATGCACAGGGAAAAAGTTATATCAGTAATACTGATGCATTGGGCTGCTTGTTCACGAAATAAATCCTATTGGTGAAAATTAAAAAAAAATGTTTTTAAGACAATGAAAAAATAAGCCTAAACAAAACAATGATATCAATATACTAATTGTTCTTGTAAGTGTTCAGTGTGTATATTTATACATTTAATAAAGAAAAGAAAAATGCACAGACAAGGACCATTTGGATATTGAAATTATTGTTTCATAAATAAGGCCAATTTGTTCATCATCTCAAACCAAAGACATAAAGAGTGTAATTAAGTTACTGTTAAAACTCAGTTGTACATGCATATTTAAAATGATATTTTTCTTTTCATTATTTACACTTAATAGCAATTCAGTGTTTAGTGCACTTACTGATTCAATGCAACATCATAGATCAGACATTTTGATGTTAATACAGATTTTTTTAACAAAAAATAAAAAAGTTAGAAAGAAATTTTGTTATAAAAAATGCCTTTTAAAAAAAAATATAAAAATACTGTTAATTTTTTTTTTTTATAATTCTAAATGGCTAAATGGTGAGTACAAAACAGTATACTGTTTTAATTATTCTATTAATTGTTTCATAAACAAACCTGACCTATCAAACACATTATTACGCTCTATATATCTTTATGCTAGTTGTTGCAACTAGTCTACCAGATAAATGAAGCTATTGTCATGAAAACCTATAAAAATGAAATATTTGAAAACAGACGTAATTTATTTTATAAAAACTCGTACAATAAAGTGCCTCTGGGTGATAGCTTTGGTTGACAGAAAAAAAGAAGGAACAAATAACATTGTTGCCTTCCGTTTACTTTTGAGACGACCCCCATATAGAATCGATCTGCGTGAACTCGCCACTTTCACCACCGCAAAAATCGAGCAAGTGGTGTTAAAAAAACTAGTATTGTGCATGTTTTTCGTATTCATAAATAATAGTTTAGATGTGGCAGACTTACTAAAAGCTCTGATTGTATAGCACATGTATAAAAAAAAGAAAAAAACACATTCGTATAATAGCCTAAACGTGAATCGAAAATGAGCGATTTTCAAGAACGGCGAAACAGTGGAGCATAAAAAGTGGCCTTTGTGCTGGTTAAAATCGATATTTTGACCAAACAAAGCAAGTATTCTACATTTTTAAAGTATTCCAGCATTTCTTTTATTATTATAAATTTTCCGAATGTAACATCAAGCTGAAATCGTGGTATTGAGACCACAATTTCAATTTCCCCCCGTAATTTACCCAAAAAAATGGCGACCAAAATAGCTTGCGATGCTGAAACTGGACTATTTTCACCGTTGCTACGCTGTCGTTAAGTGAGCAGGGTTGCGTACTAAAATGACCGTGTGGGTCCTGACTGTAGATACGCTTTCATATCATGCAGCGGACCCAAGAGTCATATGAATGGATAATTCTACCTGACTAAAATTGTCAAACCCTACATACAATGGATACCCGGAGCAGCCAAATAACGTCAACGACGTCAAGTTTTTCACGACGTTTACCCGGCCATATCTACATAAACTTCAGCTTCACTCATGGCCTCCTTGCACAGTTCAATGAAGAGTGGTATAGAGACGTGCATGATGAATTAGACATACTAGTTAAAAATGTTGTAATAGTAAGAGTGCTTTACCCTTGTACTGTATTGTTTGAAAATCACCAGTATTTAAAAATATATTAAAAACATTTATGAAAGTGTCCTATCACTATTTCATTCTTAAGGATATCTCCTGTATTGTCATCTATCCCACTTGAATTACCATTATCTAGACTCAAATAATTGACTATATGTGTCAGTATTCATTAGGATATAAATTTTCGATATTTTATAGCATTGTCATCCTTGACTAAGAGGGTCACAAAAAAATATGAGAAATATAGATACCCTTGGAATATGTAAATAAAGTAAAAACGTAGCATTGTCATCCTTGACTAAGAGGGTCACAAAGATCTTACTTTCATTTATTTAAAAAAGTGTTGTTTATCTTTAACACTTGTATCATCATTATCTAAAATCTCCATAACCAGGCTAATTATTGAGTATCACCTACCTGATCAATTGTTTTCCAAAATTATGTTGGGTTATTTTAAACATTATTAATAATGCTTTCTTTTATTTTAAAGCATTGACGTTCTTTAAATGGTGCAACCATTATGGAATGAAAAGCAATTATATTATGGATACTACGTGTAATTTAAAGCATTGTGCTGCACTGGCGGATCACGAGTAGAAGGAAGGGGTCCCGATCCAAATAGCGATTTTCCCTTATATATAAAACTAAAACACTATCTTCGTTAAAACTATGAGCAATATATGGCCTTGGCATGTGTGAATAAAGAAATAAGTATCATACTCAAATATGCTAGCTTGGTAAAAGAAATAATCAGCAAATACTATATGGATAAGCACAATCAGCCAATTTAATTATTTACATTATATTATATTTATGTTGAAAATCACATAATGGCAATTAAAAAGTGGCATATTTCTTGTAAATGGTTGTAGGGAACCATGTAAGCATACTCTTGGTCACTTGGTCATATATGAAAACAATTCTAAAACCTCTTTCATTTATATCAGTTTGTATTTGTATAAAATATATTCAATATCGATATATTAAAATATCAATAACCAACATAACTGTGTATGCCATATATAGCTTAAAAAGTGTTAAAAAACGACGTTAAACCCCATTCAATGAAACTAATAAAAACTCACAATCTAATGTTATTTTTTATAAAAACACGACATATAGAAATATACTCCACAATATAAAGACCATGTCATACATAAAAGAAATTGACCTAAAATTTAAACTGTTTTGTGGACAAACCTAGAAAAAGTAGCTGAAAACGGATTACTGAACCTCGCTTAGTTCACTTAAAGAATGAATTTTAAAATTGCAAAAAAGCATTAAAGTCTTCTTGCAGTGGATTTATATATTAATTATATCCTCAATTAATATGATATATTCTAAAATAATCTGATTGTATATGTAAGATTTATCGAACCTTTAAACAGCATTACCAGTCGTATATTTTTACACCAATATGAATGCGTTTTATATTTGCGATGTTTAGAAACCGGAGGATTTCTAATTTAAAAGGGTTCTGTGAAAACAGTTTTTAAAATGACATTAAATATGGAAAGAACATGGATAATATTATATCAATAAATAAAAGCTTTTAAAGAAAAATGCAAATATAAACACATAAACATGCTCAAGTTATATGACGCTACATCCGTAATAAAAATGTTGATTTCTTTTAACCGTCAGAGAATTATTCTATTACGGACAAAATTGAAAACGAATGTTTTTGCAGAGTCCTGATACCGGCTCTTGTCATTTACTATATATGTATATGTCCCTAATACCATAAAGTTCGGCATTTTTAGATAGGAATATGTTGCAGGAATTACACTGGAACTGAGAAATCCTTTATTTTTACAAATCAAATAATAACATTGCGACACAATACCAAACCGACTCACAACGGTACCAGTAACTACATTACCCTGGTTCTGTGTTGCTTTCGGTATTGTAAAGGTTTCAGGAATTCATACTTTTTTTTTACTGCATAATAGATTCACAATACAAAAAAATCAAAATAAATATTTCACTTGTTGCTAAAATACCAAAATGTTTAATGATAAACTAGTTTCTAGGCAATGTATTTAGGTGAGTCATTGAAACTGTCATTGAGTACAGCGAAACAAGTATCATATCAAAATGCGAACCATACATTTAAAGATATATTATTTTATAAAACTTAGTTTTGTATAGATTAAGTAAAACATGTGATCTTATAATATGTATATACATATCTTAAATAACCAAGTCTTACACAAGCCAAGAAAATATAAACATAGTATCGTAATTTTATTTGTTGTAAAATCATGATATAAAACTTAAAGCGAAACTCTATTTCAAAATAAATTTAACCGAACTTAGTACACGCAACCGAAAAAGGGTATATACATGCACGCACGAACTCTGAAACTACGAAAACACATATATACCTCCACACACACAGACAATACGAATAGTCGATGAAATATACAAAAAGTAACATTTTAAACATGCGTTACGCTGTTCATTTCACACGTCTCCTGCTTTTACCAAAACAACATGCCGAGAAATAAAATCTGGTAGCACATACATGTGTAGGTTTAAAACAGCGCATGATAAATCAACATGAGTAAATATCTTTCATGAATAAATGGCATTCAAAATCATTGTCTTGCAAACATACAATACCTGTAGCAGCAATGAAGCAAAAGCATCCTGGAATGTCAAATACACCAACCTGTGCAATTTCGATTGACCTAACGAACCACGTGGTTATTGTCAATAACTTTGAAACATACTGTCAAATACCAGTTAAACAGTTATATATTGACAAACACTAAATTCTATTAATATGTTATATATATAAGTTTGCGTTCCGTTTATGATTGTTAAGAGAAATAATGAGATAAGTCAATATTCTCTGTCAATTTATTAAATTGAGATACATGTATATTATGCAGTAAAAATCTAATAATAATTCATATATCGAAAGATTCTATCAGTCAAAATTCAATATCAGTTCTTGAAAGAAATTACATGCCTCAAAGAAAACGTTATTATTGATTAATGAAGTTTAACTATATTACAACGTTTAATAAATTTCAGCCCAAAACGTTTTATTGCATATATTTTGAACTAATTTATGAACATAAAATACTTATAACTGTATCATGTATCATAAGAATATATACAAAACCCCACATAGAAATCACATCACCGAAAAAACACAATTGACGTGTTAATGTTACGATTTTTAAGTATGCGTATATGTATTTAATAGTTAACCTTAAAATATATATTTATAGAAAATAACTCTAATCACAACCAAACATTAAAAATACTTTGAATCACATTTACACTTACATATTATAGTGTACATTATATGTTCTGTCATAGTTCATTGTATATACAATCACATATTTTAATGCAAATAAGCAAATAAGCTATATTCTTATAGTTAGTATTACCATTAACAAATATTTAGCCTGTCAATATCGGAAAAGGAATTTTGTAAGGAAATACAACTCAATATTTTGAATTAAAAATTCTAGTAGTTCTAAATTCCTGTGGATCTTAGTTCTGCTTGCATCGCCCCTGCTGGTTCTGTCAATAATAATTTAAGAAAGATACAGTATTACACACCAGCTGAGATACCGTTGTGATGTCAAGTTTGCATTTGTTTTGATGATTCACAGATATAATATAATCCAACAAATAAAATCCAAAATGATACGTGTCATGTTTGCGACTGGTTGTAATTATTCGATCATTTCGATACGAATTGAAATAATTGGAATTGTTCAAAGACTAAACACCATAATATGACGCAAATAGAATCGTACAAATAATAATCAACTTAACATCTCTTGCATGCACATTAATTGTGTTTTATTTCCGACCAATACAAACGCTGTTAATCTGTCAATGTGAAAAGAAAGAAATTCCAAACCGTACTGGTGTCGCAAAGAACGAAGTAGCTGATATCATAAGAGAACGCTTGTAACGAAAGCAATATACATCATCATATTTATTTAAGAATTTATCCGATTCTGACTTTTCCCTAATTTATCTGTGATTTTATTTTTATATCATTTCTTGTATTTTAATAGTTATAACTCTGATAAAAGGTATTCAATGTTGCCATTGCAAACAACTGCATAAAGTGAATGGATGGTCAAATGGTGGTTACAAATGCTGATATCAGCTTCGATTATATAAATATAAACGTTTAACTTTATAACACGTATAATGTTTATGTCTGATTGAATGAAATATAGATGAATAAATGAAAGAATAAGGTTTTACGACGTACCAGCATATTATATGTTATTCGACACCAACAGAAAGGGAAATTCCAGGTTCTCTCTACATGTACAAAAACAACAAATGAATATGAAGAATGCATCTAGGACCTTGATACCAGCAGAACTGCAGAGTTCCAGCAAAATCTATCGTATTATCCAAATTGTTGCATCATACGACAAGCATGGGCCACAGTACTCCTATTCTTACCATCCCTCGTACGACTCGTTGGAACCACACAGTGGTTGCTAATTAAACTACAATAATGAACATGACAAAAATATCTAAATGAACATGACAATCATTCGAAGGATTCCTAACCATATGCAGAGATCGACAGTGATTATATTCTTAGCCGGAACCACACGGGAACGTTTGTTTGAATACTAAAATTGTAGTTGGTATATAATATAATGACTAATCAAAACATTTCTGTAATTCGCCTAAATTAAAATACTTATATGTAATTGTACATTTTAATTCGTCTCCGTTTATACAACTATATTTAAAACAATGTTTCTGATTGAAGTTTGAAGTGTTAATTAATGTTTCTCAAAAACAACCTACATCTTTTTATAATGTGAGCGAAATAGTCAAATCACTTCAAGTACATTGTTGTATGCTAATTAGGACTGATAATTACAAACTCTGTTGACACCAACAGTAACACACGTCTGAAATGGGTTTATTACACTTATATTAGATGCGGTCATTTTATGTTTATATGAACCAAACTGACGATATAATGGGTCGAGAGTCGTTCATATGAAATGTGTAAAAATACAATGATTCATTTGTCAGAAATTGACAACAATGTCATTTAATTCACACAATGTACACATAAACCACTTAGTCCACATAACATTTAATGAAAGTAACTAGAATTATATCAATAACTGCTTTGTTGGGATTACCCTATCGAAATTCTTCATGTCGCACAGGTTAATGTCATAATGGAAGGTTGAATTTGTTATGTTATGTTATATTTGAATACATTCAATATAATATAACAAATAGTACACGGCGTATTGGTCCAAATGCACGTTTATGGACTGAGCAGTCAGACTTGGAATGGTACATGGACCGTGCAAGGTATATGTGTTGATGAGTGACTGTCTAGTCTATAAAAGTATACATGAAACATAATACCTTATATTAAGTGATATGCAGTCTTGCTATAGAAGTCTTTCTATATTTTCCTTTCAACTTACATATATAATGTTCTACTTTTATCCATACGCACAGTTTGATAGTGTGGCAATTTTTATATCGGGTATAAATATTTCATTTGAACTTATTATTATAAACTTAGTATACCTATATGTAAACAAATTTTATTACAACTATCACAATATAGGTAAAAATACAATCCTATCATCACATGTAGTAGTCTAAAAGTTGCACAATAGAAATCATGTTATAACATGTCTTAATCCATTAAAACATTTACTAAACATCCTCTAAAGTACTATACAGAGAACCATATGTATGTATTAACTTAAACACAAACACAAATATGACTATGACAAAAGAAAAGAAACATGAGTATACAATTAAAACAAAGTTATACGCAGTGTTCTTTTAACCCTTAACATCATAATATAACACAAAAATGTAATGGTTCAACAAAATACTTGCAGTGCATATTGTCATTAATAATCGTTTATAATTCAAACTGATCTCCTAGTATATATTCCGTTTATCAAATTGATTGAATTGATTGATTTAATATAAAGCGTCATTTTATGCCATCGAGGGCTAACAGACGATCAGTTAACCTAACCCCTGTTTCTTGGGATCCTAAAAGGTTAACCAGTACTCGAGCACACCTCATCTTCACAAGTAACTGATAACTTGCCCACCTAAGTAATCTGAGAATAAAAGTGACACATTAAGTCGTAAATCAATCACCACGGAGACTGTTGCAGGGCGGGGATTCGAACTCACGACCCCTGAATTGATAGTCAGACGCGTATCCAACTGAGCTAATCGGGCCCGGCCGTTTATTCAAAATTAAAAATTCAAAATGTTGGTTGTGCCATGACATGTGGTATTGGATTAATGATTTATGTTTTATTTGTAATTTCCACTTCCTTTTAAGTTACATCTTTGAAATGCGATTTTGTAACATGAAGAATCAATTGGCAAGGAATGACCGAAACTCGGATCATCATAATGCTAACTATCGTGGAATGTGTTAGTCACTAAAGTCAAATTACAAACAGGTTTACTATATCTGTATACGTTTATAACGTATTAAACACTATTTCCTAACCCCTTGTGCCACACCCTTGGACAGCAATGGACCGCCTTTGTGTAGATATAGAGGCGGCCACACGACGAACAAAAGCCGTTTGCCTGTTTTAGTATACGCCTTGTACACAGCTGTATCAAACTTGGTATCTGTATCCGGGTTTATTATATTCATATATACGGGTGGGTCTTTAAGGCCCATGTACCAACACAACTGTACACACTTTTTAATGTATGAACATGTCACGGTTCTCTTATCTAGATCGAGATCGAATTCAGCAGCAATGGAGTTTGTGACTTTCTGAAAATAAAAATATTTCTTCTTGTAACCATCAGTTTGTAATGCGACGTCGGTTTGTATTTTTTCTAATAAGTACTGTCTTTCAGGTTTGATATGTTGGTTTCGCTTGTAAATGTTCCATTGTAGAATTATTACATGTATAGTCAACGTTGTTAACATTTTTATTATACAAGTTAAAATTAATCAAATACAAATATTGTATATTTTATGATAGAATTTTACTAATGAAAAAAAAATATAAATGATGAACATTGTAAAATTCATATAATTTATGTAATGTCATTATCAATGTTGAATATATCTTTAACATTGTCGATATGCATTGTAACGAACGCTGAACAATGTTATTGTCGTTAAGATTGTATAACTATGAATGGTGAACATACAATATTATATGTTGAAAATAGTCTTAAATGGCAGACACACATTATATTTGACAGTGGTATTTATTTTCTTACTTTATATTTATTAATATTATAGATTATACCTCTATGACAAGTGGTTCCATTTGTAGTCCAATTACTTTTCGCATGTCGAATAATTGTTTTAAATACTCAGATGTCAGTGCACCAGGAATAGAAATGTCTACGACCTGGAAATAGCAATAATTACAGATCATTTAAAGACGTTCAACACGTTATTTCGTTGAAAACGTATAAAATGAACTTTATTCAGGATATCTGTGACATTTCATGACAGCTTCATCAAAACTAAATGCAAAATTTCAACTTAAATGAACCGAAATAAAAGAGCACATTATGGAATAAAACAAAACTTGCAATCTATGTTATACTCTATATCTATTAGATGATTTAAGCCAAAATATGAAGTGATTTTATTCTGAGAAATTAAAATAATCATTTAAGTTAGAGTTTTAAGATGACTTGGTGAATCCTTGACAAATGTATTAATTCATTTGAATAGGTACGAGAGAACACAATATGTTTATATAGCAATATACTTATTTTAATGTTTTACAGTGCTACTATGAAATAAAAAAAAAAAAACACTCAATATAGTAACCACATGCCATCACATAGATATTGTATTAAGAAAGAACATGATAATCAAAAGAATTCGTTTGCTCTCCAGGACTGTATTTGTACCTATTAAACTAATAGTACCAAGTACATTTGTTCTAATTAAACTAATATTACAAGTACATTTGTACCTATTAAACTAATATTACAAAGTACATTTGTACCTATTAAACTGATTTCACCATGTACAATTGTACCTATCGAACTAATATTTTAACCAAAAGTATTCGTTTGCTCTCCAGGACTGTATTTGTACCTATTAAACTAATAGTACCAAGTACATTTGTACTTATTAAACTAACATTACAAGTATATTTGTACCTATTAAACTTAAATTACCAAGTACATGTGTACGTATTAAACTGATATCACCGTGAACATTTGTACCTATTAAACTTATAATACAAGTCAAATACATTTGTACCTATTAAACTTATATTACCAAGTACATGTGTACGTATTAAACTTATATCACCGTGTACATTTGTACCTATTAAACTAAAAGTACCATGAACATTTGTATCATTTCTTAGTTTGCCAGGCATATATCAATACGACATGCAGCGTATGTGTTTCACAGTAATATGATTAAATACTGAAATATAAAAATAACAATAGATCATGTTTAAATTTTAACGTGCTGCTGCAAGACTCTACGAAAGGTTCTGATTTCCCAGTATCGACATTTGTGTTTTCAATCTGTAAAAAATCAGACATATAGTTATTGTACTGAAGTTGTTTCTTGCTACATGTAAATATACTACGTTAAAGGCTGTTCTATAAGTTATACTACAAGTCTATGTTTAATAAAAAAATGTTCATAACAGAAAAACGGCTCTGATAGACATGTTTCTATGTGTTGCACATTGAACTAAATACTTTATTTCATAACAAAATTCCCTTACCAGTATGGCGTAACATATTATAGTTTATTCTGTTTCGAAATGAACCATAGCATGTTACGCACCGACACATACATTTCGTAATAAACAGGTAAAGTTACCGAATTATCTACTACCGATAATGTAGGGGAAATTCGTGGTATTTGAAGATATTCCATTGTCATTTTTAATTTGTAACCATTCCAGTATTGTATTGTACTTTAACACCGTATGTTAATATCATAATCGAATTGTAAAATAATTGTTTTCCTTTTTTATGATTATTCATAATTCTTTTCAATTGTTCACTACTGTCTTTGCGTATGCTTAAAGCATTACCTGCATTATTCGTACGTACTATTAGCTTTTGACATTTTACTAGAAGTTTCGTTTACAAAAATAAAAATTTCCTATAAAATTTTGGTTTTGAACCACCAAAAGGACCAAAATTGATATTTTAAAACAAATCAGATGAAAATAATAGAAAAAAGCTATCAAACTGTTTCAAACACTGTTTTGCAACTTTCATGATTGTAATAAAAATGTGTATTATCATTAACAATTTGTATTGGAAACTTTCAGGAATTGATGCTAGTTTAAATTATTGACGTTTAATACTTATTTATTCACCTGTCGTCAAATCAAAAAGAGAACAGGGTAAATAAGATTATCTCTGCCATATTTGACAGTTACCAATAGTTTTAAATACCTACCATTATTCAAATTAAATGTATATGTATTCTTTAATGTTTTTTACGTAAAATGTACTTATTTTATTCCTCACATAAGCATACATTATTCCGATATTTCAGATCTCATTTGGTTACGAAAAATAAACGAAATGTACCTTGCTATTTTCTTTGACGGTTTTTGCACGTTCTGCAGTTATATATTTGGTCGTTGTTGCACTTCTTTTCAACGATTCAATATGATCATTTGACATTTCTGTACACAAAGAAAATGCTCTCTGAAATAAACAATGTGAAAATATTGATATGTCATTAGTTTTAAAACACTAAACACTATTAACAAAATTGATATTCAAACTGCTAATTCAAACTAACCAAAGGTAGACTCCAGTGTTGATTAATTCATATATTTGTAGTTTTTATAAATTGTGCCAATACATTAAAGGCGGCTGTTCATGTTTAAGTAACCGATCGTAGAGAGTTGGATTTGCAAAAATCATATTTTAATATACTCTATGCGAAAATCGCGTTACAAGTTTATACTATTAAATAGCGCATTTAGACAAAAGTATTACCTGTAATAGTTGTAGCATAAACTGAACACCCTCTTTCTCATCGGCATTTTCACAAACCTCCTCGAAGGCATCTGTCCATTCATTATCGTAAAGTTCAGAAAATTTCTCTGCAAGTTTTGTTGGACGATTTTCGTCACTTAAGTCAGCAATGTTTGCATTATTTGTGGTTAGTTTAGCACCTGCTATTTTACTTAGCCTGCAAACACATATACAATGATTGATTTATTTAACAAATTGAAGCGAATAAGTATTTACCAATCTTTGTATCTATACGAAACAATGCAATCTTCAAACTTTTAATATTAGTTAAAAGGAAGACGGACACTCTGACTTTTCTTATTTGCCATGTTTGAATTTAATTAAAAATAATACAAAGTGGTGAACTCGTTTACATACGCTAATTGAAGATATTTGTTCAAGTCGTGTTAACTGATCATTCAATTATATTGATTTGTGTCTATTCAAAATCTTTCCAATTTAACTATGATATCAAGTACAATGAATTTAAAAACTATAATGGAATTTGTACACTTCACCTTACGTAAACATTTAACTAATAATTTGTTTGTTTTTATTTAGGTTTTGCATCTTTGTTTTCAACAGTATTATAAAATGGTGTTCAGCACACATTTTCATCGTTCCAGTACTTAGTTATTGGAGAAACATGGTCGTCGAACAACGTTGGTCATTGCCAATCATCACAGAGATTAATGGGGCAAGGATTAGAGCTAATAATATTTCAAACAATTTGGCCTTGATAATTATGCATTCTGCTTTCATCACTGAACATTGGAATTCAATTATTACAGGTTTATACAATACACTGATAACAACGCTTTGGAATGTTTCAAATACATATTCTTTTTTTTTTTTTTTTAATTCTTAAAAACGAGGATTACTTAATTCGAAGGAACACATTATAAAGTATAAGTAAAAACGTTAAATACAATAATATATGCTTATGAATATTGCTGTTTGATTCGCATAGAAATGTATCCTATCAAAACGGCATTTAAAACACCTGTAACAGATGTAACAGATGTAACAATTGGGTAATTACACATTACATGCATCATCTGTTTGCAAACACCAATAACAATTAATACAAACATTGTGGATTTAAAGTATCTTCATTATTTATAATTAAGTTATTGTTAAAAAACGACTTTCGTGGTGTTTGTTGGCAGAAGCAATTAAAACAACTAGATATTTTATATTATTATAATGAAGATAAAACCAAAATTTAAATTTGGTTATAAGTTTTACCATCGATTGCGGAAAAAAGACAACCACTGAAATTAAAATTTAAAATAAAAATTATAAAAAAAAAAATCTAATTTGAAGCATATGTATCCAACGTATGCTTAACATCGTAAATCAACTAACCCTTTATGGTCTTTATTTCAAAGAACTCATTTTCAAGTCAATATTAATTAAAAATGAAATATGATTCCTATTCTATCAGAGGTAATCTTTACAAAAATATAAAAACTTATTTTTAAGAATATGATTTAATACCAGAACAAAGTTAAAACCTACAGGCAAAGGCGAAGACGATGATGGTGGGTGACACGTTATAATGGAATAACTCGTCTAAATTAATTAAATAAGCTAAATAGTATAAGTTTAAAATATACACTCAGTTTGAAATGTTTAACAAGAGATGACTTTGTATGTACTCTCAGTCAGTAAAACCTAGTTTATTAATAAATGAAAATGATATGTCTGATTGATTTGAAGTTTGCCATGAGATGTATATAATCCAACTTCAAACTGCATGTTAAATTTTAGGACAATATATATATATATAGTCCACACCACACCTGTCATCTTCCATTATGTTGCGTTCCATTATGTACTTTAAGATTTCTCGTTTAAATTTGTACCTTTTGTAGACTAGAAATTACTTTCCCGAAACTGTACTAAGCAATTCTATTTTCTTAACCGGCGATTTGCTAATATAAACAAAACTATAAAGCAGCTTTTTCTTCAGACGTCGCGTTTGCTTGTTAGTGTCTCTACCTTTAATATTTCTAACATTTGCATACAACATTAATTGATGCCGTAAGTTCAATGATAGATGATTTCCCGAGTATATAGTTCATTTATTTATCTACCAAATTCTTCAATATATTCAGTTACGGCACTACCCATGTAGGCATGTTGCTATGGTTACCATGACATTATCATTGGCTTATTAAATTCAGTAAACTACTGGATGTCGATTAGATTAAAACAATACTTGAATTGTGAAAAAAGTAGCAGCATACTTGCATAAATGTAGATTTTATTAGAATTGTCCACGAAGCTCCGTATAACCAATCGTAGGTTGTTTATAATTTTTGGTTATGTTCACTGTTTACAGTCGTACATGTATCGACACTCTATCAATGGTATGTATTAAAATGAATGGTGTGGTGTTTGAAGAAAAAAAACAGCGAAGTCTCTTTCGATTGCTGGGAATATTGATCACAAATATAGCAATCAGACCGCTTGTGTATCAATATCAAATGAAGAATCGACGAAGCGCGTTGGAAAAAGTGATCGAAAATTGGTTGTGTTCGAAATTTTGTTGTCAAACTTAAAACGTTGTCAATTATGCAGACTTAGCTCTGTACCAGTTACTTATGACAGCATTGCTCAGAAAGGGTTAGGCGAATATGTGTATGATGTGCGTCAGAACAGTGACTGTGGACATGTCAACAGAATTGCCTATGGCAAAAACACACCATCAAAGATCTAAAAGAATGCCCTGTTTTGCAGCCAACACAAAGCTAGGCCAGGTAAGATAGTATTGATGACTCTGTTGTATAACGTTGATTTTTTATTAAAACTGGTAGTAATTAGTTGCGATGAAACTGTTCAATTATCCAGAATTTAAAAAATGCTGAGATACATTTTTTTTTTTGCTAGACTTTGATCGATGATTGAATATATAGAATATCATTTTCGTGCCATCAAGACCAAACGGACGATCAGCTAGCCTAACCACTCTTAACGGGATCCTGGAAGCTTGACCTGTACTCGAGTACACCCATTTCTAAAAGTAGTTGATAACTTTCCCACATCAATCAGCGATGAGATACAAATGATATTTATAATGAGCCACATTGCCTCATATCAACAAAATACATAAAACTAAAATGTAAACAAGTAGTAAGAATTGTTTTTATAAACATCATACATGTAGATACAATGATACAAGATACAATATATTGCAGTTAGAATGTTGTGTATGTTGATTTCAGTAATCCAGTTACACTGAAGACAGCGTTTCACTGTTGGCTCTCTACTGTCTGGAGGTTTGTCAGGTCATCACACAGAGTAAGCCACGTTTTCCTGTCGGGCAAGAAGTGCAATGTTCTGTACAGTAAAGACTGAATGTCACACACAAGACTTTGAAAGTTTAACATGTATGTATTTAATAATTTATAATTGATTAATTGCATTGAATTTTACGCTGTTTTTAACGTGACAATTGTATCGATGCCCTTACATGTACAAAAGGAATTATATAGAGCTATACAAGTCCATGATGTACATAGTCATCGGTTTTTTGTAGATATGCAATGGTTTAACCAGGACTAGATACCCATTATCTGTCATTATCTCTCTGCCATATATATGTTCTATTATAGAATGCAGTCAGATACATCTGTGTAGATGTTTAGTTTCATATTTAACAATCAATACCAAACTTCCAGGCTACCTGTTTATGACAAATCCTCTTTAATGAATTGAATTGGTTTATACCAACCTATTTTAGCTAGATTGCGAAGAAAGCTCTGAGCTTTTATTAAGCGCTCTTGAGTCCGCTTCCCGAGTAGAACCAGTACTGCGTGTTGCTTTTTCAGAAGCACTGGGTCGAGCTGGGGATCAAACCCGCAATCTTTGGCGTCAGCTGCCAACACTATCCACGAAACTACTGTCTCACTTTGAGAATTTTGAGAATTTGTGTTTACAACAGTGAGGTCAGTCATTTTGGGACATTAGGATGAGCAAATAGTGACATATGAAGAAGATTAAGAGAAAATAATAGTATTCAATTATTAGTCACTTCTTGAAAATATTAGCTCAAAGCAGTCTCAAATAATAACAGTACTTTATTCTGTATTTGTAGTACGTAATGGACTGATGCCACACATTACATCTATGAAAGCTGCAGTGGAAGTCGAGTCTACACAAACATTTGCCACCTATGTTAGACCAGGATTGACTATACACTCAGAAAGTTACTGGTATAGTGATGATGATTCTGGAACCATGAGAGTCAATGGTAATAGTGTGAAACCAGTCTACATTCAAACAGCTATCCAGCAACTTTGTAAGTGACTGGAAAAGAATTCTAAAGTCGTATTAGTCGCTTACAATGGAAGATGATTTTGTTATCCAGTGGTATATGACGTACCAACAATACAGAGCAATTTTCAAGTGTGTATCAGGATTAATTATTCCCTGACAGTGTTAAGGAAACAGTTTCTAAGTCATTCATATAAAAAGGAAGACCTTGTGAAATTGCTGTGCGATATCAGCTACAGTGCACAAAATGCCAATTCGTAGTCACTTGGGCAACTCAAATAATTGACACCGAAAGAGCTCCTATCCTACAGTTTCGCTCCAAATGAAAACTATTTATAAACATTCTGGTGAGGATGGACTGAGAGGCATATTTCCTGCCAATAATGGTGATGGTGTACCAAGGGTCACCAAAGCAAAAACGTATTAGATGAGGTTATATCAAAGATGGCTATATATTTCAAACAATGACTCTTTATGACTTGAAGTGTGTGTGTCAAGTGAGGGGGTGGGGATTCTATTCTGTTATACTCATAATGTGAACTTTTTTTACATAGTATTAATATTTAATAGTTTATGTCATACTATGTTTGTTTTGAAATTGACACTTTTCGCAAGATAAATAATTTAAGTGTTTAAGCACGAGAATGAATCCGTGTAATGGGGTGGGGGTGGGTGGTGTTCTGATTCTATGTTCTATTTTCACATAAAAAGTACATATTATTGTTTTTATGCTATTTCTGTATAATGTGGGAACATCTTTATTTCAATAATATTTGTCATTATAGTTTTTGTATAAAAACTTGGAAACATTAACATTACTTTTAAGATAAACATTTATTTCTATAGAAGTGCTGATTATGAAATTTTGATCCTATCATATTAAAAAAAATATTGAGAAAAAACCGGATGGTTAAACTTCCTAATCTTTTTATATCATATGTGGAATAGTATATATATAAAAGTTAGTTATGTAGTATTGATGCCCCAATAGAAGAATGGATTCTCTACACTTTTATTTTAGAACAACTTTTTTCAAAACTATCAAAAATATGGATTTCTCCTGTCCGCTAGAATACAAATGAGTTCATTTTAGATTATTTTTTTCAATTTAATGTTGCATGCTCATATTTTTTCTTAAAACATATGCTTTTAGAATACACTGATACTGAAAAATGTAAAAGATATTGAAAATTAAAAAAATTGTAGCAATTTTACCTATTTTGGACTTAGTAATTTTTTTGCGGCCTTTTGAAAATGGGATATGGTAAAGTAAATGCGAATAACTTTTTTTAGACGGTAAAAGTTTCTAAAAAATTGGAAATTAGTCAGTGATATTATATAGTTAATAAAAATAAAAGGCTTTAAAAGATTTGAAATATAGCCCATTACGGTCCCACTACCTTAATATCTAGTTTATCCAGTGTTTTGTTTTTTTCTCATATTTAAAAATGTAGGAATGATCATGGCCAGTTCCTGGATAGTTTTTCTTTTGATTTTTTATAGATGTTAGCCATATAATACATGTTCGTGCTAACATGTTGATCGATCAATTCAAACACTCCTGTTCTACTTCCTAAACGAAATCTCCTAAATCAATCGGATCGGTAGCACGATTATTGAAATTAATAACAAGAAGTTACACCATGATTTAATTTTGAGTCTTTAAATTCCCCGCTTTGTAACTTATCTATAATTGAATACACGTTGCCATGACTTATATAAACAAAACTCTAAGGGAAATAACTGTACGTTATTAGTTTGAGTGGCAGTCAGTGCAGGTATTCAAAGTAAAATTCATTAATAAAGAACTAGAAAATAACTAAATATAAAATTAAATGGATAATGTAAAACACAATGTACCTAAAAAGTAAAAATGAATTAGTAACATATTATGATGATTAAATAAATCTAAAAAATCAACCTCATCAATAAATATTTAGCCTAGATCTAAAGAAATGTTTTAATGAAAATTTAAAACTATGTTTTGCTAATTTTACAAATTTTTTTTGCAACACATGTCCAATACCTTATATCGCTTTCATGAGCCAATATAAAGAATCACACCTCAGTTAATAATCTCTTAACCTTTAACTCTTTAACATTATGTTCACCAGAGTAAAGTCAGTCTTGTTAAAGCCGAGTCAAAAGAGGACATTTTATAGGCCGAATAAGGACTTTTGGGCAGGTGCGTACACCAATCTCCTTGGAGTGGGATCTAAGATAGGAAAAGTTACCAGGGGTCCATATTTTGTTTCCTTCTCCGCTTAATATAATTGTTCAGTATTGATCCAGACAAACTTGCACTACTTTAACGTCTCACTACACAGTTACGCCCATTTTTTTAGAAGGTAACATGATTCTTAGGCTTAAAAATAAGGCCTATGTAATTTGGTTATGAAATATTCTCAAAATGGTTCATAGTAGTTGTGATTTCTTGTTGCAGATGAGTAGATCAAAATTTGGTATAGCATATATTCTATGTGGAAATTTTTTTTACCATGGAATCCTAGACCGTATTTTCTATAGAACAAAGAACAAAATTTAACTATTTGAAAATAGGCACTAGGAACTCATTTTATTGTTATTACCAACTTAGCAATGTTTATGGTATTGACAAATTGTCAGATGTTTCCAGGAAGGCTAAAAACAGTCATTGTTTCTGTTTACAATTGTAGCTTTCTGGCATAGAATCACCTTCTGTCATCATGGAAAGGCTACAATTGCATGATTAAACCTCGTGGGCATGTTTACACCATGTACAGTGCCAGATTGCCTATTACAGACAGTTTTTACACCAATTCAAGCATATTTTTTTTTATTGACCATGTTAGAAATGTATCCCACCCACTTCATTTTTATAGAGTCAACATAAACTCGACTGAAAAAAATGAACATGTTTGAGTACCTGATAATGCTTCGTGAGTTGTCGCGACAAGTTGCTTGTTATTTTATTTTGTAAGTTTGTCAAATATGTTGGAGAATCATCCATTTTGAATTTTCTGGTATCTTATTTCAGTTTCTTGTACAAGTTATTGCCTAGAAATGTTTACGGTAACTGTACAATTTTAGCGAATGATTATACGCGATATCACCAAATGCTTCTTAAATATTAAGCGAATAATTACACATGAGTCTCTTCTTATTTCTAAATATTAAGAGTACAAAAACAACATCTAGCCTACATTGAAACTGGCAATTGATTTAGAGTTAATGTTTAAATAGCAATTTCCATATAAGGGCATGTTCAAAACACTGAATTTATTATGAAATTACGCATAGTTCACTAAAGTATTACACAATTTAGACAATGTACACACTCTTACACAATACAGAAACATTTTAAAAGAAAACAATCCAGCAACTAAAATCTTACAATTCATGAGCTATGGTCATGTAATGGGACAAAATTTCACCTTTTAGAGGCGAAAAGTGGCCAATTTTGCTAAAAATATGAAGTTTATCTGAAGTCACCAGTCCTTAAAATCTACATAGATCAACTTTTAAATGCACTTTTTGTTCATATGATTATCTAAAGTTGTCGTAAGTCAAATGTAGTCGACAAAGTGGCGCATGCTCTCTCCCTTAACGTCTCACTACACAGTTACGAGCCTGTTTCCAACGGTAACATGATTCTTACGCTTAAAAACAAGGCCTATGTAATTTGGTTTTGAAATATTTTCAAAATCGTTCTTAGAAGTTGTGATTTCTTGCTGCAGATGAGTAGAGCAAAATTGGTTTAGCATATACTGCAAAAAGACATCACTGGTGTTAAAAAGGTGACTTTGATAGGATTTCAACATATGCATGTATTAATGAGCATTTGAGGACTTTTTTTTTCAAAAAATCTCAGGGTGTCACTGCACCCTCTTTTAAAAAACACAACTTGGTCAACCTACTAGTTATTGTGTATTTTTATGAGGGTTTACATGCCTGCTATGAAAAATAAAACTAATTAAAAGAATTCTATGTGGAATTTTTTTTTACCACGGAAAACCTAGACCTTATTTTATATTGAACAAAGAAAAAAATTCAACTGTGTAGTAAGACTTACGTACAGTATAATCCAAGTTTACATGTGTTTGCATGAATCAGTCCATGGTAATTCCCAATCCAATCTTGAACGCCCTTTGTAGAACCCGCTTGATTAAATATTATGGACACCCACCTATATGTAATATCCCATTCTGACGAGGCTGGCAGCTAAACTAGTCAGAGGGTATACATGTTTTTAGTAGGTGAGCAATAAAAAATGACCTCAGCATCGGACACTATTTATTTTGGTACGTGTTTCTTCATGTATTAAAAAACCATTATCATATATGTAAAAGGACACACAACAATTCTGACGAATTGCATTAAAGGTTTTGTTTTTTTAAATAAACATATGTATGTATGCTGCTAATATGAAATTAAAACACCCAGCATGCATTCAGACTCTTACATTCGAGTATTTGTTTCTATATTGCAAAGGTCGATAATTGTGGTAAACGATTGAAAGGAATCCATTTTCGCAGGTTTGTGTTCATTTGTGACAAAAAGTGCTAAATGTATTTTAGTTTCATCAATTTCTATCGGTACCGTTATAAAATCCTACAAACTATCAGTGATTTTATCTAGAATATATTTTACTTATATTTCCAGTTAAAGGTCATAATTCTAATACTTACAAACGAACAGTCGTACGGACGAATGGTGGATACAGGACGATCAGAATAGCTCAGTTTGAGCTTGGGAAAATACGCCTATGAGTATCTGTCTTTCAAATAGCATTAAACATTGCGAGATACTGTAACGCCTGTCATGTTACAAACATTTGTTTTCATTGAAATATCTATCAAGATGGCGGAAAACTGATCGAAGTCTATCCGTGTTTTCATTGGTTCAAGTATTTATAACTTGCGTTTCTATTGGTTGTTTTCGCCATCCTGATAGATTTTCTGCCTATATAAATGAGTCATACTGGGTATTTCCAACGATTCTTTCCCATGCAAGGTAATAATTAGTCACCGTTTAGCATACGGTCCCCATATAAAATACCCGGACTCATTTTGGAATTATATACGTTGTATTAATTTATAACTCTATTGTACCGTATGCCTGATGACTAACTGTTAAAATACATTAAAAACGTATGTCTACATAAACTGCTTTATTCTTTTCTCAACGTACAATAATCTACTTATAAAATACTTATAAAAATCCTCGTTTATGCATATCGGCCCTGACAGGCGTTACAAGACACATGCATATTCTAATCTTTATTTTGTCAGCTGAAATAAGCATTTCAGAGGAAAGGTTAGACTATTGAGAGAACTATTTTTTATGTGTTATCTTTAAAACAATATTTTAAACGATAGTATTGTTAACATCATCTTCGTCATGAGAATAATAGTAAAGAAAACTTTCGTTTTTTGCAACAGAATCGAATCGTTAATGTTCGTTAACAGAATAAGCTTAACTAAACCCCATATCAATACTGCCTGCAACAAATATGTTGTAAAATAAATTAATGCCATCATGGTACTGGTTGTAGGTGTATCGATAACGACTGGTTGTAGATTCATTGATAAAGACTGAATGTAGGTCCACTGATAACGACTGATTGTAGGTTTATCGATAACGACTGATTGTAGGTTTATCGATGACGACTGATCACTAACCCTAACCCTATCACTAGGTTAATCGATAACAACTGATTGTATGTTTATCCATAACGACGTCTCCATGTTTCCAACAATCGAAATAAGACTAACTGATATAATGTTTAGCGTAATTTATGCCATCGCGGGCTAATATATGATCGGTTAACATAACCATTATTTCCTGGCATTCTGGAAGGTTAACCATTACACACCCTACTTCTGCAAGTAACTGATAACGTTCCGTCTTGAATTAGCAGTGAGAGACGAATGACAATATGACGCAATATCGTATATCAATCATCACGGAAGCCTACCATCGTAATATATATTTTAATATTGAAGATTTTAATTTCTGATGTCTTAAACATTTGAAATAATACGGTGTTAAGTATTCGATTTTGAAAACGCATATAAAGAACATCAAACAGCTGTTCTGCATATTTTGCGTGCTTATATGGTCATGAATCACTAACAAAATCGCCACATAAATGGGCAGTAAACACCCATGTGCAAAGTCCATTATAAACATATACCGAAGGAGACAATGTAGCATACTATTAGACAAACAGATTTTTGAAGACTCTAACTTAATTTAATCTAATCGGACTGCATATGTTTCAAACAGTCGGTAGCGCGTCTGACTATCAATCCTGGGGTCGTGAGTTCGAACCACCGCCCGGCCAAAGTCTACGTTATGATTGTTAATCGACATTGCGTCTCATTATCATTCGTCTATCACTTCTGACGCTTGGGAAAGTTAAATGTTACTCGCAAAAATAGGGTGTGCTCGAGTACTGGTTAACCTTCCAGGATCCCAAGAAACAGTGGTTAGTTTAACTGATTGCCTGTTAGCCCTCGATGGCATAAAAATTACGCTAAATATTCAATCAATCACAATCAATCACACAAATAGATTAACATGTATATAAATATGTGTGTATAAGTGTGTGTAAGGATGGTCTGTTACAACATATTCATAAAGACAAATCAGACGATTCATTGTACCGTAATACTGTATACCATCACAAATATATAATATAGATATGATGAAGTAATATGTGTAAATATCTTACCTATTTACATTGTCCATTGCATTTTTCAATTCTTCAGTTAGTTTCTCAATTTGGTCATTTTTTCTGTAATCATTATATATTGGAACTTTGTCACGTTGATTTATCTTATTTTCATGTACAGACATAACAATACAAAGCTATTTAGTTTTCATAAACATTTTCCATCAATAAATTGCGTTATAAAATTCTGCAACGATTTGAAATTCATAGTTACAATTATCATACACAGATTGTCAATCCTCTTACCTGATGAATTCCTCATTCATGAGTTGTTTGTGACTTAGCTGTCTGAAAACAATCGGTATCAGCTAATTTTTGTTCTTACGTGTTTTTGAATATAACTGTTGATATTTAAAAAATATTGCACTCAGATATTTCGACTTCCTTCTGTATTATATTTATGAATAGAACTTCAAGAAAAAAGCAAGAATTGTCGGACAGAAGAGTGCTCTACTTCTGGAAGCTTTTCTAAGTATAGAAGGGCTGCATTTGAACATTAAGCCAGATTTATCGGATGTAACGCCATGATTGCCGTTAGTAGTAGTAACCACACAGGTGAGGTTTCACTGATGTGCTTCTCGTAATTATTAAGATGTAAGTTTTCCAACCAATTATTAAGTATAGAAGATCCATAATTGCGCATAAAATGAAACGGATATTTATATAATTGAATAAAGTTAGTAACAGATAACTCTGCTGTCATACTATAAAGCATCCCTTAGGCTAATACGGTAGGTTTACAAAGAATAACGAAGTTTCGCAATAGCAGATTGGATTCATAGTGATTACACGTGTGAAATTTCATTACGGGCAGTATCGATATACTTAAGAAATGTCAACAACCACTAACTTCATGTGAGCAAAGGGAATATATTACAGAATCCGGAATCAGCCGAATATACTATGTAGTGTTCTTTATATATTGAAATATGTATGGTAACAAAATAATGTTAAAAACAGGACAGGGCTGTGCCGAGTCCTTGTTTATTTGTGCTTAACCTGACAAAGTTGATAATCTTAGACACTTACATGGTGTTCTCTTTATTATATCAATATTTCTAATTCGTCTTTTTTATATAATTAAAAATCAGCATCAAACTAAAAGTAGTTCCGTCCAGGTCAAATTGTATATTTTTTATATAATGACGTCATGTGCCTGTAAACTTACAATGACGCGATCAATCTTTGTTTATCAAGTTGGCAGTTTATCAACAGGAATGAATGCATTGAGGTGATAAAAATAATATCTGTCGTTCGAATCGTAGATGATTTATATTTAAACGTCAATTTCAACGTGTTGTTTTATTCATTTGATGGTCGTATTTCTAAACTTGTATGAATGAGATATTTATTCATCAAATATATGTCTCAATATATCACTGTTTATGTTTTTTTTTGTATATCCATATATTAGATACACTTATGTTTTCTATCAAGAATACTGCTTTAAGTTCTTGGATATCACTTTTTGAGCACCAATCTTTTTTATATGTCAGTAAATAAGAAGCGTTGTTACGAGACCTAAATTCCTGAATGAACATGTTGCTTACCTGCACAATGTAACAAACGACCATATTAGTATACTAGTAAAGAAGCAATAACCGTAAGGGTTGTGAAAAAAATAATATACTCTTTCTACGTCATTAAAGTTACCTCATGTCCGTCCAGTAAATAAAATAGTCTATAATAGGTGTATGTTAACACCGTCAGGCAGAGGGGTATTACTGATCTCGATAAAACGAAATAACAGAAGTAATTCTCGTCGTAGGACTTTTATGGCCAAATGTTAATGTATTAAAGTGTATTAATGTGAGATAACCAGTAAGTTTCCCCATTCAATTCAAGGAAACAATGGTTCTATTGTAATATATGGCATATATTGTGACTATCTGTATCATACCTGGTGCAAAAGTACCGTTGCTTATCGTTAAAATGTGTATTTAAACTTGTTTTTATCACAGACATTTGAATAATGTCCAACCCGAGGAAAAAAGTAAATGAACCTTATGTCGATTATTTCAGTAAAGGTTCTGAAATTTCCGGGAATCATCGACATAGTCCGGATAAGCGGTTATGTTTAGACTCATACCGCATATTTTATTATAACCTACATGGCTTGGTTGATTCGAGTTCGAATCACGTAACAAGTATTATGGGTTTTTTGTTCATTTCCTAATCTACATTTTTTTCCCATCAGTTTTCCATTAACGGCTTTTCATATCCAAAAACAATTAGTTTCCCCAACACACTAAAACATACATTTTCCATATTTGCATTTGTGCAAATCTAGCAACCGTTTTAATACCCAAGGATGGCGAAAATGGCAGAATAAATACGATTGATTCGGAAGTTTTACGCTCATTTTCGTCAGCTCATTTGCACATTAGAATTTCTAATCAGTAGATATACATTGCACTGTTAAAATAAAACATAAACTTTATTTACCATCGAGCTACATGTATACTGAAAAGGTTTAAACTAAGTTCACTTAAAGAGGTAAAACGAACTGGCAAAAAATGTGTTAACAAGAGTTATACAATTTATTAGATGGGCCGTTATATATTAGAGGTTTCAGATTATATTGCATGGCTTTTTTTCTAATTTTAAAGAAAAAGGCCCGTCGTGTTCCACTCATGCTTTTTTCTAAATATTTACCTGTGAAATGTGACTGATATCTGCATTGTTGACATTAAGTTGTATATGACTTCACTAACATTGATTCTACAATATCTAAACTTTTTTAGCTGTCTGTGTCTACGGACTAAGAAGCGGGACGTGCACTTCGATGAAGTCTGAAAGCTCAAGAGTTGAGACCATTTTGAAAATAATATGCCATCTTTCCTTTTTGTATAACAAGTTAATGACAGATGTTTGCTAAAAGAATTTAAATTAGATAAAGAAATACATACACTTAGAAGTCTTACCTTATTCTTTTTCTTTATACATATTGCTCACCTGTCAAGTTCAGCTTTCATTGCTTCCACTTGTTTTTCAGTTCCTTTAAGGATGTGTTCCAGTCTGCAAAAAGAACAATCATAATAAAATGCAATGTACCCAAGTAACAAAAGTACTTTCTTTCATTCAAGCGTAAATTTGAACAAACACTGTGTGAAAAAAGCCCAGATACATTTGATATATCATCCTTCGAAAATTTGATCTAAAACAACAAATGCTAAGACAAGAAAGGGTATTAGAGAAAATCGGTTCATAAATATTCTTAAAATTTACGTTTTAAAATCGGTAGTAATATCGTGGACAATTTAGTTATTCATATTCTTCTTGTTAATTTATTCTTATTTATCTTTTTTTTTTTTTTCAGTCACCCAATTGGATGACTCATTTATTCTCCCCGTCCTAGGTGTGCGGGGGTCGGGGAGAACCATCCCCCTACACACCTTACAATTTCAAAATAAATATATATATCTATATCAATAGCATATAAAATAATTCACCACATTCATTCATCTTTCATTCCTCAAAGAATTCAATTTTGTAAATGTATAATACTTTATAACTGTATATATATTACTTGATCTCTATTAAGAATGGGGAGAATAAATAATAAAAAAAGAGAAAAGAAAGGTGAAGATAATAATAATGATAATAAAAAATATTGGGGATAAGGTGGAAGGGGGGGGGGGGGGGGGGGGGAAGGGTTGCCAAAAGAGGTTGAAGCAAATATCAAAAATATATACAGTCCACATCCAAGTTTGATTTTTTTTTTTAAAATTAAAGAGAAAAAAACAGTAACAAAAACAGACTATATGTAAATACGTTATTTTACAGGATAAGTTTAAGTATGATACTCCAGTCTTCCTCAAATTTGTCAGATAGTCCGTTCTTAACAGATATACATCTATTTACGTCAAACATGGATTTCATACTCATCAGGAGTCCTTTATAGGAAGGAGTGGCCTCCAAGCATCTACTTGCATAAATGTATCGTTTTATCTCAAGAATTAACAAGTTCTATGTTAATGTTCTTTTATCATTTTTTGAAATCCCAAATAGAAGCTGAGTTTCATTCCATTGTACTTGAATATTTATATTATTTAGATGCATTATTACATTTGACAAGCATTCTTGTGTATGAGAGCAATGTCAAAAGATATGTTGCAATGTTTCTGTCTGTTTCTTACAAAAAGTACATTTTTCATTTGATTTAATCTTTATCAAAGTGAGGTACCTATTAGTGGGGAGAATTCGATGTAAAAGTCGATATTGTAACCACTGAAGTTTAGTGTCTCTTGTTACTTGGAAAGGAATGTTATAGTATATATTCCAATAATTTTCATTTATATCATACATTTCATTCCATTTATTCTGGCTTGTTGGTTTCTCATTATTTCTATTTAAAACGTCATATATTGGTTTAGTCCCAGTTTTGTTTTTCAATATTGGAAACACATGTGATGGAATGAAAGGATTTGGTTCCTTTTTATGTTCACTTTTCAGTTTATTGACTTTTTTAAATTGTTTGATTGCTGTTGTCATACCGAGCAAATGTAGATAGTTAATTTTGATATCTGTAATTTTCTCTAAATCTTCTTTTGTGTAGAATTTACCATTAGTATCAATTAAGTCATTTATATACATTATGCCTTCATCATACCAACTTTTAAGAAAAACACTCTGTTTTCCAATCAATATATGATGATTATAAAAAAGTGGCATTTTAAGAAATTTTTCATAACTATCTACTTTGTAACTATTTAAAAAAGTGACATAAGGGTTTAGAACATCTTTCCAAAAGTTTTTTTTATAGATTTTAATAATTTCTCTGGGTAATGTTTACCACAAGTTAAAAATTTATTTAAATCAAAATATGAGTTACACAAGTGTTGCCACAACCCATCTGAATGAGTATATTTCCTGATCCAAGTAATTTTTAGGCTACAAATAAAAGCCTTTATATTGATCATTTTCAAACCTCCTTCAGGAAAATGTTTTGTAATAACTGAACTTTTAATTTTTACAGGTCCATGCCAAAGAAATTTGTATAAAATGTCATTTATTTGCTTGATATAATTGTCCTCTGGACTTGGAATAGAAATAAAAAGATGGTTAAGTGACGGAATTAATAAACTTTTAATTACAGTTATTTTTTACTAATGGAGTTAAAAATCTTCTATTCCAAAAGCCGATTGAGTTTTTAATTTTTTCTATTTTTTCATTATATTTCAACATAATCATTTTATCCAAATCCACATTAAATTTTATTCCAAGTAACTTAAATTCTGTTTGACCCTATGACAGTTTCCATCTGGTTTTTATTGAATGTGTGCTGTATTTTTTTGAACCAATCCATATCACTTGAGTTTTTTCAAAATTGATTTTCAGGCCCGATATTTGTGAAAAATAGTGTAATTCTGAAAGGGTTTCATTAAGTGAGCTATCTGAACCATCTAACAGTACTGAAGTATCATCTGCAAATTGCGATAGTTTATATTCTGTATTATCTATACTTATTCCATTAATATTATTATTCTTTTTTATCTTTATGGTAAGGATTTCACCACAAAGAATGAATATATAAGGTGACAAGGGATCCCCTTGACGACAACCGCGACCTATACTGAAAACATCAGATAAAAACCCGCATTGACTTACATATGACTGTATGTTATTATAAAAGACTTTTATCCAGTTTTGTATGGATTCTCCAAATTTAAAAAAGCGTAGAGTCTTTCTAATAAAAGACCAAGATAATGTATCGAAAGCTTTCTCAAAATAAATAAGCAGTAATAATCCTGGTATATTTTTATCTTCACAAATATGCATAACATCATATAATAATCTAGTGTTATCACCCATATATCTGCCTTTTATAAAACCAGTTTGTTCTTTACTTATAAGCTTGTTTAACACAGTTTTAATTCTATTTGCTATAGTGCCTGAAGCTATTTTGTATACAACATTAAGTAGGGTAATTGGCCTCCATTTTTTTAGAAGATTACGGGATTTGTTTTCTTTAGGTATGCATGTTATTATACCCTGTCACTGGATAACTGATAAAGAACCTATGTCTAGACCATGATTAATTGATCTTACAACAAATGCACCAATTTTTTTTCCAAAATACTTTATAAAAATTGCTTGAAAAGCCATCGCTACCAGGGCTTCGGTCATTCATCATTAAATATAATGTTTTTGATGCCTCTGCATATGTAATTTTTCCTTCTATACTGTTGGATTCATCTTGCGATAATTTTGGCAAGTCAGTATATTTTACATCATTTTCTAGGTCAATATCTATGTGATCATTTTCATGACAAGAATATAAATTTTCATAAAAGGATTTTGTTTCTTTCAGAATATCTGATTGATTATCAATAATGTCTCCATTATCTTTTACTATTTTTGGAATAATTTTGCTCACAAAATTATTTTTCTTTAAATTGCAAAAAAAGTTTGTTGGTTTTTCACCTTCTTCAACCCACTTAGCTTTAGATCTCACTATATGTCCTTTGATTTTGTCATTACGTAACACTTCCAAATCATTTTTTAATTTTGTTAATTCATTAATCTTACTTTGGTTTAAAGATATTTCTAAGTTATTTATTTTTTCAATAAGTTCTTTTTCTGTTTTATTTTTATTTTTTTTTTATAACTTGCACATGAAATTGATTTTCCTCGTAACTCCATCATTAAGGTTTCAAGAAATAACTGGTCATTAATAACAAATTGAACATCTTCATTAGGGATGTCATTTAAATTTTCTGTATTATAAACAGGTAAACAATACTGCTTCTTTATTTCATCATATTTTGTCATTGATTATAGATAAATATTCCCTATCATATAGAAGTGAGTTGTTGTGCTTCCATAATCCCTTACCATGTTGTAACTCCTTTAAACAGAGTTTTAGAATTACTATAGAATGGTCAGATTTATAACTAGATTGAATGTCGCACATCTTAATATATGGTAAAAAATCATCAGTTAACAAGAAAAAATCAAGCCTGGCTTGTTGTAAAGGCCTAGTGCGTCTCCAGGTATATCTTTTTATATCTGGATAAAATTCTCTAAAGGGATCAAATAATTGTTTATCATTAATAATGTCTAGCAGGTATCTGTAGCTTTCTTGTTATTTATTGTTTTGTAGTTATTATAATTCATTGAAGGATTAAGTACAAGATTAAAATCACCACATATCATGTAGGAGTTACTTCCCATGTCATTGATAGTTTTAAAAATATTTTGATAAAAGCTAGGTTCATCTTTATTTGGTCCATATACAGTAACAAGTGTGAAACGTTTTGATTCAACTGTCATATCTAATGCTACAAAATTTCCATATTCATCATGAATTTCATTATGTACTTTGCACTCAAAGTTTTTGTTAAATAATATAGCAACACCTCTAGAATTTGACTTAGAAAAACTGAAATAACAATCACCATACCATTGGGCATATATAAATTTCTTCTGGGACTCAGTAAAATGTGTGTCTTGTAGACAATTTATATGGCATTTCTTATCCTGTAGGTATTGAAATCATCTACTCTTTTTCTGTTACCATTCAGGCCGCGGCAGTTTAGGGACAAAATTTTTATATCTGTCATTATGTTTCAATGAAAAAGTAATTACAATTATTCTGAACATAGGATAGGACCTTACTAATTTCAACTTTGTAAGGCAACACAAATGGGCAAGGGACAGGGGAAAGATATGAAAAAAAATGTGTACAGAACATAACACAGAGTGCAGTTAGACTACGGGTGTAGAGATCAAATGTTTTTGCCAATAACAATTAAGATCAATAATTACAAACATGGCATATCGACACATTCACATACATAAAAACAAATAAATTTTCATACTTGATTTCAAATAAATCAACAATAGTAAACATCCTGGTCAACAGTTAATATCATTTAGACTTACTGAAGTGTGCAATTCCATGACATTTTGCACATGAAACATATCTGAATATACAGTACTCCATGTTTTTTTACACTATCCACACACTTATTATTATATGTGTAATCCATTTACAGTTAAAAGTGTACCTAGTGCTTTAAGATTATTCAGTAGCACAATTAAACCTCAATAAAATTATGATCATATTTGCTCGAGGCAACTGTGGCTATTAAAAAGTACCATCGTTATCCTAGTACAAGTATATCAATCTATTTAAACAATTGAATTAAATTCTGAAATCCAAATTTTGGCTCAAAAGAGCAAGTTGAACACTTCCGATCAAACACACACAAACACAAATAAAAATTGTTAAATCCATAAGTCACAATGCAGAACATGCATAATAACACATTTTATTTTAAAAGAAAAATCCAATTTTTTAATTTATGTTTTGATTGCATCTGCACAATACAAAGGTCAAATCACCTATGCTGGTGTGTGAATGATTGCATTCACATTGTCATAAATCTCAAATTGATGTCTATATCCAGATTTGGTTTTTCCATATACGGCCCCATTGAAAACCCAAGTATGTCCAAGTCTGGATGAAGGTGAAGTCTGTTGATTAAGCCTTGGTTGAGTTTTGTGACATCGTCCACCAGTCTGTGTCCTGCTTCCTTCATGACGGATCGCTTCCTCATTACCATGCTTTTGGCATTGTTGTTCCTCAGTTTCATGAGTACTGGCCTTGTCATGCCAGGTTTACCAGGGATGCGATGTATTGCTATGATCTGATCTGGACTGAGTGCAATATCCCCATGCCTTAATTATGTGTCACAGACCTTCGTAGTGAGAATGACCTCATTTTCATCAGCCGTTGGAGTAATGTTTAGTATTTTCACGTTGTTTTTTCTAGAATACTGCTCGTTGTAGTTAGATCTTTTATTTGCCTCTCGCGCTAGTGTTTCATTTGTGTAGACACTTTCTTGTAACTTTGTAATTTTTTTTTCAGTACTACTCTCATAGGATTTGAGTTTGTTTTGCAGCTGACTGTTTTCAAACTCCAAGCTTTCAATCCTGTCTATCATGTCTTTTGTTTTTTCTTGTAATTTCAAATCAACAATTTTTAACAATTTGTTTTTCATTTCACTCATTATCTTGGTAACAGTTGAAGAAATCAATGTTTCTGTGTCACTCTTTTTCATAATTTCTTTGAGTTCCTCCCTGACACTACACATGTTTTCAGTTAATGTGTCCAACTGGTGGGTGATAATGGCTAATTCCTCAGCACTATTGTTGGCGACTTCTGAGTGAGCGCGTTTTGTTGGCTGTGTATTAGCAAGTTTCTGGTTTGCCTTTGTGCCAGAGGACATATTAACAGTTACTCCTTGCTTGCTCTGTGAGCCTTTTCCTTGATCACTTGACTTACTCATTATGTCCAGTAGTGAGAAGATCTCAGTAACAGTAAGATAAGTCCAATAACAGTAGTTGCAATCCAACTGATACCCACACAATGGCAGGGAAAGTGTCCAAAGTACTGTAGATTATGTAAACCAGGTAATCCAGGTAGAAAAATGTATATTTCTTCAAATATCTCCAAAGTTCATTTATTTTTTTTCTATGAAATTTTCAGTGCATCATAAGCTAGCCTTTATAACTGACACTATTTCAAATTTGTCACTAATAAGTCACTATGAAAGATGTTTTTGACAAAAAACACAGGAGCAATGAATCAGCCTGATTTCATTACTCTAATGCCCTGAGGGAAAAAACTTATTTATCTTATTTATTAACGCGACATCATTACACTGTACTCTTAGTACGATTAAAAAGCACACTTGGTAAAACTAATGAAGTGTGTTAAAATGTCTAAATTATTAGACGGAAAGTCACTTTCCAGTTTCAACTAGGCCATTTCTGTTCTTTGGCTTAAAGAGTAGTCTCGAGTTTAATAAACACCGGCATGCTGACATTCTCAATTGGCTTAAAAGGGCTGGCTATTCTTGGGCAGACACAGCAAAGATAAAAAGATACGGTAACAAGAGGCACAAGAGGGCATGGATCGCCCTACTGGCAACAAAATGGACAGACACACATTTCAGAGGGCATATTTTCACTTCAATAAATCTTTTAGGTAACCACCATGCAATGCTTCACGTAAAATATCTAAGGTTTTGGCTTTGAACTTTCAGATAACTTTTTTAAAGTTTCGTTTAAAATGTGCTTATAAGCCCTGTGACTGAGACATTTGTGGTCGAATCATGATAGTTTAATGAAAAAATGGGTAGTTATTGTGTCTACAACATTTTCCTTCTATAACTCTATGTAGAACATTGACACCTGTGGCGGTCCCAAATTTATCCTCAGGGACCCAACTGCAAAATAACTTTTAGGGGATCCCTATGCAATGCTACACACAAAACATATTAGGTCTAGGCCTTGAACTTTCAGAGAAAATATTTGTTTTTTAAATTTTGCTTAAAATGGACTGAGCATTTGTGTTCGAATCACACTGGATCAAGAACTTGTCTGAGATATTGTGGTAATATAACTGCTGTGCAAGTTTGGTTAAGATTCAATGGAACAAGAAGATGCTATCGCGTCTATAGCATTTTTTTATATATATAACTCAATGTAAAACAGTGACCCCTGTGGCGGCTTCAAATTTGGCTTCAACAAAACTTTTAAAGGACCCCTATACAACATTAAACATAAAATATCTAGGCATTAAACCTTTAGGGGAAAAAAATCGCTTAAAATGTGCTTATAAGCTCCGTGGCGCGAGTTTGTGGTCAAATCACGCTTGTTCGAAATATTGTCCCAGATATTGTAGTTACATGTATATAACTGCTGTGCAAGTTTGGTTAAAATTCAATGAAAAATAAAGGTGCTATCGCGTCTACAATATTTTTTCCTAAAAAACTCTAAGTAAAACAGTGACCCCTGTGGCGGCCACAAATTTTATCCCGGAGACCCGACTTATCTTATAGAGAACCCCATATAATGTAAAATATGTAAGGGATTTTGATTAGAATTTTGCTTAAAATGTGCTTATAATCCCTGTGGCGGGGACAGTTGCTGGTGAATACAAAGCAGAATTTAAAAAAGAAAAACAACTGTTACAACAATAAGATGCGGTGATAGCAGCTCCAGTGTAGCACAGTAGAACCATCACAGAGTATGTATTTACAGAAAAAAACGAATTTTTAATAAATAACAATGATAATGTCTTTATCATAAGAAGTTTAAATATCAATATCACACAATAGTATAAACCTTGCCCACGATAGTAATATAGAGAATGTATTGCAAAACTAATATTATATCATCACTGCAGTGACTGCACACGTATTATTTAATTAAATCTATTTTGTTCCACACGTTTTTATTATTCATAAGCATTACAAAGGCGTAAACCAATGTATTGAAGTCTCTGACATAGATAAAGTGATGAGTTTCGGTCTCGTCCATTTATCTGAATAGTCATAATTATGTTTTATTTCTTTTTTATTTGAACACGGGCTAGACGTAAAAACGATCATAGTAATAACAGTATTTGTGTTTAACCTCACTTGTTTTTTTAATATTCGGATATAAGATGTCACATGATACGTTTACATATATTTTATATGACTTTATGTTTGATGAATTCCCCACGGTATGCAATACACTTTATTAAGCACACGGATTAGAACAAGACAATAAAATGTATATTAGTTTTTGGTGCGTGCGTGAGATGGGGCGATTAATAAGATTAATATGTTAATACGTGTATGTGGCGGTTAATATGTTAATGTTTAAAACATTCGTTCACAAATTCCTTCCTTTTAAAACTGACCAACCTGTCCTGATTTTCAAATATTGATTTTAAACATATATTTTACTATTGAAATCATTAATTAATCTATTATATTGTTATGGCAATAGCAATAATTGTCCGTTAAACATATGATCAAAATACACTGTAGTATTCTATTATTATGTTGATATTCTACTGCACATTAAGTAGCATAATTCAATATAATATCATCAGATTTGTTATTCTACATAATAATTTATAATTGCACAATTGTTTTTCGCGCGGTAAAATAAAGCTAGAAATGATTTATAAAGTTTTATTGATAAGATTTTTGTTATTAACTTACTTTGCCTTTTCTTGTTGCCACTGTTGTGAAGCATTGGCATGTTCCCGGTCCTTCCTATTAAGAAACATAACACTTTTCTTCCAATTGTATAAAATGTATGATATGAAATATACAGATATGATAAAGTTTTTCTGTTTTGTAATTCTCACACTGTTAAGAGATATCACAAGTACTCTTTTCCAAATTTGCATACGCATGATACTGTAATTACAATTAGTGGCTCTACAAGCCAATCAATTAATGTATATACCCGAAAAGGATACACACGTGTCACAAACTTAGTTTACTAGGAATATCATATCATATATCATATCATATCATATCATATAGATCAGATCATATAGATCAGATCAGATCATATTATTTATATTATATTATTTTATTGAGCTCTACTTTTGTAAAAAATATGCGCTTTTTACTCGTGCGGGCGTCGGCGTCGGTGTTGTATCTTCGTTGATGGTTGTTATTGTTAAAAAAATTAGGCATGCGGTCATATTTTAGAAACTACTAGTCATGCGTCAATTATACTGTGCATGTGAGTTCTCTACCCAAAGAGACTCAAAAGGACCAAGTGAGACAACCAAAATTTGATTCTAGACAAAATTGTGACCATTTTGTTACATTCAATGTCATTCAAGTTTGAGATTTTGCAAGCCAATATGTTAGCAACTAAAGCCGTACATCAACGTTTAATACAAAGCAGAATTTTAAAAAGAGAAATAAGTGTTAAAAGAGTTCCGGTGTACCAAAGAAGAACAATAGCAGAGTATGTATTTTAACACAAAAACAAAATTTAAAGAAAAAATAATATCTTCATTTTAAGAAATTAGCATATTAAGCAGATCAAAAAACCGTATAAAACTATAGTCTACGATAGTAATACAGATAATGTATTGCAAACTTAATTTTATATCATTATTACAGTCAATGACTGCACACGTATTATTTGATTTAATCTATTTTGTTCCACACGTTATTAGTATTCATACGCATCACAACCAACGTATTTAAGTCTCTGATATAGATATGTTATGATCAGTTTCAGTCTCCCATAAATATCTGAATAGTCAATTGATGTATTTCTTATATATTTGAACATAGATGAGACGTAAAACGATCATTATAATAACAGTATCTGTGTTTAACCTCACTTGTTATTTATATGTTTTGAATACTCGGATATAAGACGTTACACGATACGTTTATATCTATTTTACATGACTTTATGTTTGTTAAATTCTCCAAGGTATGCAATACACTTAAATAAGCACACGGACAAGAGTAGGACATCATTAGTTTTGGTGTGTGTTCGAGATGGGTCAGTGATTGCTTGATTGATTGAATGAATATTTAGCGTCATTCATTTTTACACCATCGAGGGCTAACAGACGTTCAGTTAACCTAACCACTGTTTCCTGGGACCCTGAAAGATTAACCAGTACTCGAGCACACCACATCACCGCAAGTAACTGATCCTTTTTCCACTTGAATCAGCGGTGAGAGAAACGAAATATAAAGTGACACAATGTCGTATACGAATCATCACGGGCGGGGATCGGACCCGGTGAGATTGGTTGAATAATAACAAAATATGTGAATGCTCAAATCATTTGTTCAAAAGACATTCATTTTAAAACATTGTAATTGCAATTATAACAACAATAATCCGTAAAATATATGAATATTGATACATTGTAGTAGTATATTTGACTGCATATTAATAACATCTGTAACATTTAATATCATCAATTTTGTTACTCTTCATACTATCAAATAATTTAATGCTTGCTTTACGCACGATAAAATAAAGCCAGAAATAATTTATAAAGTTTTATAGATGAGACTTTTGTTATTTACTTCCTTTTTTATTTCTTGCTGCCACTTTTGTAAAGTATGTTCATGAGCCTGGTCCTTCCTGTGAAGAAGCAAGACAGTTTCTTTCCAATTGTATGTGGTGAAACAGATATGATAAAACTATTTCTGTTTTGTAATTCTCTTTCAAGGGATATCACAACGTTTTTTTCTAAATGTTTCAAATGTTGCACGAATAAAGGACAAATTTAGAAACCTGTTGAATAATATACATTATGATTTCTCTCTATCTTCATGATCCAACAGGTTTCTAAATGTGTCCTTTATATATCATGTGAGTCGTCATAAAATTCTTCACTGGATCTTACCCATATAAAGTATCGGTTTATGTATGTAAATTGTCCGTCCAGTCAGGATGTGTTGCATGTAAGATAGTAGTATATAAGTCATGGTTGACAACAAATCAATTGGTTTGCTAGTTGCATAAATATTGTGTCTATGGTTTGCATTGTAGCTAGGCGCTCTCGCCTAGTCTTGTCTATCAATTTAAATTTAATTATTATTCATACGCATTACAACCAATGTATTTCAATCTCTGAAATAGATATATTGTGATGAATTTCAGTCTTCTATAACTATCTGAATAGACAATTGTTTGTACAATTTCTTGTATATTTGAACATGGATGAGACGTAAAACGATCATTATAATAACAGTATATGTGTTTAACCTCACTTGTTATTTATATATTTAGAATACTCGGATATAAGATGTCACATGATACGTTTATATTTATTTAACGTGACTTCATGTTTGTTGAATTCTCAACGGTAAGCAATACATTTGAATAAGCACACGGACAAGAGTAGGACATCATTAGGCTTGGTGTGTGTTCGAGATGGGTCGTTGAGCGATAGACTGATTGCATATTTAGCGTCATTTTTACGCCATCGAGGGCTAACATACATTCAGTTAACCAAACCACTGTTTCCTTGGACCCTGAAAGGTTAACCAGTACTCGTGCACACCTCATCTCCACAAGCAACTGATAACTTGCCCACTTGAATCAGCGACGAAAAACGAAATATAATGAGACACAATGTCGTATACGAATCATCACGGACACTGTTGTCGGGCGGGGATTCGAACTCACGACACCTTTGATGATAGTAAGACGCGTAACTGACTGAGCTAATCGGGCCCGGCGAGATGGACCGAATAATAACAAAATATGTGAATGCTCAAATCATTCGTTCAAAACACATTAATTTTAAAACAATGTAATTGCAATAACAATAATGATCCGTAAAATATATGAATAATGATACATTGTAGTAGTATATTTGACTGCATATTAATAACATCTGTAACATGTAATATCATCAATTCTGTTACTCTACATACTATAATATAATTTTAATGATTGCTTTACGCGCAGTAAAATAAAGCCAGAACTAATTTATAAAGTTTTATTGATAAGACTTTTGTTATTAACTTACGTTTTAATTTCTTGCGTCCACTGTTGTAAAGCCTGTTCATGATCCTGGTCCTTCCTGTAAAGAAGCAAGACAGTTTTTATTCCAATTGCATGTTGTGAAACAGAAATGATGTAAATAGTAAATATTTCTGTTTGGTAATTCTCTTTCAAGGATATCACAAAAGTATTTTCTTAATGTTTCAAATATTGCCTGCATACTAGGGACAGTCATTATCTAGGTGGACTTTTGTTAAAATATTGCATAATATATAAGTCATATCGAAAAACTCGATATGCACGTGTAGATTAGACCTAAGTTAACAGATGATATGCAACAATAACTTTTAAAATCAGACAATGCGTTGTACCAAAATCGGTCACTTATACATTGCATGTATACAAGGTAATATGGATTCAACATATGAAGAACCAAAATTGAAAACAAATTTGTGTAAACTGAGGCCTAGACTCAGAATGAACAATATTGTTCTTCAGCACGATAATGCCCCAGCACATACCGCAACCAAAATAAAGGATTTGTTGAAGACCTACACATGGAAAACTCTACACCATCCTCCTTACAGTCCTGACATTGCTCTCAGTGACTTTTATTTGTTTCCAGAATTAAAAAAAATGCTTGCTGGAAACAAATATGCCAACCGAGCGGCATTGATTGGTGCTGTAAATCAGTACCTTTGACATAGGCCTAAATGTTGGCTCACTGCGGGAATCATGAAACTCACACACCGCTGGAACAATTGTATAATGAAAGAAAGAGAATAATTTGAGGAGTAAATTTGAAGTATAATAAATAATAAGACACAAATCAGCACTGAGGGTACGCCACCTAGAAAATGACTCTCCCTCGTAAAGGATAAATTTAGAAACCTGTTAAATTAAATGCATATGATTTCACTATATCTTCATGATCCAACGGGTTTCCAAATTTGTCCTTTATATAGCATGCGAGTAATCATGAAACCTTAACTGGATCAAACCCATATAAAGTATCGGTTTATGTATGTAAAGTGTCCGTCCAGTCAGGATGTGTTGCATGTAAGACCATAGTATATAAGCCATGGTTGACAACAAATCAATTGGTGTGTTAGTTACATAGATATTGTGTCTATGGTTTGCAGTGTAGCTAGGCGCGCTCGCCGTAGTATAGTCTGATCATTTAAATTTAACTATAAATTCATACGCATTACAACCAATGAATTTAAATCTCCGATATAGATATATTGTGATTAGTTTAAGTCTTCTATAACTATCTGAATAGTCAATTGTTTGTACAATTTCATGTATATTTGAACATGGATGAGACGTAAAACGATCATTATAATAACAGTATCTGTGTTTAACCTCACTTGTTATTTATATATAATTGAATACTCGGATATAAGACGTCACACGATACGTTTATATCTATTTAACATGACCTCATGTTTGTTAAATTCTCCACGGTATGCAATACACTTTAATAAGCACACGGACAAGAGTAGGACATCATTTGTTTTGGTGTGTGTTCGAGATGGGTCGATGAGTGATTGATTGATTGCATATTTAGCGTCATTTTTACACCACCGAGGGTTAACAGACGTTCAGATAACCTAACCACTGTTTCCTGGGACCCTGAAAGGTTTACTAGTACTTGAACACACCTCATCTCCGCAAGTAACTGATAACTTTCCAACTTGATTCAGCGGTGAGAGACGAAATATAATGAGACACAATGTCGTAAACTAATCATCACGGAAACAGTTGCCGGGCGGGGATTCGAACTCACGACACCTTTGATGATAAGTAGAAGCGTAACCGACTGAGCTAATCGGGTCCAGCAAGATGGGTCGAATAATAACAAAATATGTGAATACTCAAATAATTCGTTCAAAACACACAGCCGGGCCCGATTAGCTCAGTCGGTTACGCGTCTGACTATCAATCCAGGGGTCGTGAGTTCGAATCTTTAAACTTGCATACATGAACTGATAGCTTTATATGAGTAGGATCCAGTTAGGGTTCATGACTACTCACATGCTATATTTATAAACCCGTTAGATTGTGAAGATACAGTGAGATCATATGTATTTATTTCATAAAGGGAGAAAATTTAAATCACAACAATGGAAATTATGTTGTTGTAATTTCAATAACGGAAATTTTGTTGTTGTGATTTCAATTATCTCCCTTTATTTTCTCAATTGTATATGTGTTCTTACTGATTGTAGGGTATGTAACATAGTTTGATTGATGAAATGCAGACCAATTAACAGTAAATGTTTCTTGGCCCAACAACCGTGCAACGACACTTAAAATGGCAGATAAATTGCCTCTCTGATAACTATTATTACGGATTTAGACCATATGTCACTAAAACTAAAGGCGCTATTTGCCCATTGACAAATATATATAACATGTAAATATTTTAACATGGCATACCAACGATGTATTTTTAAAAATACGCAATTAGGAAAACATTATCTCACTAACACAAATTGTGAATGATTATGGCTCAGAATGCATGATATGAATTCGACTGACTTTGAAAACCGTTTTAAGATATTAGCAACGTGAACATTTTGATCAATCATATATTGAAAAGTGACGTGCTACAGTAGCCTACTGTCTAAAATCGAAAACATCTAAACAGTCGGGTCAATATAATAATAAATGATAAACGGCGCTCAGATTGGTTATGTTAAACTTTGACTGTATGTATAGTACAACATTAAAGTAGAAATAATAATAAGATGACCTAAAAGTTCGATCTGTTGGACAATGTTGCAATGACATTGACTTCTTAATGGTAAGCCATCTTAAAATCTATGAATTCATTGGTTTACAGCAAGCCAGAAATAAACTATTAAATGTATGACGTGTTATTAAATAAAAAATCAATGTTCTAAATAGGAATATTTTATAGCTTACCGACAATGAATATGTATACACATAAATATGTCAAATGTGGTAATCATTTCTTATACAGATATGCTAACGTTATTGAGATATTTAGTTTTCATTAACAATGGTTTTGATTATAATATTATGTGTTGATTTAAAATCCACATTTTTAAACATTCATACAGTTGTCAATTCTCTTACCTGGCAAATATCGCATCTAGTATCTTTCTTTCATTAGTTCGACTGTAAAAAGGATAACAAATAAAACCGGTACTTTTTTTTCATTCTTACATGCATCTGAATAATGCTGTTAATTAAGAATAATATATATATATATATATATATATGATATCATGCCGACACGTAAAAGTATAATAACTAGACTGACTGTTGTTTTTTATTCAGTTTAAAACATGTCTGTTATTGCTCTCATGTATGTCGACATGTTCATGATTCTGTCTGTAGATAGTAGCAAATATTGTCAGAGAAAAGCGCGCTCTAATTTTGGAAGCTTGTCTTAAAACAAAAACGGTCGGAGATCAAATTATTCCACAGTTATATGAAGCTTGTGTCAAACATTTAATGCTAGAAGTTACTTAAATAAGAACACTATAAAAGTTCAACTTGAAGACAATTTTTCTAAAAGTATAAAAAGTGACCCAATTTTTACAAAATACAAGAAATATGATAACGAGTGTGCAATTGATATTCGTCCTTATTATCTATAACTCATATTAGTTTTCAATTAAGTTTCAATAGTATTTTCTGAGGTAAATAATGACAATAGCCCTGACTAAAATTGAAATGTCTAACTTGCTATCATAATTGTATAAATCAAATACGCTAATCTGAATGATGGCGTTATAATTAGAATCGTCCGATACAGGTAACACATTAATATCGATAACTATTTTATTGAATAATTCATGTGACAAGCTATTGCTGTCATGCTACAAATCATCCCTTATGCGGTAGAATCCATCTAAAATAGAGTGACGTAGTTTTAAGATAGCGGATTGGATTCATAGTGAAAACACATGTGAAGTTTAATTGAAGTACCGGCAGAAGTAGTTTATAATCAAGAAATGAAAAGAACCAATCACTTTATGTGAGAAAAATGAATGAATTATATAATCCCGAATAAGCCTCTCATATCCTATGTTGTGTTCCCTCGATTTAAAATGTGTAGGATAACCAGTTTGAACAGAATAATATACTGTTATGAAACTAGGATTGTAAATAAAATAATAATTGTTGTGGTTAATATCTGCCATATTGACATGTCATGTGACGACTGGGAAAAAACGACGGCACGCCAAATTGACATGCCAATGGATTCCACGCTCGGCACTTTATTCAAATGTCGCCAATACGAGACATGTACGTGACGGGTTTTTGTTTATCGAGTTTACGTTTTTACCGTTCTTGGGTGTTTCAGCATTACGTCTATTCAGAAACACTGTGTTTTCATATTTGGTTTAAATGACCTTGACAATTGACTTATCTATCCAAAAACTATCCTATCACTATAGGTAAAATATACATTGTAAGCTCTGTTTCGTTAATACATGTAGTTTGTTACGAGTCAAGATCTTATTGGTAATACTAAACGGAAAGATATTCATAATTTGGATGGGCGTTGGTGTGCAAAGTAAGTTATATAGGGTTACATGTATACACATAAAGGACTCCACAAATTGTGAATGTATCTAGTCCTGGAATATCAAGATGATTATTTTGATCACACGTTCTTCTAATAGACGACTTCAAAATGCATTTACCTGTTTATGTGTGCTTTTAAAAGTTCAACCAGTTTCGTAAGCCATTCAATTTCGATCTGTTTACTGAATTGTACATGCAATATAATGACGAATAACTATAATAATAAACATGTTTCATAGCTCAACTTTAGCGTCGCACAAATATTAATGGATAGACTAACATGATTTAAAATACATGCAGCACATAACTCGGATGTTATGAGTAAACATCACCTTGATTTATGATAATATGTATTAAGCTTAGCTTTACCTAAGAAAAACATGTATATGGTGTATATTCAGAATCTTTTGGGAAAGTTAATGTTCCAGTTCACCTTTAATTTATTGACAAAAATTGTCATAAGATCAGATACCAATCAAAATGATTTAAAATTAAGCAATGTGCAATCAGGCGTAACGAAAATATTGTCAAATCTTACTTGAGCGTACGTCGGTCTTGAGAGACTGCGTGTGTGTGATGGTGTACAACGAAATTTGTACGTGGATAAATATTAAACTGTGATGGTTAGTAATTAACAAAGCGGGAAATGAAATAGTAATTACATTTGTACATCCTATGTTTGACACCTCAATGAGAGAGTAATTGTTGCTTAATTAATGTCAGTTACAATAATAGGTCACAGGTATAACATATAAATGTAATCAAAATTACCTGATAACAATTTAAGACTTTAATAAATTACGAAGTTATATAGAGGAGAGAAAACTATATTTGAAATATATATTTTGTCTTAAACAGGAAGGAAAGTTATTTTTTTTCAGTTTGTTTTTTTAAAATATCTGAAAAATTCAGGTGAGCCACTTTAAATGTTTAAGATGCAATTGTGTATACACGGTCATTAACAACAAAGGTCACTGTATGTCAACTTAGCTAGATGATATTACAGGCAGATATAGTCTTAGGCTTATCACCATTTAAAGATGTCAGGCCATGTTGGGGATAAGATACGGGCGTGTTTGATATGGACTTAGTAATTAAGAATCTGATCTATAGCAAGGTAGTTTTTAGTTGACCAACGTGGGAATAGGCCTTGAGGCCTTTTTTGTAGTGTGGAAAACAGAACTGTTCAGTCAGTTGGAGATAGACTTTGCTTACAGTAAGATGTGAGTTAGAGACATACCTTAGTGAGTTTAAGATGTCGTGATTTACAACTTACTTTGAGTAAGAAATAAGTATTGAGAAATGTATCAACATGTGAATAAAATTACTTTAAATGAAACTACACTGTTTGAATATCTATTATGCCACATTTAAAGTTAACTTCATAAAAGTTATAATTATCCAAAAATAATTAGAGTTCATAGTGAAAAATGAGTTTTTTTCAGAAATTCACTGTGTTGTGTTTATATCATACGTTTCTTTTTAAACCAATGACTATCTTAGAACCTGCTAGCTTCATAAAAACTATCAAAGAAATCTTAACGTGCATGTCGGTCCAGTCGCAATACTTCAATTTAATAAAACATTATTTGCTGAAATGGATTGTAAGTTTTATCTGGCAGCAACTGTTAATATAATCATTTCTACATTATTTGTAAAGACCATGAGAAATGTTGACCAACATAGACATTAACATTATTAACATCATTCCAAATATACGCAATATCAAAAAAGTATATTGACTTCAAAGAACTAGTTCAATTAAGCCCTAATGAATGTCATTTAAAACATACACATTCAAACTCAAAATTGTCTTTATCAAATAAAAAAAATTATATGTTTTTCTTTAAAAATATTGATTTTTGGTTCAAAGGCATACGTTGACCGTATACTTATGAAAATAGCTTTGTTTAAAGCAGCAACGAAAACAAATGGATTTATCCAGCTGCTACTCATACAAATGTTTGCCACTATCAATGGGTTTAATACTTATCGCCGTATGTAATTAATGATATTTAGTACAAAACGACCTTGCAGACAAGAAACCAGCAACAGTAATATGGTATTCAGTGATAGGTATTAACATGGTTAATTTAAAAGTGTTCATATAAAGTTTAAAACCTACATAGATTAAAACAATATTAATTGAATTAATGAATAGAAATGCAATAATGCAGTTCGCGATATTCTTTTATTATATTTAGTAATGAAACTTAGTTTCCTTTATATTTAGTTATAAATCTTTGAAACACAGACCATTGAAAATAATAATATTAAAAATGTTTGATGTACATTCACTATAACTATGATGTTCAGTTCCAAAATTGACTGTCAGATGGAAATTTTAATTTGCCGAGTGAGTGGCTAATTGGTGTATCTGGGGTTATGGACTACGTTGTTAACATGTGCTATTGTTTACATGCCTGGCAGCAAACTTTTCTCAGTCAAATGTAAAGGTATAAGACGATTGAGCTAGCCTTGGTTGGAATTTATTCTACATGACTATATGCATATAAAGTCAATGACAATGCTATTTAATTGTGTGTGTGAAAATGATAATAATCCCATGTAGGCAAATGTATCGTGCATGTTCAACACTTGACTGAAAGGTAACTATTTGTTTATGATATTAAACAGTTGTGTGCGGGTTTACTGAAGATTAGGGGCCCGTTTTACTAACCTGCGTAAGTCTTAGGATTTTCGTTCGAACAAATTGTGACACCTAGGAAGTTTTATTGGCGCAGTATTACTTTCAAAATTTAAAAAGACTACTATTGACAGTGCTAGCAAAAGTTCGTAAAATGATGTAAATCTATGTAAAACACTAAATAAATTTCTTTTTTTTCATACATTGTACACTTAAAGTTCTTGAACTTGCAAACGTTAGTGAAACGAGCCCTAGATGTATTTATTTTGTGGTTCTATAATTATCATATTAAACCCACCATGAACTGTTTATACCTCCGTAGATATATTACACCTCTGTTGATATTATCAATAAAGACACTGCATAGCCATGCACTAGACACTGAAAATCAAAATAATTTTTGAAGAATGTGTATTACATCTGATGTTGTTCTTTTACTTCCACGTGACGCTTTCTTTGTTTCTATTAATTTCATTACCAGGTTATGGAAAATGATCTATTATCTATTTTTGTTATTCATACAACATACATCCTTTAGTTTATATCACTTCTTGCCATTGTCTGTTGTTTAATTTCGCCTTTTCCCTGAAGTATGCAAAAAAAGGCTTAAGTAAAATAATACACTTTGAAGTTTAACATCTAATCCTAACAACAGTTTGCTCACCTATCGAGTTGAGCCTTCGTGTCTTTGGTTTGTTGTTCAGATATTTGAAGTCCGTCCCGCAGTCTGCAATAAGAAACACAACGGGAAAATGTAATGTACGGAAGTGACTTTTTAACATGTACTTTTAATATTACAAAGAACCACACATTTGGACAAAATCTGTTTGAGAACAGCACAGCTTCACCATTCGTTTTGTCAGCAATCGTACGTTAAACTGAATATTCAAACATCTTTTATATCAGTATAGACACGTAGAAAGGTACTCATGCAAATATATAAATGTATTTTATGCATAGTTAACTTTGTATGAAAATTACCTATATTCATATACAAACATTTTAGAAAGTAAGGGAAAAGTTTGGATTAATGATACCATAACGCATTAAAGTTCAACGTATTAAATAAAACGTCGCATTATTTACTATATATAAATAGTCAATATACATTCAATGTTTGATATTTAATACTGCGATGGTAGTGTTGTTGATATAATTCTGGCCGCTGACGCCAGAGCTTCCGGGTTCGATCCCCAGCTTCTATCATGTGGAACAAGTTAATGACAGCTGATTGGTTAAAGAAGTAAAATAAATAAAAACATAAACTTAGATACCTTAAATATATTTCTTACAACATATTGCTTACCTATCGAGTTCAGCCTTCGTGTCTTTCTCTCGTTGTTCAGATTGTTGAAGTTTTTCTTGCAATCTGCAACAAGAAGTAACACAGTAAAACGCAATGACCTAAGTGATAAACAAAAGCGGCATTTTAAAATTTTTTTTTTTTCTAACAATCTTACAAATTTGAACAAGAACTGTATGAGAACAGCGCAGCTTCATTAGTCATTTTGTCAGTAATTGTTCGCCAAACTGAATCATCAAACATCAATAATATATGTGCAAACAAGAAAAAGGTAAAAGAGCAGATCTATAAATGGGGTACACGTTCAGTATACTTTGTTTGATAATTATAAAAACAATAATGTAGAGTATATTTTGAAACAAAAACATGGCATATAAAAAAAGGACTATATAATATAAGGATAGGATATGAGTCCTGATTCATGAACTCAAACAAGTACATTCACTTAGAAATCTAACAGTATTGAGCAGGTGCAAAGGTAGAAAGGAGGCTATATGTAGTGCATGTCATGCCCACAATAAAAACGACAGGAACGACATATAAGTAAAATATAATAATTTACCATTGATGCTCATCCTTAAAATGCGATTGCTTAGACCTCTCTCAATGTGATATTACATGCAGTTAGGTACAGTAGACGTAAAAAAGTACGTATCTGGGACTCAGCCCTGCTTCATCCAGACCAAATGCTATCGATTGCGTTTGCATATAATCATGTGGTATGACGTTAGTGTGTGGACTTTTATTATATTAATATTTGTAATGCTTTTTTGTAGCGGCAAAAAATACAGCGGAGAAAATAATTGATATAAAAAGTGAAAACGCACTGTCTTATAATTTTCACAATTTGTTATTGAAGCTGTCAAACAAAAATGGCAACTCATATCTCCAAAATGAAGCCTCTGCATTGGGCCCTTGCAATTTAAATAAAACAACAATCACTATCTCAAATATTACGATCAATTTTCATTATACATTACACGAGCGTATACATTAACTTATATTTCTTAATTGTTTATCTGAAATTCAGATAATTAAAAAGAAATCAAATAATAAAATCAAATACAAAATAGAGAATAATTTATTACATCATGCTATCAAGAACATGGCTGTTTGAGATATTTCTAGTTTCCTTTCATCGAAATATCGAACATTCGATTGCAAAAATATAAATATGTAAAGGACATGGTTTCTGACATTCAATAACATATTTATCCTTATAAATGCACCCGAGTATGTTAGTCTACCCGTTTCAATATTTCTATTCTTTGTTCTAGAATGAATATATAGTTATAGCTTGAACGTAACACGATGAATAGCTTATAGTTTACCTTCCTGAACGTACACAATTTACAGGCAGAGCTGTATTTTGAGTTAGGATTTACCATTCACTCCGTTATTCCGTTTATATCTGTACATTAATTGTCGTTATTTGAACGTAAATAGTGGCATTATCGTTGATAAATACATTTAACGACTGGCTGCACGGGGAAGGCGTTTAAACGCCCAAACATATTGGAGAAAATTTATGAGTACCCGGGCAATATCGGTCAATGTTATGTTTACACCTGTTTCCATGTAACAAAAACAGACAGTAAATACCTACGTACTCTACCATTATTATATATAATATATTTTTATTTGATGAATTTCTCCAAGCTGTGCCATAATCATTGAATGTAGTTGTATATTAGCGTGTTATATAACTTTGTTTAACTAATAGAAACTTTTTTAAGATGATCATTTACAAATGCATCTTCGGATGAATAACTCAAAAAAAAAAATTAATAATTGTGTTATGCGGAGAGGTACTAAAAACTATGTAGTATTTTACGTCATATCATCAGATGAAAACTTCACGGCTGTGTTATGGGTAATACTCCACTAAGCCATGTAGAATAATTTAAATGACCTAACCGTAACAAGGTATTCTGTTGGCTTCGTAAAAACAATATTATATGCTCTTATTGCAAGAAAAATATCAGTGGGGTGAGACACTTAAGGTATCCAAACATTAATGAGATCAGGTTATAACATGTTTATGTTAATTCTATAGATATATATATTCTATAAATTGCCCCATTAAAGATACTTCCCTTTCACTACTCGAATCGTGGTGCAATTTCAATAATGTTAACCACTGTGATAGAAAACACCAAATGAGGTGGCAATTCAAATACAAGTTCTATATTAGATTAATTTGCTTATACAGCTTATATACATACTTTTGGTATGTGTTGGTATTATTGGAAGTTAGAAATTGAGGATATTCTATCAAGACAAAATAGTACGGACAAAAAACAAAATAAATCACAACTTAACACTGAACACGTTGCAGAATCGATGATCATTAAAGTATAACAATAATTTATAACAAAATATCAGTACTGTATTAATCAGTAAATATTGGGTACCTTATTTTACTTCAATAGTTAGTTTTAATAGGTCATAGGTTGAAAAAAAAGTGCTAACTTCAAATAAAGGGGAACTTAAAGTCATATAAAATGTCATGAAATGCTTGGAAAGCCCAGTAAAGTCAGAGGAATTATTTCCGCTGGGATCCATATAACGTGATTAATAAATAATATAATAATAAATTATTATTTACAAATGTTTTAAATAAATATGATATCTAAAATAACATGTTTTACATATAGTATACCTGTCAATTACTTTGATGTATTAAAGTGATTATATATATAAGAACAGATGCGTAAATCAAGTTAAACCAATGAAGGAGCATTGTCAAATTGACATTTGATGATATTACTAAAATGAGTTCACCTAATATCAAAATCAAGAATATTATTATAACTGCAGAAGAACGTTTATGTAAACTTACTCTTCTAGTTGAAATTCGTGGTCTTTCGTCAAATTATCAGTTTCAGTGCAAAATCTGAAATAAAAATATAAACTTTTCACAATTAACCCGATATTAATAAATACAAATGTTTATTAAAGAATTTGAACAACTAAATAAATATGTAAGGACATGACATTGTATTGTTATCGATTTAATTTAATTTCTTTATATTTTATGGTATGTGTGCGAAAAACGACACGGTTGTAGCAGCATGTATGTATACATAAATCATATTTTAATATGCTTATTTCACCTGAGCAAATCTCAGTGTGAGCTATTAAGATTAATATGTGTCCATCGTCTGTCGGAGGTTGTCCATCTATAATATTTATATTGTGCGCACTCTACCACTAGCAGTTTTTATCAAATCCTAACCAAAGGTACACGCCTTTGAATCATTAAATAATGCAACATCTGAAACTTGTGTACGCTAGTACTCAAATATTCATTTGATCATCACCAAACGTACATATGCAAAATACAAATAGTTTATCTCTTTAAGTTCATAAATAAATATGAAACCACGAGGTTTTACATATATTATATTGTACAAAGCTCTAAGTACAATTAAATTACATGGACAATTTGATTATATAATGAGAGGTGGAGAAGCTACATGCATCTGTTCTTTAAATTATCCTATTTAAATCGTATTGAGTTATTTATTAAATTCATATATTTTTCTGAATTCCCCCTTTATTGTTATTTTCTCTAGATACCTCCTTTGACCTAAAAAGAAGCCATTCTCGTGTAAATATTAATTGTTATTGGCATAACGCCAGTTTCATCATGAACCATACAATTAGCTATAGGTGTCGACATGTCCATTCTTGAAATATGTTTGCTCGCTTTCAATATTTTGAAAGTTACAGAACTCCAAAATTTCACAGAAGATGTCTAATAACGTTAGATATATTGTACCAGATAGCATTTGAAAGTGACTAATTATAGATGCCCGAAATGTGTCCCTTGAATGATCAAATGTCGCCTTATTGAGTATTGTATATTTTGCCACAGTTGACTGACTTAGGGCCATTGCGACCATTTTGTTATTTAAATCGCGATGATAATAACCACTCCCTTTTTTTGCTTTGAAGAATTGTTTACATTTGGATGTCACTAGTGCCAACATAATACAATATCATCCGTGTGTGTGTGCGTGCGTGCGTGCGTGCGTGCGTGCGTGCATGCGACCATAGAATATTAAAAAACAAAATATCCCATTAAGAAGTACGTACAAAAGCCAGTCGCCAAGGACCTTTTGTAACTGTAAACTGTCCTGTATTTATTACATGTAGTCAAATATTCCATTAATTTTCAATTTTTAAACACTAGCTGCTATTTCATTAAACTTCATTTTTTAACGTATTATTTAACGTTTTTCAAAATACCTCTCTAACTTTTCATCTCTATGTTTGACATCGTCCTTTAATATAGTAAGTTGTAACTTGCACTGCCTTAGTTCAGTTTTCAGATCTTTGACTTCAGTCTTATAATCTGTTATCTCCTTAGTAAATCTACAAAAGAAAACATTATTAGAACAAGAGTATTGTGGATTAGCGGATGGATATATAAATAGATAGATGGATGGATGGGTGGATGCATGTTAACTAAATCATTTCTTTCTCCAAATATAAACTAAATTAAGTCCACATACGCCATCTTTGAGAACAATATTACGTTACCCTCCAATCCTTGGTTCGATGCTCTATCACTAAACCATGCACTTCACTATATGATGTTTAAAGTTATTATGACATAACTTCCGTTGCAAGGAGTGTATTAACCCCATGCCACATTTTTTATATTAACCTAGTGTAATATCACTACCTATTCATTACATTGAAAGACTGGCAAATATATCGGAGACCGTCATCACATCACAGCAGACGACAACAAATCGAAAGTATGCCACGGTTTCAATAGAAGAAGTAGAGGAATTTAACTCTGGACGGGTCAACAAAACAAGTTATCGAAAACTATTTATGACTTGGAGTTCCTGCAAAATGTCTTAAATATCAATAACAAAACCCGTCAAATACACGAAATCTCTCCATATGAACGATCCCATGTCCTTTTTGTTTCCAGAAGGCAAACAGAGATGATTATGAGTCTCTCAGTCTAAGAGCAATGGAGTCGATTTGTTTCAACCGGCAGTTACGCCGCTACGGATACGTTGAAACCATGTTCAATGGCTCGAGTTTCAATAAAGTTCGCAAAACTCTGAACTGTAATCAAAAGTCACTTAAAAGGCAACCTGTACTACAGGCAGTTCCTCGTCACACTAGTCCATTAGAAAGAGAATTATTTCCTCTCAATAAAACACGATTCATTATTGCACGTAACGTTTTTGATGTGTTAAAAATTTTACGGTCGCGGCATATGAACTATGACAAAAGTATTGGATGCCGTCAGTATTGTGTTGCATTGCAATCCCGTGTTTTATGTTTTAAATTATTTTCAGGTACTGAATCGCTTATTGATAAAATATAATGTTATTGATGTTGCTTAAAATTTAGAGAAAACAAGTATAAATATCTGAGAGAAAGTATTGATAAAATAAAATTCATTGTCGGACTACTTTTTATTGCATTTGTTTCAGTGAATGATAACCGACGTTCACCTGCTTCGTGATGTTTACTAGATAGTCAGGTCGTCGCTTTAAAGTATTTTTCTTTCTAAAATATAAGTTATGTTATTAATTTTATTCGTGCCAATGTCATTTTAAATTTATGAAACTCGTTGGATGATAATATATATAAATCATCCATTTCTATAAACATTGAAATCAAAAACATATGCGTGCTCTTAAAGGATACATCTTAAAGACGATTGCTACAGTTTCATCATTTTTTTTCTAACCAATAGATGTTGTTGAAACTTTCAGGGTTGTTAGATAATTACAAATGTTATACAAAAATGAAATAAAAACAGTATGTCACCATGCTTCTTTTTATTATTTTGACCCTTTAAGATGTACACTTCCTATGCTCGGAGAAGAAAATACCATGAAATATGAGAAATCCCAAAAAATGAAAATAATACATAGTCATAACATGAATTCTACACTAAATACATGTGAATACAAATCGTTTCCAGAAATAAACAACAAATTGCATACAAATGGTTTCTTCTTGGAAAAAAATAACATGTTGAGCAATTTTTTTTTCTCAAATTATCTCCCCTTTTTTTTAAATTGAAAAAAAAAATTTCTCACCAATAGAATTTGGTTAAAATTGCATGAATTATTGATCAAACATTGTTCTATAATATAACATCTTAAAAACAATAGCTCACCATGCTTATTTTTGAAAAAAATGAAATTGACCTTCTACATGGCAAAGCAATTATTTTCAGTTTTCTTAATTTTCATGTTTTGCCAATCAATAAATTATTACTTCTTTTGCTCTTATTATAAAAAAATTCATTTCAGGTTTGTGATTTAATATGTAACTTGCAATAAAAATTTGTCCAAATTATCCGAAAATACATCAAACGGTGCAACCGGTGCGCACGTAAAATCATAACGTTGTGAAAAACGGAAACTACCGCAATCGCCTTTAAAGAAACTTGTTTAGAGACACATCTTAGTTTCACTTCCTACATCCTAAAACTAGACGCTGTTTATAAACAGTGTTCCAATTGTCCAAATCTTTTCACAAATTCAACTTTATTTCAACACAAACATATTCTAGTTGGTATACAGTGTGAGTATTGTCAAGAAAACAATAAATGAACATTGGTCTATTTTAACACAATCGATGTGTTCATTTCAAATCTTATAATTACAACACATTAATTATTTCATTACAATGTGTACTGGATAGGCTCTACTCACCGTACGTGTAGGCTTTCTATATTCGTTTGAAGAGTTGTCTTTTCATTAGTTAATCTGTCGATTTATGAATCAAAGATAAGTTTTACACTGAGTAATGATACAGATCAGTTAGTAGTTTGAACCCTGAGTATATAATATATTGGAATACTGTGAATATAAAATACCAATTGTTACTCATAAAACAAATACTGTAATTTATCTAACAACGATTAATTTATAACAATCAGTGTATGCTAAATGATATGAATTAAAGTGTATTGTATAAATAATACTACTGATGTAATTAAACATTAATATTTGATTTTGGATCTAGTATTGGCTGATTGTTATGTATCCGGGTAATATAAGAAAAAAACTTATTAAGAAAAATATTCAAACCCTGTGGAATAAGGTACAATCCAATTATAATTACTCTGATAGCTCGGTTCTGGCGACTTCCAATTCACTTAGCGTTTTTTCGAGCACCGTGTTAGATCTAAAATATATATAAATGTAAAATGTTAAATATACAAACAAATGTGTAAATGTGTCCTATCATTAAAATCATTCTAATAGCCTCTACGTTAAGGCCCCAACCGCTATTAAAGACAATAATTTAGTTGTAATTCATTATTCATTATTTAACGAGCAAACATTAAGGTTGATAAGTTAAATTAACTACCTCCGGAACATGGGGCCGGTTTAACTAATCTTCATAAGCCCTATGAACGTCTTATATTTGAAGTTACCAAAAAAAAGTCTGAAAACTCATGTAGTGTTCTACTGATATTATCATACATGTAAGAGTTTTTCGCAACCATAGGAAAATATTGTCCATATCTAAATTCGCATGCACTTTGCGTAAATGAAACGAGTGTAAGTGTATGTATTGTTCGAACAAAAGACTAAGCCTTACGAAGGTTAGTAAAACGCGCTCCTGAAAGTAACATAATGTGAGTATTTTTCAAATTTTTGACACTACGTAATAAACAATTTTTAATATGTTATGCGTCTGATATTATGTCATTTCACAACTTCAGTCGTTTAAAACATTTAAGTATATCAAACTTAGTTGGCAATACGATAACAATTATTACTGTATTAGCTTGCATATCTGACTTGCATTAACTATAGTGTTATTAAACCACACATACACACTATATATATATATATATATACATATGTAACGGAAAAACTATCTTGAATAATGAAAGCACATTCCCATATACATTTCTTGCATAATTCCAAAGTAAAGCTAACCACAAATACACTAAAATGATATTTTTTATTACAACTATACGTTTTAACAGTATGTTTGACAAACATTACTTGTAAACATGTACCTATTGTTCCGTTAATCTTTGGCTTACTGTGTAATACCACGTATAGATAACAACTATAAATACTGATAGAAGAACATGTGACCCACTTCAAGTGTGAATGTTGTCAAAACAACAAATACATATACAGTATAAGTAAACGGATCCGTATAAATTACACCAGTCATTAAAAGTCAAATGTTATAAGCCGGCTCAGGGAAACTCAGTCAGTAGCGCACTTGACCAACAATTCAGTGTATGTGAGTTTGAATGGCCAGTCCGATTACAGTCTAAGTTGTAATATATATACGACATTTTGTATCATTGTCAGCTGATTAAAGTGGGACAGCTATCATAACATGTAGAGATGGTTGTGCTAGAGTTCTGGCTTACGATTCCAGGATAGCAGGAAAGAATGGTTCCATCGATGACATAAATATGATGTCAAATATTCAAACAAACACAAACCAACTGTTATAAATAACGTCCTACTAACCGCTTAATGTCTTCATCTCTGTATTTCACGTCTTGTCTAGACTGTTTCAAGTCATGTTTGCATTGCTCAAGTTCTGCTTTTAGTTTTGTTAACGTATTGTCACTATCAGCGAGGAGTGTGTTTTTCCTGAAATTTGTCAAAAAAACAACATAATATATGCCATTTAGACATAACCTGGTCCTAAATCAATGTAAATGTTTACAACTTTCGATTTCTAGGCGAGACAATATATTTGACAGTACTGACAAGTTATATCTCTATTAAACTACCTATTATATTACATGTTCAGCCAAAAAAAAAAAGAAAGGCGATTACATGTAGGTGTGCCGGCCGCCGTTACTGAAGAACTGTTGAAAATTCCAAACAAACTTATACATCATACTAAGCTCAATTTGTTTGATTTGCAAACATAAAAGTGCAGAAGAAAGGGGATGTGTGTTAGTTTCATATTTACCTCACCAATACTGAATTACAGCAGTGAGATGTAGAGATTCATTCAAAGTAAATCTAAAGAAATAGTACATGTAATGTAATTATGTACGCGTTTATAAGGAGTAAAGAAACTACATAGACTGAATGATGGGTAATTTGGTAGAATGTATTTTCAAACGTTGAGATATATCAGTATTATGCAATAAAATGATAATACATAGTTAACATGTTATTAAAGGAAAATATAAAGAAAAAAAAACCTAACAAGAAAAAAAAACTGGTTTTCACTATTTAAAAACTTGATGAATTTAACTAAATTGACATAATGGAAATAACCATTATAGGTGTTTGCTGCTTGGCGACCGTAAAAAGTCACCTCGTACATGTACTTTGTAGTAGTCTAAATATTATTTCTAGCTCCTTGAAACCATGAAACTTATTCGTCAGTTTCGCTTACGCCAGTGCCAGCGAAATTACGTTAAATGTTGCAAATTAATTAAGTTTCCTGTTAGATCAGACTGGCTGCGTTCTGCACTTTCAAGGGATCATTTATCATAGTTATGATTGATTTACCTTTTTATAGTCGTATGTGATTCAGTCAGTTCTTGTTTCCATTTTCCAACTATTTCGCTTGTTAATCTACAATGTATTGAACAGTATGTTTGTCATGATTTGTTAGTTTATTACTGTTGACTGTATGATATTTTTGTCCAACATACACTTTTTTGTCATATTTTGATGATGAAATGCTACAACTTGATACAGTGAAGTACATAACCTCCTTACGCATACTTTCTACCACGAAAGAACCATGCATTGTAAAGAGGGATCCGTCTTTGTTTTAAATTTATTAAGATCATCTGTTTTAAATTATTTTTGGGAACATATAAATGCAACATAGATACAGGTATATCTGTGTTTAAAATTTACTTTTAATTAAACATAAAACATGTAACATTAAGAAAGCTCCAGTTTTGTTTAAAATTGACTTTTTTAAAAATATATCGTAAAGCTACATACTTATTATCAACTCAAAATATAGCAAAGTTGTCCCATTAAATACTAATTTAACGGCAATTCAATAAACATACTCCGTTGATGATAGTGACATTGTTTCACGGTTCTATTTTACCTGAATAAACGGTATTATTCAACGCCGTATTCAATCAAATGTTTTACCCAACAAGAAATTACTGTACGAGTTACTTTCCTGTAAACATAGGAAACATGCTCGAAGTTGCATAAAACATGTTATTGTGTTTATATGAATAAGATGTAACTTAAAATCAGATAGTACTTCTAATGAAGCTTGTTCTATATTTTCAGATCATTGAGATAATTCTGATTTAGCAGCACGAGTTATATTTTTTCTAATCCGTAAAATAATATTTAGATTACATATTGTTGAAATGAAACACGCAAACAAAGATTTATTGATTGATTGAATATTTAGCGTTATTTTAATGCCATCGAGGGCTAACAGATGATCAGTTAACCACTGTTTCCAGGGACACTGAAAGGTTAACCAGTACTTAATCTCCACAAGTAATTAATAACTTTTCCACTGAATCAGCGGCGAAAGACGAATGATAATGAGACGCAATGTCGGATATCAAACATCACGAAGATTGTGACCGAGCAGGGATTCGAACTCACGACCCCTGGATTGACAGTGAGACGCGCTAACGACTGAGTTAATCGGGACCGGCTCGCAAACAATGCAGCTGAATAGAATAATGCATTATGCTGATATAAAATGACATGATTTCTATTTACAGGTTTTAAACCAAATTAAAATAATTACAAATAACCAATACTCACTTTTTTATATGTTCTGCTGTTTCGCTCTCCAGTCTAAAGATCAGAAAAAGAAAATGAAATCAAAAATAATGTTACATGTTTATATATGTTATCGAGTTTACTGGTTAAAACTCGCTCGTTTCAATTCACGGATCCATATAGTTCATTCCATCTTATATAATACATATCTAACAAATGTTGTTAGCTTCAAGATACAACAAATTCTGAATCGGTCGAAAAATCTAAAATAAATAAATGTTACAATTTGATGGCTTCTGTCAAATTTATATTATTCTAATAGCATTTTAAAATGCAAAAACGTAATACAGTATGCTGGCGAAAAAGTGTAATTCGTTACTTTACTTTACTTATACTTTCATTTTGGATGATAGTGTTTTGCGATGTGAATTGCCAAACTTTCATCACTATGTAAAAAACATACCCTTTGCAAATTCTATGATAAAAACGTTATTGTGCCGTGCTTCGGAATACCCTTACTGATATAACATCATTGTGACATGATTCGGAATACTTGTAACACCATTGAGATGTGATTCGGAATACCTTTACTGAGATAACAACATTGTGAATTGATTCGGAATACCTTTACTGAGATAACACCATTGTGACGTGATTCGGAATACCATTTTTGATGACCTTCCTTGAAAATTTGTTTGAAATTTTTAATCACCATTTATCTTTGTAAAACATAAAAAACAGGATACCTATCATCATTTATGTTTGTAATAAAACAAAATACCTCTCTAATTGCTCGTCATATTCACTTTGAACTTCACTTCCTTGGTCCATCGTTTCTTTTACACCAACATGTCCCAAATAGTTTGTTCAAATACAATGAAGTTGAACAGGATTACTTGTATCTATCTGAAAATACAAAATAAGTTAACTCTTGTACATATTATCACGATAATTAAAGACATATCTACCTAGGACTCTCCGTAGCCCAGTAATCTAAGGCTTTTTCGCCTACCTAGGACTCTCTGTAACCAAATTATCTAAGGCCCTGTCACCTAACTAGTGCCCTCCAATGATCTTAATCCATGTTACCTACACAGGATTATCCGTTGCCCAATGATCTCAGGCTCTGTCGTCTATCTAAGGTTCTCCTCTGTCCAATGACCTAAGGCCGTGTCATCTACATAGGGCTTTACGCGGTCCAAAGGTTTAAGGCTATGTCGCCTACATAGGGCTCTCTGTGACTCAATTATCTAAAGCTCTGTCGCTTACCTAGGGCTCTCCGTAGTAAAATTATATAAGGCTCTATCGCCTACATAGGGCTCTCCGTGGCCAAATGAGCTAAGAACCTGTTGCTTTCCTTGGCCAAATAATCTAAGGCCATATCGCCTAAAGCTATCTAGGGCTCTCTGTGTTACAACTGATCTAAGGCCCTATCACCTATAGCTACCTAGGGCTCGGTATGTCCCAATAATATAAGGCCCTGTAGCCTACCTAGGGATCTCTGTGATTCAATTATCTAAAGCCCTGTCGCCTACTCATGACTCTCTGTCGGTAAATGGTTTAAGACCCTATGGCCTACATAGGGCTCTTCGTGGCTAAATTATCTAAGGCCATGTTGCCTACTTAGAGCTCTCCGTTGCAAAATGATCTAAGGTCTTATTGCCAAAAGCTACCTAGGGCTCTCTGTGTCCGTAATGATATAAGGTCCTTTCACCTATAGCTACCTAAGGCTCTCTGTGTCCCAATGGTGTAAGGCCCTGTCACCTACCTAGGGTTCTACGCGGTCAAATGATCTAAGGCCCGTCGCCTACCTGGGGTTCTCCGTGGCCCTACGATCTGTGTCCCTGTCACCTACCTAGGGTTCTCTGTGGCCCAGTGATCTAAAGCCCTATCGCTTGCCTAGGACTCTCCTTGACCAAATGATCTGAAGCCCTGTCGCCTACCTAGGACTATCCGTGACCCAATGACCTAAGGCTATGTTGCATACCTAGGGCTCTCCGTGATCCAATTAATAAAGGTCATGTCGCCTATAGCTACCTAGGGCTCTCTGTGTCCCAATGGTGTTAGGCCCTTTCACCTTCCTGGGATTCTCCGCGGCCAAATGATCTAAGGCCAGTCGCCTACCGGGGGTTCTCAGTTGCCCTATGATCTATGTCCCTGTCATCTACCTAGGGTTCTCTGTGGCCAAATGATCTAAAGCCCTATCGCTTGCCTAGGACTCTTCGTGACTAAATGATCTGAGGCCCTGTCGCCTACCTAGGACTATCCGTGACCCAAAGACCTAAGGCTACGTTGCATACGTAGGGATCTCCGTGATCCAGTTACTTAAGATCATGTCGCCTATAGCTACCTAGGGCTCTTCTTGTCCGAATAATGTAGGACCCTGTCGCCTATCTAAGTTCCTGTCGCCTACCTAGTGTTCTCCCTGGCCCACCGAATTAAGACCCTGTCGCCGACATATAGCTCTCCGTGGCTTAATTATCGAAGTCACTGTCGCCACCCTAGGGCTTTCTGTGACCCAATGACATAAGGCTCTGTCGCATACCTATGCCTCTCCGTGACCAAATGACATGAGGCCCTTGTGCCTACCTAGGGATCTCCATGGCCTAATGACCTAAGGTTCTGTCTTATACCTAGGACTCTCCGTGGCCCAATGATCTAAGGCCCTGATGCCTACCCAGGACTCTCCGTAATCAAATGACCAAAGGCTCTGTCGCATACCTAGGGTTCTCGGTGGCTCAATTATCTAAGGCCCTGATGCCACCATTGGGCTCTCCGTGGCCCTATAACCTAAGGTTCTGTCGTATACCTAGGACTCTCTGTGACGTAATGATCTAAGGCCCTGATGCCTACCTAGGGCTCTCCGTGACCCAATGACCTAAGGCTCTGTCGCATACTAAGGGCTTTCTGTGGCCCAGTGATCTAAGGCCCTGATGCCTGCCCAGGGTTCTCTGGGGCCCAATGATATAAGGCCATGCCGCCTACCTAGGGTTCTCTGATCTAAGGCCTTGATGCCTGCCTAGGGTTTTCTGGTGCCAAATGATCTAAGGCAAATGCCGCCTACCTAGGGTTCTCTGTTGCCAAATGATCTAAGGCCATGCCGCCTAACTAGGACTCTCCGTGACCAAGTGATCTAAGTCCCTGCCGCCTTATGACTTCGTACCTCGATCTAGCTTTCATCGTACAACGGCCAATCTGATAAACTTTTATCATGTGTTCACACATTTGATTTATTTATTTTTCACATTGCTTAAATCATGATTAGGTTTTATCAGTTTTTTAACAAATATTTCTACCTCCCACTTTTGCGTCATTTTGTTCAACTTACACATACTCATATGTAAGTTTTATTAAATATTAACACGACGCTATTATTCAAAAAATCAAAGTATGTCTATGAAAATTAATATTAGGAAAGGAAAAAAATGGGTGGGGTAATACAATTATGTGTGTATTGATTAAAAAGGGGGAATTATTATCACATGAATTAAAAATCTACAGTATGTAAACATTAACTGTTATTATAATATTTGTTGACATGAATTATATGCATAAAGTCATTAACATATTAGCGTTATTTTTACTTTATACAAGTATAATTATGATTCTTAAACTTAAAAATTATCTCCATTTAGTATATTCAATAAAGGCTATCAAAGAGCTAACTCATGTAATTATAATATCAATACCATCATAATGGTATAATAAAACTCTATGCACACTTTTAGAATATAATCCTAGGTTTGTCGGTGAATATATAAGACTCCTTCACAAAGTATAAGTAAAGAGAAAGTAGAACAGTAAGTATCCATAAATATAATACACACCTGTTTGAATTAAGTTCCAATGTTGCTGTCAACTCATTGAACTTAAATTCTAGTATCAATCGCAATAATTGACTAGTTTATACTTACTTTGCTGTAATATGTCCGTATATGCATTGCGAAACGATGATTACTAATACAACACTTGAACAAAGTACAGGTGAGATAAATATTTTCTCAATGGCAGGTATACTTTAACTCGATACTGACCTGACCGTTTTTATCTTTATCGGTGTTGTATGACACACGCAGTATTGGCAGATGTAGAGAAGGCACATGTGGGTCCGGAAACATGTCAGATTAAGAAGAGAAGTGGAAACTATCATGCATGTAAGGTCAATTTTTGTTTTTCTGAGGCGACTTTTGAATACCATAACTGTGTTGCATACGCAAAAACAGTGTATCACCTTCTCCACTTTCACCTTTGCTTTAATTTAAATACATTCGAAAATATTTCTATAATGAAACTAATATTTTACTATTAAATGGCATTACGAAACCAATGTCTGTCATACATTTTGTATATACCATGTACCACGTGGGCCTGTGTGTATTGGATACTACATGTGATATAGTTGTAGCTCATATAGTAGAGCATTGTTTAAGCGAGTGTGTATCTACATATAGACTGGATCTAGTTATTATCAATGCAATTTAAGTTTTAAATGTTTATCAAGTGATGTAGGCCACCGCCTCTTTACACATAACATGTATATATACACAAAAAAACACCAATGCATATATAATTGTGATGATGCGAGTCAGTACGTGGTGGTCACGATCAGAGTGGAAATAGTGAATGGTCGATTACGTCGTGCACGGACTCGTATGCTCACGGCCATTGAATAAGTAAGTATGTCACGTTAGCTGGTTAACAAACAGTGCAATTTTCTTGGTAATAATTAGAGGTTCTATAGATATTAGTCCACTACAGACTTACTGGTGTAGAAATTTGAGTCCAGATGTTGTGCACGTAACTATGCCGACATATAGATTGCAATTGAAGAATGCATGAAATTACCCACTACAACATCAAGACCTTCATGGATAATACTGTACTGACAAAGTAGTAAATGTCTCTTTTAATAGATTAGTTCATAACATGTAATTTGAACAACTGAAGTTTGACAATGATTCACAGAAACGATATTGTAAATGTAAAGTTTTGTAAAGCTAACAGTGTTGTCGATACATGGGTAACTGGCTCCAAAAATAAGTTCTATGGTAAAGCATAGCGGTAGTGACATTTGATGCGAATGGCTAAAATCATTGTAAGTTGAAATGTCTAGTTTTATTTTTACAGCACCACTGAAAGAGTACAGGGTTCAGTAAATATTAACATTCTTGTTTATGGCGCTCAACGCGAACTTAGCAATAGGCAATTGAAAATTAAAGTCTTTAATACCTAGCCATTGATTATTATCAAGACTGAGTAATTAACTTTGAACGTTCCTATTCCCCTGAATTGCTGGCTTGTTAGGGCAATTAAATAATGACTGTATGGCTGTTGGGGCATGCAAATAATTGTTGGCATGTTGGGGCAACTGAGTAATAATTGTATGCATGTTGGGGCAATTGAATAATTGTTGGTCTGTTGGGGCATTTAAATATCAATCATAGCCGTTACATTGTGTATGCATAGGTCGCTATGTCATTTGTCAATTAACGAGTAAGCAAAAACATTGAGTTGTTGTTGTATGGTGTTTAGCGTCGCTTTCAACAATTTTTCAGTCATATCGCGACGGTGTCTACTTGAGACAGTAGTCTGAGCGCTGTCACACTGGAGTTTCATGCCGCAGACACATGATATGATACCCCACCCAGTCACATTATACTGACACCGGGCCGACCAGTCCTAGAACTCTTCTCTAAATACTGAGCGTCAAGCGAGGAAGCTTCTAGTACCATTTTTAAAGTATTTGGTATGACCCGGCCGGGGATTGAACCCACGACCTTCCGCATGCGAGGCGAACACTCTACCACTAGACCACACCGCGGTCTCAAAAACATTGAGATACTTTAGTCAGTTGTCTTACCATAAAATGTTTGTTTTTTCTTACGTAAATTTAAGGTTTGAGATAATGCTCCAGAGTGACAGGTATTTTCGTCTGCGGCATAATACTACTGAGTAACAGAAAATTTGTGTCCGCGGCAAAATGATTCAGAGTGGCAGATCTATGTGTCTGTGGCATTATGTTTCATTGTTACTGGTCTTTTATCTGTGGCAAATTCTGCAGACCAGATGATCCCGTTGTTTTGGTAGAGAAATATTACACAGAATGTGTTATATTTTATGCATATCAGCTTGAGTTAGCACCGCATCCTCTCGTATTTGAGGCGTATAGATCATTCGGAACATCTCCAGGTTCAAGAGTTAATTTAAATGACTACTCAGTCGGGACCCACGAGAACAAAAAAACGTGGATTCACCGAATTACCTGCTCATTTTTGTACAGTAGTTTAACACAAAAAAGTCCCATTAAAGGAGCGCGCGCTTTTTAATTGAAATCTTAGTACCTTATTAAATTCAATATATAGAGATAATGACATAACTAAAGTCCTCGAAATTTTAATTCATGTTTCAAAATATATTGAATAATGACGCAATATATAAATATAACTGATTCAAAGTTCGTTGGGTTTTATATTTGTAACGCCGTCGGACGTTTCGTAATTTTGGCGTTTTCTGAAAATGTAAAATTGGCAAAACTTCAAAAGGCGCAGCAAAAATGGGTATCTTCAAATTTTCTTTAAATTTTCAGAATCTATAGTTTTATACCTTATTTGCCGTTTTTGAAAAAATTAGATACCAGGCAAACGTCGTATTTTCACTGCGCCTTTTGAAAGATGGTACCCGTCCAAGTGTTGTCAACGACAACGAAATGCTGTCAGCTGATTTGACAGTAGCCTCGACACCATGCCAAAAATCACTATAACAAACATATTTCAATAAACAAAAGTTTGGCTATTTCAATCAAATACGTTAATAAAATAAAAACTATATCAAACTGGTCAAAATTATTTCGATCGGCAATTTTATATAGCCTTGTATGGAACAACGGGGAACCCCAGTTTGTTGACCTTGGATGACACGCCATTTTTGTTTACATATTTTGACAAGACGGAAGCACCAATATACGAATTTGCTTCGCTGTTTCTGCCGAAAGTTGCCCATGAATGCTTTTGTAATAGTTTCTGATGATGGATTATTATAAACAATAGGGTAAGTACATGTTTAATTCGTTTAATTCAATAGAAACATTAATTTTAATGTGGCCATGTGAGCAGTGATTGCCGTCAGATCTGAATTATCGAAATGGCTGCAATAGTCTTCCTTTTTTGGCGGAAAAAACAAATGAAAATACTCGTTTATGGTACATAGATGATTGTACGTAGTTGTTCATGTCCGTTGTGAACGGCCTACAGTTTAATCCAGTATATGTTAAAGAAATATCGAATAATTCGGCTTCCTGTGATTTGAAGCAAGCCGATTTTGAGAAGTTGTTTCAATTTATGTTTTTTTAATCAATAGGAAAACGATTTATTTCTAAATCAGTACACGGTGTTTCAATATACAAATGTAGTTGTATTATTCATGCATCATTTCGTACTTAAATATATTGCTAAATGTTATGAATATAAGTGTGTTGATAAAGATAACTTGGTCCGTTGAATTTAGCCAAGCATGGTTTAAAGGGGTTGTCTCAAAAGTAACCGTAAGGCATTTTTTTGGATTTACTGTTTATTTTTTGAAAAAGTATTGAGTGCAATTAGTTTTCATTCGTTTTTTATATAAATTAAACTCATCATGGTAGTTTTGCAACGTGATTAAATATGATAAAACTACATTTGAATTATTTTTTTTTAAATTTGTAGATGAGAAAATAACAAATTAAGTGTGTTTGTGGAAATGAAGTCAATGTTGGGCATATATAATTTCTTAAGTGTAAAATCTACAATACTTGTCACTAATATTGGTGAAATGTAACATTACAAAAAAATATAACTACAGTATATGTCACTTCAAACCATACAACTTCATTTTAATAACTTAAAGTTGAAAGTGAATTAGTTGTAAAATTCCTGTTCCTGTATTAGTTATGAATTCCCTGAATCTTCTTAATATAAGAGACTGAGCCATATAGGTCTCACTACACAGTTGAATTTTGTTCTATATAAAATAATGTCTAGGATTTCCATGGTAAAAAAATAATTCCACATAGAATTTTTTTGTCATTTTTTTTTCATTGCAGGAATGTAAACCACATAAAAATGCACAATAACTGGTAGGTTGACCACGTTGTTTTTTTTTAAAAAAGAGGGTGCAGTGACACCCTGCGCTTTTTGAAAAAAAGAAGTCCTCAGATGCTCATAAATACATGCATATCATACATGTTGGAAATCATAAAAAACAAAAAAACTTTTTTAACACCTGTGATGTCTTATTCAGTGCAGTATATGCTATACCAACTTTTGCTTTACTCATCTGCAGCAAGAAATCACAGCTACTATGAACCATTTTGAAAATATTTCAAAACCAAATTAAATAGGCCTAGTTTTCCATGGGAAAAAGTTGTTTTTCATGAAAAAGGGGGCATTACTTTGTAGTGAGACGCATTTGGAGCCATATTGTATAATTTTTCGAAATGTCATTAAATTGGTCTTTGATATTTGTCAATGGGAAATAGTATAATGTCTTTGATTTAGCATGATAAAACAAGAAAACAGAAAAAAGAGAGATGTAGAAAATGAGGTATTTATTACTACTAGCAAAATTTATATTGGTGTTGATAAAGGTAGCTCAAGCATGTCTTGCAAAGTAACATTTTGAACAATTTGAAGATAAAGAAGTTGAGAATCAGTATAACAAAAATTATGGATAAGAAATTTATAAATGATTTTTTTTAATGATGCTTCTCCATCTTAAAGGGAGTATATCAGGAAAAAATGCTATAATTGTCTTAAAAAAATAGAATTATTTTTAAATTAGATAAAAAGCCTCTTATTATCATAAATAAATAAAATCTGAATGGTTTAGTATATCAAATCCACCAAAACATGACAAAATCGATGTTTCAATTGCAGTAGTAGACTTGAAACGGAATCCCCATTCCAAAAAATAGACAGCACTTTAATACTTCTTCACATCGTCATTCGTATTTCTTGATGAAACAAATATTATAACGCATTAACCTGTAAGATGGATCAATTTGAAATCAAAATGAAATCACGCGACTCGTTTAATACGTCACAAAATATGTTGCAATTTTAAGCGGGAAATCTATTTTAGTCTAACCTAGGCGCATAGCCCAAGTTAGGAAACCCCTTTTCAATATGTTACTTAAGCATGTTTAATTAGATATCCTTTTGGGGTCAATGATATAATATTATATATACATGATCTATTGGAAAAAAATGTTTATTGCATTTTTTATTTTTTTTAAAAATCCTAATAAATTCCCTTTAAGCAATTACAAAATAGTACACAATGAGTAATGATATTAAAGTGGTCCCTTTTTCTGATATATTTTCAACGTTTGGTGTACAGAGAACTTTGATACATAATGCTATTTAATAAATCCAATAGAGAATGTAATTAATTAATACATAAAATATGTTATTTAGTGTTTGATGGAATGTGGGATTCTCAAAATTATACAAATAAATATATAAGTAATATATTCCGTGTTTGTTTATCTCATACAAACAAACAAATTCATTTTAAATATTTTACTTTATCAATGTGTGGGTCAGGGCAGTGTAGTGACTGTGGTTGGAGTTTTGCTGCTCACGCCAGAGGTTGCGGGTTCAATCCCAAGCTCAGCCCGATGACTAGAAAAATAAAACTCAATAATGGTTCTACCCAGGAAGCGGACTCAAGAGAGATTTCATATATAATTGAGCTTTGAACTTTCTTTGCAATCGAGCTAAAATAAATTAGTATAAATAAGAGTTCAATGCTTATTAGAAATTCGGTGTCAGTGTTTGAGCAAGTTATTTGATCAGTATTTGCTTATAACTAGATTTGAGATATTTATTTTGATTTTGCCATGAGAATTTATTTCACAATCAATGTAATTTATAAGTATATATTTTGGAATAATCTTTTCAGTGGTCAGTAAAAAAATTATTAACTTAATGATTTATGTGTTACAGTACTGTTACTGTACCTCTGAATTGTGTTCATAAAAACAAAACAGACTCTTACCAGAAACAAAATAACTGTCCTCTGAACTTTGAATCATACACATTTTTTGTATTGAATTTGTGTCAAGCTGTATTCAAGATGTTGCAAATACCTATTCTAAACATTATCCCCTCCCACAATTTTTTTTTATCCTGTTAATTGTGTAAAAAGTTAGCTTAATGTCAAAATAGTCAAAAACATGTTTTCCACCATAAAATGTCTTTATATACTCATTGACCCTGTATTGTCAAAAGGATATCTATTTGATATTAAACATACCACAATAATATATTGAAAAGGGATTTCCTAACTTGGGCTTCTCGCCTAGGATAGACTAAAATAGATTTCCAGCTTAAAAACATATTTTGGGACATATTAAGTGAGTCGCATGATTTCATTTTGATTTCAATTTTATTTGTAACACAGATTTACATGTTATAATTGTTTATCTTAGAAAGAGTCCGAATGACGATGCGACGATCGTCAATCAGTGTTTAAGTGTTGTCTATTTTAGAATGTGGTTTTATTTAGTAAATCACTTCAATTTGGATATCAATTTTGCTTGTTTTTGGTGGATTTCACATACAGTGTACTTAACCATTTGTATTTTATTTATTAATGATAATGGGATGCCTTTCAACCATTTTAAAAATGATTTTAGTTTTTTTAGAGATTTATAGTGTTTTTTCAAACATTCCTACTATGCCTTATTCAGTCAGGGTGCTGTAAAAGTATGCCATCATTTGGAATTTGGAGGTAGAGTCAGTCCCATGTGCAGTGCCTGTGAGACCCAGTGCATGCTAAATATCTCGCTGAACTTCAGTTTTAATCAGTGAATCAAATGAACATTGACCTTGTTCAGAAATGAGGCTTCTGCAAGAAATAGTTTTACAATCATTTCAATTGAAACCTGTACACGGAAACAATCTAAAAAGGGTGATTAGTTTACTCAGTAATAATTGACTTATACACCGTCAACGGTTGTTTAGTAAAATTACACAATTTAGTTGGGATAACACTTATCAACAGCTTGAATTTGTGTGGGTCAGGTTACAGGTTATGAATAATATGCAAGTTTACATGTTTAATTATGTATTGATCAATTAATTGAATTGGAACTTCTGATTAATCATAATCTTGATTCAAACTGTGCACCAAAACAGATGGTATTGATAATAGTTTCCCTCTTTCGGATAGCAGCAGCTTTCGAATAAAACTGTTGGGTAGCTGCAGTATTGAATGTGTATGTTGGAAGCATGGCAAACATTTTTTAAAAAAAAAACAGTGTGATATTAAAAAAAAAAATTAGTCGGTGCCCAATCTCTCATATTTCTTGAAGATTTTAACAGGATTCAAATGTATTTTCAGGTTGCAAGATTCACAATGCCACATCGAACCATGGTGTATTGCTTCTAAGCATGTATATTGATATGGTAGTCAGTGCTTATTTTAAGTTCACTTTGAGGTAAGCTAATCTTATTTGGTTGTATGGTGTTTAGCATCACTTTCAAAAAAATTAAGTTATATCACAACCATGTCTATTGGAGACAGTATTGTACTGTAAATGTTGCCACGCTGGTTTGTTATGCTGCAGACGCATGGTATGATTCCCCATCCAGTCACATTATACTGACACTGGGGTGACCAGACCTAGAACTATCCTCTAAATACTAAACTCCAAGTGAGGAAGGTTCAAATACCATTTTCTTACCAGTCTTTTGTATGACTCCGAATTAAACCCATGAAGCCGGGCCCGATTAGCTCAGTCGGTTACGCGTCTGACTATCAATCCAGGGGTCGTGAGTTCGAATCCCCCGCCCGGAAACAGTCTACGTGATGATTGATATACGACATTGTGTCTCATTATCATTCGTCTCTCACCATGGAGGTCCCCTAATAGACTGGTCATGTCTGGTCTCTGATGTCAAATTTGCGGCCACCACAAGGGTCACTGTTTTACATAGAGTTATATAGGGAAAATGTTGTAGACGCGATAGTACCTTCATTATTCATTGAATCTTAACCAAACATGCACAACAGTTATGTAATATGAGTTATTGAACCAGTGTCATTCCACCACAAATGCCCACGCCACATGGCTTATAAGCACATTTTAAGCAAAATTTTAAAAACATTTTCTCTGAAAGTTCAAGGCCTAGATCTTAGATATATTACATGTAGCATTGCATGGCGATCTCCTAAAAGATTTGTTGAAGTCGGGTCCCTGGGGTCAAATTACGGGTCACCACAGGGGTCACTGTTTTACAGAGTTGTATAGGGGAAATGTTGTAGATGGGATTGCACAATCATTTTTCATTGAATCTAAATCAAACTTGCACGACAGTTATATAACCATTATCTCGGACGAGTTCTTGAACCAGTGTCATTTGACTACAAATGCCACCGCCACAGGGCCTATAAGCACAAAAAACGGTGACATTTTAGGCGAAATTTTAAAAAAAACATTTTCCCTGAAAGTTTAAGGCCTAGACCTTAAATATTTTACATGTAGCATCTGTTGCAAGTAGAGTGTTCAGATCCTCTTGGGCCTCTTGTTCTATATTTAGATATAAAGTAAATATATAGGAGTTTTGTGTACATACAATCAAACTTGCTTACTTATTGTGCTGGTAGAACTTGAGTTTCAAGTAACATTCCCAATATAATTATCTTATTATTTTCAGGTCTGGTCAATTTCCAGAAGGAAGATCTAGCTGATTACATGATAAATGCGCTGCTGACTTTATTTTGTCACTTGGAAATAGTCAAAACAATAAAGATAAATTATGCTTACTTACTGTTTCCTTTTAATTGAAGTCTTTGTTCTATGTGACAAATTAATACAACTTATTAGATAAGTAAATGTTAGGATTGTACCGTCTTCTCAGGGAAGGAAAAGAGAGAAATATGTTACTTTCTGTTAGATGACAGAAATATTGTTAAGAAAAGGCATATAAAAATTTGTTCAAACGACCAAATTAAAGTACAACTCAAATGATAGTATTAAACGAAAATGGTCCGAACCCTAGATTCTATTAGCTTTCTTGGCCAAAGGTCACGAGAGCTTATGCGATGAGGTGCAAGTTGTTGAAATCAATAGAGGGGTCTGTGGCCGAGAAGTCTAAGGCGCCATCTCGAGATCAATTGCCACTCACCGCTTAGTTTCGAATAGCGCTCGCTCAAAAAAACTTTTATGTGACTCACTGAGAATGCTGAAGGACAGTAGTTCTACTCAGATTCATTCTGTGGTCTTTTTCCGCCAATAAAACGGGATATGCCATAATTATATAACCTGAAATGTGTTGAAAATGGCATTAAACCTCTTTCAAAAAAAAAATTGGAAACCAATACACCTGTTGTACTAAAATTTACATGTGTGCTACTTGTGAATGTGAGAATATAAAGAGGATTATTTCCAGTTCAAAATTTGTGCCGTTTAATACTAGAAATAGTGAAAAAAGAACTTGCAGATCATGTAGGGGTAATATATGATTATAATTATGCTTAAATAAGAATGAATTTTTGCTAGCCTGAGCTGAAGGCTCATTATGGTGAGCATTTGTGATCACCCTGTGTCTGTCGTTAGTTGTTAACTTTTGCTTCAGATGATTTTTTCTCTAAAACCATTTCACATATTTTCACCAAATTTATTGCAAGGCTCCCTACATTTTTTTTTCAAATCCTGACTGTGGGTTCAGTTTGGCCTCTTTAGCTTACTCGAGCAAAGCCCTGTGTCCGTTGTTAACTTTCGCTCGAAACGACAAAGAATTGTTACATGAAGCTCTCAAGTTTGTTCAAATGATGACCCTTTGGTCAAACTTGACCCCGCCTAAGGGTCTAATCAGTTTATAAGGGTCTATCAAAATTTCAAAAATCATCTCAGAAGGTGCAAGGGACTTACCAGTTTAATATAGGGAAATTTTTAACAGTAATTGAAAATCTTTTTCTCAAGAACTGACTAGCCAAATTTGTTTATATTTGGTTTTAATGATCCCTATGAGTACCGGTAGAGGTTTCAAGCGTGTTCAAATAAACAAGTTAGGGTCCATTTGGTCCCAGTAAGGGGACTGATTTTTACATAGGAATTGTATAGTTAATCAGGAAATAATGTTTTTCTCTTCCATTTTTTAGTATTATTCCAATCATAATGGTGTCTGAAGCATTGTTTAGTCAACAGTTGAGACTGAGTGCTTTAAAGGGTATTTAATAGCCATAAGGGGCCCAAAAAGGTATAAATTATCAAAAATCTTCTCAAGAACTGATGAGTCAAATTCATTCATGTTTGGTACAAATGATCCATATGATGAAGAGTTTGAATTTGTTCAAATGAAGAGGTTAGGATATATTGGGGCCAAGTAAGGGGACTTTCATGTTTACATAGGAATAGTAAGGAAAAACAGGAAATTGTATTTTTCTCCTCCAAAACTGATAAGCCGACTTAATTCATATTTGGCATAAATGATCCATATGATGGAGAGTTTGAATTTTGTTCAAATGAAGAGGTCAGGATATATTGGGGCCAAGTAAGGGGACTTTCATGTTTACATAGGAATAGTAAGGAAAAACAGGAAATTGTGTTTTTCTCCTCCAAAACTGATAAGCCGACTTAATTCATATTTGGCATAAATGATCAATATGATGGAGAATTTGAATTTTGTTCAAATGAAGAGGTCAGGATATATTGGGGCCAAGTAAGGGGACTTTCATGTTTACATAGGAATAGTAAGCGAAAACAGGAAATTGTGTTTTTCTCATTAGTTTTTTTAATTATTCCAATCATATTAGTGACTGAAGCGTTGTTAAGTCATAACTGTTGAGCCAGTTCTTTAAAGGGGATTTAAAATCCATAAGGGGCCAGGTTGGGTCCAAAATGGGATAGCAATATGAAAAATAAAAAATCTTCTCTGAAACTGATGAGTCAAATTCATTCATATTTGGTACAAATGATCCATATGATGGAGAGTTTGAATTTTGTTCAAATAAAGGGGTTAGGATGTATTGGGGCCCAGTAAGGGGACTTTGATGTTTAAGTAGGAATAGTATGAGAAAACATGAAATTATGTTTTTTCGCATACATTTTTGGTATTATTCCAATCATAATGCTGTCTGAAGCATTGTTCAGTAATAACAGTTGAGACTGAGTTCTTTAAAGGGATTTAATATCCATAAGGGGCCAACAGGGGCCCATAAAGGGATACAATTTTGAAATTTCAAAAATTTTCTTCTACAAAACTGATGAGCCGACTTAATTCATATTTGGAATAAATGACCCATATGATGAAGAGTTTGAATTTTGTTCAATTGAAGGTGTTGGGGTATATTGAGGCCCAGTAAGGGGACTGATATTTACATAGAAATAGTATTGGAAAACAGAAAATTATGTTTTTCTCATCCATTTTTGGTATTATTATATTCATATGGTGTCTGGAGCATTGCTTAGTCATAACTGTTGAAACTGAGTCCTTTTAAGGGTATTTGATATCCAAAATGAACCAGCAGGGGTCCAAAAAGGGATAAAATTTTGAAATTTCAAAAATCTTCTAAAGAACTGGCGTGTCCAATGCATTCGTATTCAGCATAATAAAAAAATCGTAAAAGTAGGAGGTTCACTATTGTTCAAACGAATGGGTTAGGATATATTGGAGCCCGGAAAAGGGTCCTTGGTTTTTACTTATGAATGCTATTGGAAAATAGTAAATTCACTTATTAGCTCGACTATACGTAGAATAGGGGGTAGGGGCGCTATTGTACTCGCTCCGGCGTCGGCGTTGGTTTTCCAAGTTAAAATTTTTGTGTGTTCAGCATCATCAATGGAACACACAGACACAAGAAACATAAATCTGGGTTGCATTTTGGCAGAGTTATGGCCCTTTATGGACTTAATTTTTCAGGTTAAAGTTTTTTATCAGGTAAAATATCTGTGCAACCACTCATACAATATGAATGAAGTTTCACATGTGTGTTCAGTATCATCAATGGAATGCACAGAATTAAGAACCATAACTCTTGGCTGCATATTTACAAAGTTATGGCCCTTTTGGACTTGGAAACTTTGGTTAGTGATTTTTAGAGGTTAAAGTTTTTGATTTGGTACTTATTTCATCATCCTATCATTGGACATGAATTGAACTTTTCATGTGTGTTCAAAATCCTTTAGGAAACTCATAGAGATAAGAACCATAACTCTTGATTGCATTTTTGCAGAATTATATCCCTTTTAGACTTAGAAATTTTGTTTTTAGCAGGTTAAAGTTTGTAGTACAAGGCCTTGATCTTAGATGTTTGAAAAATAGGGTCTGTTTGTGGTTATCTCCCAAATTTGTTAATAACTATGACCCTGGGGGCAAAATATATTTTTTTGTCCGCTCTGAGTGGTAAAAAAAACTCTTCTTTACTTTAAAATTTAATCCTTTTTTTTTTCTCTTTTTTTCTTTATTTTGATGAAAGGGTATCCAACTGTGATAAACTATGCATGCCGGTACAAGATTATTTCAACTTTAGATCCATTTTCATGAACTGGTACCGGTATTTGTCCTCTGCGGTGAAGTTGGTGCATAGGCCTATATGTCATCCATTCCCTTTGTTGTTTTCAAAAAAAAAACAACTGTTGATAATGAAAATGAATAGTGTTGGTGAATTATTTTGCACATTTATTTTTAACAGATAAGCAATAATTATAGTTCAATTTCTCCATCCCTGAGTTTTACTTGTCTTCTATTTGGTACTTATTTTCTGTAGAAACCCAATACTGGTTAAAATTGTGATTTTTAATAAAATGTTATTATTTTGTCATGGAATGCCAAAATATCTTTAGAAATAAAATCAAGCTCTCAGTGAAGTTTCATGCACAGGAAAAAAGTTATATCAGTTATACTGGTGCATTGGGCTGCTTGTTCACGAAATAAATCCTATTGGTAAAATTAAAAAAAAAAATGTTTTTAAGACAATGAAAAAATAAGCCTAAATAAAACAATGATATCAATATACTAATTGTTCTTGTGAGTGTTCAGTGTGTATATTTATACATTTAATAAAGAAAAGAAAAATGCACAGGCAAGGATCATTTGGATATTGAAATTATTGTTTCATAAATTAGACCAATTTGTTCATCATCTTAAACCAAAGACATAAAGAGTGTAATTAAGTTACTGTTAAAACTCAGTTGTACATGCATATTTAAAATGATATTTTTCTTTTCATTATTTACACTAAATAGCAATTCAGTGTTTAGTGCACTTACTGATTCAATGCAACATCATAGATCAGACATTTTGATGTTAATACAGATTTTTTTAACAAAAAAATAAAAAAAGTTAGAAAGAAATTTTGTTATAAAAAATGGCTTTTTAAAAAAAATATAAAAATACTGTTAAATATTTTTTTTTAAATTCTAAATGGTGAGTACAAAACAGTATTCAGTTTTAATTATTCTATTAATTGTTTCATAAACAAACCTGACCTATCAAACACATTATTAGACTCTATATATCTTTATGCTAGTTGTATAGTCTACCAGATAAATGAAGCTATTGTCATGAAAACCTATAAAAATGAAATATTTGAAAACGGACGTAATTTATTTTATAAAAACTCGTACAATAAAGTGTCTCTGGGTGATAGCTTTGGTTGACAGAAAAAAAGAAGGAACAAATAACAATGTTGCCTTCCGATTACTTTTGAGACGACCCCCATATAGAATCGATCTGCGTGAACTCGCCACTTTCACCACCGCAAAAATCGAGCAAGTCGTGTTAGAAAAACTAGTATTGTGCATGTTTTTCGTATTTATAAATAATAGTTTAAATGTGGCAGACTTACTTAAAGCTCTGATTTTATAGCACATGTATAAAAAAAGAAAAAAACACATTCGTATAATAGCCTAAACGTGAATCGAAAATGAGCGATTTTCAAGAACGGCGAAACATTGGAGCATAAAAAGTGGCTTTTGTGCGGGTTAAAATCGATATTTTGACCAAACAAAGCAAGTATTCTACATTTTTAAAGTATTCCAGCATTTCTTTTATTATTATAAATTTTTCCGAATCGAACATCAAGCTGAAATCGTGGTATTGAGACCACAATTTCAATTTCCCCCCGTAATTTACCAAAAAAAATGGCGACCAAAATAGCTTGCGATGCTGAAACTGGACTATTTTCACCGTTGCTACGCTGTCGTTAAGTGAGCAGGGTTGCGTACTAAAATGACCGTGTGGGTCCTGACTGACTAGTCTGATAGAGTGGTGGTCGATCCATTTGTTTATAAATATTTTCTAAAATATCAATGTGCAGAACAACTGACAGACAAAAAGAAAGCAAATCTTGCTTTGTTTTTACTAGAAGACTTAGTACTTAATCTGGGTTCTAAAAGAACATTTGGACACTTAGAAACAGCTTTTGATATATAAGGTCACGTGTATGTCACCAAGGGTTGGAATAGGCTCGTCTTTTAGTGTTTTCGAATTTCTCAAGCAATACGACCTCTTCATAACGCTTCTAAATGGTATATATTGTTCTTGTTATTGTCCAGCTAGCAGTCGGGACCCACGAAAACAAAAAAACGTGGATTCACCGAATTACCTGCTCATTTTTGTACAGTAGTTTAACACAAAAAAGTCCCATTAAAGGAGCGCGCGCTTTTTAATTGAACTTTTAGTACCTTATTAAATTCAATATATTGAGATAATGACATAACTAAAGTCCTCGAAATTTGTATTCATGTTTCAAAATATATTGAATAATGATGCAATATATAAATATTACTGATTCAATGTTCGTTGGGTTTTATATTTGTAACGCCGTCGGACGTTTCGTAATTTTGGCGTTTTCTGAAAATGTAAAATTGGCAAAACTTCAAAAGGCGCAGCAAAAATGGGTATCTTCAAATTTTTTTTAAATTTTCAGAATCTATAGTTGTATACCTTATTTGCCGTTTTTGAAAAAAAATAGATACCAGGCAAACGTCGTATTTTCACTGCGCCTTTTGAAAGATGGTACCCGTCCAAGTGTTGTCAACGACAACGAAATGCTGTCAGCTGATTTGACAGTAGCCTCGACACCATGCCAAAAATCACTATAACAAACATATTTCAATAAACAAAAGTTTGACTATTTCAATCAAATACGTTAATAAAATAAAAACTATATCAAATTGGTCAAAAATTATTTCGATCTACAATTTTATATAGCCTTGTATGGAACAACGGGGAACCCCAGTTTGTTGACCTTTGATGACACGCCATTTTTGTTTACATATTTTGACAAGACGGAAGCACCAATATACGTATTTGCTTCGCTGTTTCTGCAGAAAGTTGCTCATGAATGCTTTTGTAATAGTTTCTGATGATGGATTATTATAAACAATAGGGTAAGTACATGTTTAATTCGTTTAATTCAATAGAAACATTAATTTTAATGCGGCCATGTGAGCAGTGATTGCCGTCAGATCTGAATTATCGAAATGGCTGCAATAGTCTTCCTTTTCTGGCGGAAAAAACAGATGAAAATACTTGTTTAAGGTACATAGATAATTGTACGCAGTTTTTCATGTCCGTTGTGGAAGGCCTACAGTTTAATCCAGTATATGTTAAAGAAATATCGAATAATTTGGCTTCCTGTGATTTAAAGCAAGCCGATTGTGAGAAGCTGTTTCAATTTCTGTTTTTTAATCAATAGGAAAACGATTTATATCTTAATCAGTACACGGTGTTTCAATTTACAAATGTAGTTGTATTATTCATGCATCATTTTGTACTTAAATATATTGCTAAATGCTTTTGAACATAAGTGTGTTGATAAAGATAACTTGGCCCGTTGAATTTAGCCAAGCATGGTTTAAAGGGGTTGTCTCAAAAGTAACCGTAAGGCATTTTTTTGTTTTTACTGTTTATTTTTTGAAAAAGTATTGAGTGCATTTAGTTTTCATTCGTTTTTTCTATAAATTAAATTCATCATGGTAGTTTTGCAACGTGATTAAATATGATAAAACTACATTTGAATTATTTTTTTTTAAATTTGTAGATGAGAAAATAACAAATTAAGTGTGTGTTTGTGGAAATGAAGTCAATGTTGGGCATATATAATTTCTTAAGTGTAAAATCTACAATACTTGTCACTAATATTGGTGAAATGTAACATTACAAAAAATATAACTACAGTGTATGTCACTTCAAACCATACAACTTCATTTTATTAACTTAAAGGTGAAAGTGAATTAGTTGTAAAATTCCTGTTCCTGTATCAGTTATGAATTCCCTGAATCTTCTAAATATAATAGACTGAGCCATATAGGTCTCACTACACAGTTGAATTTTGTTCTATATAAAATAATGTCTAGGATTTCCATGGTAAAAAAATAATTCCACATAGAATTTTTTTGTCATTTTTTTTTTCATTGCAGGAATGTAAACCACATAAAAATGCACAATAGCTGGTAGAGTGACCACGTTGGTTTTTTTTAAAGAGTGTGCAGTAACACCCTGCGATTTTTTGAAAAAAAGGAAGTCCTCAGATGCTCATAAATACATGCATATCATATATGTTGGAAATCCTAAAAAACATACTTTTTTAACACCTGTAATGTCTTATTCAATGCAATATATGCTATACCAACTTTTGCTTTACTCATCTGCAACAAGAAATCACAGCTACTATGAACCATTTTGAAAATATTTCAAAACCAAATAAAATATGCCTTGTTTTCCATGGGAAAAAGTTGTTTTTCATGAAAAAGGGGGCGTTACTTTGTAGTGAGACGCATTTGCAGCCATATTGTATATTTTTCTAAATGTCATTAAATTGGTCTTTGATATTTGTCAATGGGAAATGGTATAATGTCTTTGATTTAGCATGATAAAAGAAGAAAACAGAAAAAAGAAAGATGTAGAAAATGAGGTATTTATTACTACTAGCAAAATTTATATTGGTGTTGATAAAGGTAGCTCAAGCATGTCTTGCAAAGTAACATTTTGAACAATTTGAAGATAAAGAAGTTGAGAATCAGTATAACACAAATTATGGATAAGAAATTTATAAATGATTTTTTTTAATGATGCTTCTCCATCTTAAAGGGAGAATATCAGGAAAAAACGCTATAATTGTCTTAAAATAAAATTATTTTTAAATTAGATAAAAAGCCTCTCATTATCATAAATAAATAAAATCTGAATGGTTTAGTATATCAAATCCACCAAAACGTGACAAAATCGATGTATCAATTGCAGTGGTAGCCTTGAAACGGAATCCCCATTCCAAAAAACAGACAGCACTTTAATACTTCTTCACATCGTCATTCGTACATATTGATGAAAGAAATATTACAACGCGTGAACCTGTATGATGGACCAATTTGAAATCGAAATGAAATCACGCGACTCGTTTAATACGTCACAAAATATGTTGCAATTTTAAGCGGGAAATCTATTTTAGTCTAACCTAGGCGCATAGCCCAAGTTAGGAAACCCCTTTTCAATATGTTACTTAAGCATGTTTAAATAGATAGCCTTTTGGTATTGCGGGGTCAATGAGCATAATATTATATAGACATGATCTATTGGAAAAAAATGTTTATAACATTTTTAATTTTTTTTAAAATCCTAATAAATTCCCTTTAAGCAATTACAAAATAGTACACAATGAGTAATGATATTAAAGTGGTCCCTTTTTCTGATATATTTTCAACGTTTGGTGTACAGAGAACTTTGATACATAATGCTATTTAATAAATCCAATTAAGAATGTAATTGATTAATACATAAAATATGTTATTTAGTGTTTTATGGAATGTGGGATTCTCAAAATTATACAAATAAATATATAAGTAATATATTCCGTGTTTGGTTATCTCATACAAACAAACAAATACATTTTAAATGTTTTACTTTATCAATGTGTTGGTCAGGGCAGTGTAGTGATTGTGGCTGGGGTTTTGCCGCTCACGCCAGAGGTTGCGGGTTCAAACCCAAGCTCAACCCGATGACTCGAAAAATAAAACTCAATAATGGTTCTACCCAGGAAGCGGACTCAAGAGAGATTTCATATATAATTAAGCTTTGAACTTTCTTTGCAATCGAGCTAAAATAAATTAGTATAAATTAAGAGTTCAATGCTTATTAGAAATTCTGTGTGTGTTTGAGCAAGTTATTTGATCAGTATTTGCTTATAACTAGATTTGAGATATTTATTTTGATTTTGCCATGAGAATTTATTTCACAATCAATGTAATTTATAAATATATATTTTGGAATAATCTTTTCAGTGGTCAGTAATAGAATTATTAACTTAATGATTTATGTGTTACAGTACTTTTACTGTACCTCTGAATTGTGTTCATAAAAACAAAACAGACTCTACCAGAAACAAAATAACTGTCCTCTGAACTTTGAATCATACACATTTTTTGTATTGAATTGGTGGCAAACTGTATTAAAGATGTTGCAAATACATATTCTAAACAAAATCCCCTTCCACAATTTTTTTTATCCTGTTAATTTTATAAAAAAATAGTCTAATGTCAAAATAGTCAAAAACATGTTTTCCATCATAACATGTCTTTATATACTCATTGACCCTGTATTGTCAAAAGGATATCTATTTGATATTAAACATAACACAATAGTATATTGAAAAGGGATTTCCTAACTTGGGCTTCTCGCCTAGGATAGACTAAAATAGATTTCCAGCTTAAAAACATATTTTGGGACATATTAAATGAGTCGCATGATTTCATTTTGATTTCAATTTGATTTGTAACACAGATTTACATGTTATAATTGTTTATCTTAGAAAGAGTCTGAATGACGATGCGACGATCGTCAATCAGTGTTTAAGTGTTGTCTATTTTAGAATGTGGTTTTATTTAGTAAATCACTCTAATTTAGATATCAATTTTGCTTGTTTTTGGTGGATTTCACATACAGTGCACTTAACCATTTGTATTTTATTTATTAATGATAATGGGATGCTTTTCAACCATTTTAAAAATGATTTTAGTTTTTTAGAGATTTATAGTGTTTTTTCAAACATTCCTACTATGCCTTATTCAGTCAGGGTGCTGTAAAAGTATGCCATCATTTGGAATTTGGAGGTAGAGTCAGTCCCATGTGCAGTGCCTGTGAGACCCAGTGCATGCTAAATATCTCACTGAACTTCAGTTTTAATCAGTGAATCAAATGAACATTGACCTTGTTCAGAAATGAGGCTTCTGCAAGAAATAGTTTTACAATCATTTCATTTGAAACCTGTACACGGAAACAATCTAAAAAGGGTGATTAGTGTACTCAGTAATAATTGACTTATACACCGTCAACTGTTGTTTAGTAAAATTGCACAATTTAGTTGGGATAACACTTATCAACAGCTTGAATTTGTGTGTCAGGTTACAGGTTATGAATAATATGCAAGTTTACATGTTTAATTATGTATCAATTTATTGAATTGGAACTTCTGATTAATCATAATTTTGATTCAAACTGTGCACCAAAACAGATGGTATTGATAATAGTTTCCTTCTTTCGGATAGCAGCAGCTTTCGGATAAAACGTTTGGGTAGCTGCAGTATTGAATGAGTATGTTGGAAGCATGGCAAACATTTTTTAAAAAAAAAACAGCGTGATATTAAAAAAAAAAATTAGTCAGTGCGCAGTCTCTCATATTTCTTGAAGATTTTAACAGGATTCAAATGTATTTTCAGGTTGCAAGATTCACAGTGCCACATCGAACCATGGTGTATTGCTTCTAAGCATGTATATTGAGATGGTAGTCAGTGCTTATTTTAAGTTCACTTTGAGGTAAGCTAATGTTATTTGGTTGTATGGTGTTTAGCATCACTTTCAAAAAAAGTTATATCACAACAATGTCTATTGGAGACAGTATTGTACTGTAAATGTTGCCACGCTGGTTTGTTATGCTGCAGACACACGGTATGATTCCCCATCCAGTCACATTATACTGACACTGGGGTGACCAGACCTAGAACTATCCTCTAAATACTAAACTCCAAGTGAGGAAGCTTCAAATACTATTTTCTTACCAGTCTTTTGTATGACTCCGAATTGAACCCATGAAGCCGGGCCCGATTAGCTCAGTCGGTTACGCGTCTGACTATCAATCCAGGGATCGTGAGTTCGAATCCCCCGCCCGGCAACAGTCTCCATGATGATTGATATACGACATTGTGTCTCATTATCATTCGTCTCTCACCACTGATTCAAGTGGGAAAGTTATCAGTTACTTGCGGAGATGGGGTGTGCTCAAGTACTGGTTAATCCCAGGAAACAGTGGTTAGGTTAACTGATCGTCTGTTAGCCCTCGATGGCATAAAAATGACGCTAAATATTCAACCAACCAACCAATGAACCTATGACCATCTGCATGCAAGGCAGATCATGCTCTACCCCTTGTCTCAACCACCACTGTAGTTTAGCTAAACAAAGATTTACATTCACTCTAACTGGATTGAAGTTGCACATGTACCATTTCAAAAAGATTATCATTTAAAGAGAAATACAGATTTTATAGATGTTTGCCAGGCTCCTACCTACTCAATCAAAATTGCAGCTACCCAAATGTTTATATTGACTTTCAAAGCGTTTAATTTTTTTTATGATTTCTGTCCGTTTTTCTTTAAAATGACTATGCAGAATCCAAATTTAGCAAAAAATAAATAAATTACCTACCTACCTTCCCCCTATTTATGTGTCGACGTGCCTTAAAACACCATTCATTCATTACCTACCTTCCCACATGAAAAATACTGATTCAGAGCACAGCAAACAAATATTTTTTTAAGGATGGCCTTAACCTACTGTAAAATAAATGTAAATTTGTATGAATAAATCTTGTACATGTAATGAAATGATAGTTTAATTTGAATCTTAAAATTAATTTATGCTACAAGCTACAAGCAAAGCTGACCTTCACATTGTCAATATTGATTTTTAGCTCAACTAATCAAAGAATAAAGAGAACAATTCTACTCTTGCATAAATATTATGAAAGTTGTTGCCGTTGGTTGACTTCGTAATTCTTGTTAATGTTTTGCATGCAAGTACCGTCAAGTCCATATCGCAACATTTATTACCACTCAATGTATTTGATTGAAACTTTACGTATGGCTTTGCAGATATGAAACCAACTAAATCAAGTGGGATAACTCTTGTGAGATTTATTTGCATATTATGGCCATTGTTTGACTTTGAAATTATACAACTTAGCAGTCTGTACATGTATTGGATTGAAAATTCATATAAGGTGTTGTAGTTATGAGACTTACTCGATTTAGTTAGTTAGATAACTCTAGCTGTCAGCTCTTGTTTGTACACTCATGACAGTTGTGACTAGTTAACATATGCATCTTAATGGGAATGAAGGCCTCACATCTCAATATTTAAGATTTTATTTTTCACAGGTATCTGAAATTATTTTTTTATTAAATAAATATACCATGGGGTAGATAAATAAACATTTGGTGAATTATAGTCTATAAATGAAAAAAATCTATTTGCTAACAATATTTTTTTCAGATTCATGTAACAGTGGAAGACTAATTATGATCAATCACAGGATTTAGCAACATTGAGTGTCTAATAAGAGAAACTGGGGTTTCACAAGAAAATGGTAAATTTTTATATGTCTCTGTACTTTTGGTTTTAGATATTATATGCTATTTATTTGTGGTCATTTTGTTTATGTTTCATACAATGAGAGCATTTGGCTTGGCCATTGAGGGATTTTGAAATTTTAGTATTAAAAACAATTAAATGATACAACAGACTAAACTAAAAAAATGTAATAAAAACTTTTTAGATCAACTATTCGTAGAATATGGGGGCTATTGTACTTGCCCTGGCGTCGGCCTTGGTTTTTATAATGTAAAATAACTAAGCAACCACTCATATATATATATATAATAATATGATATGAATTAAACTTCACATGTGTGTTCAGCATCATCAATGGAACACACAGAGACCAGAACCATAACTCTGGGTTGCATTTTGACACAGTAAAAGCCCTTTTGGACTTGGACTTTTTCAAGTTAAAGTGTTTTATCAGGTAAGATAGCTGCGCAACCACTCATTGGATATGAATGAAACTTCAGTGTGTGTTCAGCATCATCAAAATTTTGTTTAAGTTTTTTAGCAGGTTAAAACTTTTGAAGCAGGTATATATTTCATCAACCTATCATTGGATTTGAATGAAACTTCACATGTGCTTAGCATTATCAATGGATTGTACAGATACAAGAACCATAACTCTGGGTTGTATGTTGGCAGAATTAAAGCCCTTTCGGACTTGGCAAGTTTGGTTAAATTTTTTGAGTGAGTTCGAGTTTTTGAGCAGCTACATTCATCAACCTGTCATTTGATTTGGATGAAACTTCAGTGTGTTCAACATCATCTAGAAACTCATAGAAACAAAAACCCTAACTCTTGATTGCCCTTTGAAATAATTATATCCCTTTTAGATTTAGAATATTTAGTTTAAGTTTTTAGATGTTTGACAAATAGGATCAGCTTGTGATCCTCTCTCTAATTTGTTCACCTGTTAACATTTTACTTGTAGATGCGATAGCACCGTCATTTTTCATTAAATCTTAACCAAACTTGCACAGTAGTTATATAACCATAGATCTCGGATGAGTTCTTGAACCAGCATCATTCGACCACAAATGCCCCGCCATAGGGCTTATAAGCACATTTTCGGGGAAAAAACACACTTTCTCTGAAAGGCCTAGACATTAGATACGTTACATGTAGCATTGCAAGGAGGTCCCCTAATAGACTTGTCATGTCTGGTCTCTGAGGTCAAATTTGGGGCCACCACAAGGGTCATTGTTTTACATAGAGTTATATAGGGAAAATGTTGTAGACGCAATCGTACCTTCATTATTCATTGAATCTTAACCAAACATGCACAACAGTTATGTAATATGAGTTCTTGAACCAGTGTCATTCCACCACAAATGCCCTCGCCACATGGCTTATAAGCACATTTTAAGCAAAATTTTCATTTTCATTTTTCATTGAATCTAAATCAAACTTGCCCGACAGTTATATAACCATTATGTCTCGGACAAGTTCTTGAACCAGTGTCATTTGACTACAAATGCCACCGCCACAGGGCCTATAAGCACAAAAAACGGTGACATTTTATGCGAAATTTTAAAAAAACATTTTCCCTGAAAGTTTAAGGCACCTTAAATATTTTACATGTAGCATCTGTTGCAAGTAGAGTGTTCAGGTCCTCTTGGGCCTCTTGTTCTATATTTAGATATAAAGTAAATATATAGGAGTTTTGTGTACATACAATCAAACTTGCTTACTTATTGTGCTGGTAGAACTTGAGTTTCAAGTTACATTCCCAATATAATTATCTTATTATTTTCAGGCCTGGTCAATTTCCAGAAGGAAGATCTAGCTGATTACATGATAAATGCGCTGCTGACTTTATTTTGTCACTTGGAAATAGTCAAAACAATAAAGATAAATTATGCTTACTTACTGTTTCCTTTTAATTGAAGTCTTTGTTGTATGTGACAAATAGATACAACTTATTAGATAGGTAAATGTTAGGATTGTACCGTATTCTCAGGGAAGAAAAAGAGAGAAATATGTTACTTTCTGTTAGATGACAGAAACATTGTTAAGAAAAGGCATATAAAAATTTGTTCAAACGACCAAATAAAAGAGCAACTCAAATGATAGTATTAAATGAAAATGGTCCGAACCCTAGATTCTGTTAGCTTTCTTGGCCAAAGGTCACGAGAGCTTATGCGATGAGGTGCAAGTTGTTGAAATCAACAGAGGGGTCTGTGGCCGAGAAGTCTTAAGGCGCCATCTCGAGATCAATTGCCACTCACTGCTTAGTTTCGAATAGCGCTCGCTCAAAAAACTTTTATGTGACTCACTGAGAATGCTGAAGGACAGTAGTTCTACTCAGATTCATTCTGTGGTCTTTCTCCGCAAATAAAACGGGATATGCCATAATTATATAACCTGAAATGTGTTGAAAATGGCATTAAACCTCTTTCAAAAAAAAATTGGAAACCAATACACCTGTTGTACTAAAATTTACATGTGTGCTACTTGTGAATGTGAGAATATAAAGAGGATTATTTCCAATTCAAAATTTGTGCCATTTAATACTATAAATAGTGAAAAAGAACTTGCAGATCATGTAGGGGTAATATATGATTATAATTATGCTTAAATAAGAATGAATTTTTGCTAGCCTGAGCTGAAGGCTCATTTTGGTGAGCTTTTGTGATCACCCTGTGTCTATCGTTAGTTGTTAACTTTTGCTTCAGATGATTTTTTCTCTAAAACCATTTCACATATTTTCACCAAATTTATTGCAAGGCTCCCTACATTTTTTTTTTCAAATCCTGACTGTGGGTTCAGTTTGGCCTCTTTAACTTACTTGAGCAAAGCCCTGTGTCCGTTGTTAACTTTCGCTTGAAACGACAAAGAATTGTTACAAGAAGCTTTCAAGTTTGTTCAAATGATGACCATTGGGTCAAACTTGACCCCGCCTAAGGGTCTAATCAGTTGTTATTTTCAACATTTCAAAAATCATCTCCGAAAGTGCAAGGGACTTACCAATTTAATATAGGGAAATTTTTTACAGTAATTAAAAATCTTTTTCTCAAGAACCGACTAGCCAAATTTGTTTATATTTGGTTTTAATGATCCCTATGAGTACCGGTAGAGGTTTCAAGCTTGTTCAAATAAACAAGTTAGGGTCCATTTGGTCCCAGTAAGGGGACTGATTTTTACATAGGAATTGTATAGGAAAACAGGAAATTATGTTTTTCTCTTCCATTTTTTAGTATTATTCCAATCATAATGGTGTCTGAAGCATTGTTTAGTCAACAGTTGAGACTGAGTGCCTTAAAGGGGATTTAATAGCCATAAGGGGCCCAAAAAGGGATAAATTATCAAAAATCTTCTCAAGAACTGATGAGTCAAATTCATTCATGTTTGGTACAAATGATCCATATGATGTAGAGTTTGAATTTGTTCAAATGAAGAGGTCAGGATATATTGGGGCCAAGTAAGGGGACTTTCATGCTTACATAGGAATAGTAAGGGAAAACAGGAAATTGTGTTTTTCTCCTCCAAAACTGATAAGCCGACTTAATTCATATTTGGCATAAATGATTCATATGATGAAGAGTTTGAATTTTGTTCAAATGAAGAGGTCAGGATATATTGGGGCCAAGTAAGGGGACTTTCATGTTTACATAGGAATAGTAAGGGAAAACAGGAAATTGTGTCTTTCTCACCAGTTTTTTTTAATTATTCCAATCATATTAGTGACTGAAGCGTTGTTAAGTCATAACTGTTGAGACAATTCTTTAAAAGGGATTTAATATCCATAAGGGGCCAGGTCGGGTCCAAAATAGGATAGCAATATGAAAAATAAAAAATCTTCTCTGAAACTGATGAGTCAAATTCATTCATATTTGGTACAAATGATCCATATGATAAAGAGTTTGAATTTTGTTCAAATGAAGGGGTTAGTATGTATTGGGGCCCAGTAAGGGGATTTTGATGTTTAAGTAGGAATAGTATGAGAAAACATGAAATTATGTTTTTTCTCATACATTTTAGGTATTATTCCAATCATAATGCTGTCTGAAGCATTGTTCAGTAATAACAGTTGAGACTGAGTTCTTTAAAGGGATTTAATATCCATAAGCAGGGGCCCAAAAAGGGATACAATTTTGAAATTTCAAAAATTTTCTTCTCCAAAACTGATGAGCCGACTTAATTCATATTTGGCAGAAATGATCCATATGATGAAGAGTTTGAATTTTTTGTTCAAATGAAGGTGTTGGGGTATATTGAGGCCCAGTAAGGGGACTGATATTTACATAGAGATAGTATTGGAAAACAGAAAATTATGTTTTTCTCATCCATTTTTGGTATTATTATATTCATATGGTGTCTGGAGCATTGCTTAGTCATAACTGTTGAAACTGAGTCCTTTTAAGGGTATTTGATATCCAAAATGAACCAGCAGGGGTCAAAAAAGGGATTAAATTTTTAAATTTCAAAAATCTTCTAAAGAACTGGCGAGTCGAACGCATTTCGTATTCAGCATAATAAAAAATCGTAAAACTAGGAGGTTCACTATGATTGTTGAAACGAAGGGGTTAGGATATATTGGAGCCCGGAAAAGGGTCCTTGGTTTTTACTTATGAATGCTATGGGTAAATAGTAAATTCACTTATTAGCTTGACTATACGTTGAATAGGGGGTAGGGGCGCTATTGTACTCGCTCCGGCATCGGCGTTGGTTTTCCAGATTAAAGTTTTTGTGTGTTCAGCATCATCAATGGAACACACAGACACAAGAAACATAAATCTGTGTTGCATTTTGGCAGAGTTATGGCCCTTTATGGACTTAATTTTTCAGGTTAAAGTTTTTTATCAGGTAAAATATCTATGCAACCACTCATACAATATGAATGAAGTTTCACATGTGTGTTCAGTATCATCAATGGAATGCACAGAATTAAGAACCATAACTCTTGGCTGCATACATGTATTTACAAAGTTATGGCCCTTTTGGACTTGGAAACTTTGGTTTGTGATTTTTAGAGGTTAAAGTTTTTGATTTGGTACTTATTTCATCATCCTATCATTGGACATGAATTGAACTTCTCATGTGTGTTCAAAATCCTTTAGGAAACTCATAGAGATAAGAACCATAACTCTTGATTGCATTTTTGCAGAATTATATCCCTTTTAGACTTAGAAATTTTTAGCAGATTAAAGTTTGTAGTACAAGGCCTTGATCTTAGATGTTTGAAAAATAGGGTCCGTTTGTGGTAATCTCTCAAATTTGTTAAAAACTATGACCCTGAGGACAAAATATATTTTTTTTGTCCGCTCTGAGTGGTAAAAAAAACTCTTCTTTACTGTAAAATTTAATCCTTTTTATTTTCTCTTTTTTTCTTTATTTTGATGAAAGGGTATCCAACTGTGATAAACTATGCATGCTGGTATAAGATTATTTCAACTTTAGATCCATTTTTATGAACTGGTACCGGTATTTGTCCTCTGTGGTGAAGTTGGTGCATAGGCCTATATTTCATCCATTCCCTTGTTGTTTTCAAAAAAAAAAAAAAATGTTGATAATGAAAATGAATAGTGTTGGTGAATTATTTTGCCCATTTATTTTTAACAGATAAGCAATAATTATAGTTCAATTTCTCCATCCCTGAGTTTTACTTGTCTTCTATTTGGTACTTATTTTCTGAAAAAGCTGTTATTTTAGAACAGCATCGAAATAGTCGAGTGCGCTGTCCCTCTGGCAGCTCTTGCTATCATCTTTTGTAGGAATTGTTTGATGTATACATTTTTAGATGTTGTCAGTAAAATGAAACCTAATTGTAGTGTTTCAATTGCTTGTGAAACAATTATCAAACATAATATTGTTTGTAAATCTCTAAAAAAATAATTTTATTTTTTTATCCCCCTTTTGAATTCAATGGACCACACAGTGCCTTTTTCTGGAGTATACAATACTAAGAGGCCAGTAGAAACCCAATACTGGTTAAAATTGTGAATTTTAATAAAATGTTATTATTTTGGCATGGAATGCTAAAATATCTTTAGAAATGAAATCAAGCTCTCAAGTAAAGTTTCATGCACAGGAAAAAAGTTATATCAGTAATACTGATGCATTGGGCTGCTTGTTCACGAAATAAATCCTATTGGTGAAAATTAAAAAAAAAATGTTTTTAAGACAATGAAAAAATAAGCCTAAACAAAACAATGATATCAATATACTAATTGTTCTTGTAGTGTTCAGTGTGTATATTTATACATTCAATAAAGAAAAGAAAAATGCACAGACAAGGACCATTTGGATATTGAAATTATTGTTTCATAAATAAGGCCAATTTGTTCATCATCTCAAACCAAAGACATAAAGAGTGTAATTAAGTTACTGTTAAAACTCAGTTGTACATGCATATTTAAAATGATATTTTTCTTTTCATTATTTACACTTAATAGCAATTCAGTGTTTAGTGCACTTACTGATTCAATGCAACATCATAGATCAGACATTTTGATGTTAATACAGATTTTTTTAACAAAAAAATAAAAAAAGTTAGAAAGAAATTTTGTTTTAAAAAATGCCTTTTAAAAAAAAAATATAAAAATACTGTTAATTTTTTTTTTTAAAATTCTAAATGGCTAAATGGTGAGTACAAAACAGTATACTGTTTTAATTATTCTATTAATTGTTTCATAAACAAACCTGACCTATCAAACACATTATTACGCTCTATATATCTTTATGCTAGTTGTTGCAACTAGTCTACCAGATAAATGAAGCTATTGTCATGAAAACCTATAAAAATGAAATATTTGAAAACAGACGTAATTTATTTTATAAAAACTCGTACAATAAAGTGCCTCTGGGTGATAGCTTTGGTTGACAGAAAAAAAGAAGGAACAAATAACATTGTTGCCTTAAGTTTACTTTTGAGACGACCCCCATATAGAATCGATCTGCGTGAACTCGCCACTTTCACCACCGCAAAAATCGAGCAAGTCGTGTTAAAAAAACTAGTATTGTGCATGTTTTTCGTATTTATAAATAATAGTTTAGATGTGGCAGACTTACTAAAAGCTCTGATTGTATAGCACATGTATAAAAAAAGAAAAAAACACATTCGTATAATAGCCTAAACGTGAATCGAAAATGAGCGATTTTCAAGAACGGCGAAACAGTGGAGCATAAAAAGTGGCCTTTGTGCTGGTTAAAATCGATATTTTGACCAAACAAAGCAAGTATTCTACATTTTTAAAGTATTCCAGCATTTCTTTTATTATTATATTTTTTCCGAATGTAACATCAAGCTGAAATCGTGGTATTTAGACCACAATTTCAATTTCCCCCCGTAATTTACCAAAAAAAATGGCGACCAAAATAGCTTGCGATGCTGAAACTGGACTATTTTCACCGTTGCTACGCTGTCGTTAAGTGAGCAGGGTTGCGTACTAAAATGACCGTGTGGGTCCTGACTGTAGATACGCTTTCATATCATGCAGCGGACCCAAGAGTCATATGTATGGATAATTCTACCTGACTAAAATTGTCAAACCCTACATACAATGGATACCCGGAGCAGCCAAATAACGTCAACGACGTCAAGTTTTTCACGACGTTTACCCGGCCATATCTACATAAACTTCAGCTTCACTCATGGCATCCTTGCAAAGTTCAATGAAGAGTGGTATAGAGACGGGCATGATGAATTAGACATACTAGTTAAAAATGTTGTAATAGTAAGAGTGCTTTACCCTTGTACTGTGTTGTTTGAAAATCATCAGTATTTAAAAATATATTAAAAACATTTATGAAAGTGTCCTATCACTATTTCATTCTTAAGGATATCTCCTGTAATGTCATCTATCCCACTGGAATTACCATTACGCATAACAAGTGCAGTTATTCTTGCTTAATTGAACGTAATATCTAGACTCAAATAATTGACTATATGTGTCAGTATTCATTAGGATATAAATTTTCGATATTTTATAGCATTGTCATCCTTGACTAAGAGGGTCACAAAAAATTATGAGAAATATAGATACCCTTGGAATATGTAAATAAAGTAAAAACGTAGCATTGTCATCCTTGACTAAGAGGGTCACAAAGATCTTACTTTCATTTATTTAAAAAAGTGTTGTTTATCTTTAACACTTGTATCATCATTATCTAAAATCTCCATAACCAGGCTAATTATTGATTATCACCTACCTGATCAATTGTTTTCCAAAATTATGTTGGGTTATTTTAAACATTATTAATAATGCTTTCTTTTATTTTAAAGCATTGACGTTCTTTAAATGGTGCAACCATTATGGAATGAAAAGCAATTATATTATGGATACTACGTGTAATTTAAAGCATTGTGCTGCACTGGCGGATCACGAGTAGAAGGAAGGGGTCCCGATTCAAATAGCGATTTTCCCTTATATATAAAACTATAACACTATCTTCGTTAAAACTATGAGAAATATAGATGGCCTTGGCATGTGTGAATAAAGAAATAAGTATCATACTCAAATATGCTAGCTTGGTAAAAGAAATAATCAGCAAATACTATATTGATAAGTACAATCAGCCAATTTAATTATTTACATTATATTATATTAATGTTGAAAATCACATAATGGCAATTAAAAAGTGGCATATTTCTTGTAAATGGTTGTAGGGAACCATGTAAGCATACTCTTGGTCACTTGGTCATATATGAAAACAATTCTAAAACCTCTTTCATTTATATCAGTTTGTATTTGTATAAAATATATTCAATATCGATATATTCAAATATCAATAACCAACATAACTGTGTATGCCATATATAGCTTAAAAAGTGTTAAAAAACGACGTTAAACCCCAGTCAATGAAACTAATAAAAACTCACAATCTAATGTTATTTTTTATAAAAACACGACATATAGAAATATACTCCACAATATAAAGACCATGTCATACATAAAAGAAATTGACCTAAAATTTAAACTGTTTTGTGGACAAACCTAGAAAAAGTAGCTGAAAACAGATTACTGAACCTCGCTTAGTTCACTTAAATAATGAATTTTAAAATTGCAAAAAAGCATTAAAGTCTTCTTGCAGTGGATTTATATATTAATTATATACTCAATTAATATGATATATTCTAAAATAATCTGATTGTATATGTAAGATTTATCGAACTTTTAAAAAGCATTACCAGTCGTATATTTTTACACCGATATGAATGCGTTTTATATTTGCGATGTTTAGAAACCGGAGGATTTCTAATTTAAAAGGGTTCTGTGAAAACAGTTTTTAAAATGACATTAAATATGGAAAGAACATGGATAATATTATATCGATAAATAAAAGCTTTTAAAGAAAAATGCAAATATAAACACATAAACATGCTCAAGTTATATGACGCTACATCCGTAATAAAAATGTTGATTTCTTTTAACCGTCAGAGAATTATTCTATTACGGACAAAATTGAAAACGAATGTTTTTGCAGAGTCCTGATACCGGCTCTTGTCATTTACTATATATGTATATGTCCCTAATACCATAAAGTTCGGCGTTTTTAGATAGGAATATGTTGCAGGAATTACACTGGAACTGAGAAATCCTTTATTTTTACAAATCAAATAATAACATTGCGACACAATACCAAACCGACTCACAACGGTACCAGTAACTACATTACCCTGGTTCTGTGTTGCTTTCGGTATTGTAAAGGTTTCAGGAATTCATACTTTTTTTTTACTGCATAATAGATTCACAATACAAAAAATCAAAATAAATATTTCACTTGTTGCTAAAATACCAAAATGTTTAATGATAAACTAGTTTCTAGGCAATGTATTTAGGTGAGTCATTGAAACTGTCATTGAGTACAGCGAAACAAGTATCATATCAAAATGCGAACCATACATTTAAAGATATATTATTTTATAAAACTTGGTTTGTATAGATTAAGTAAAACATGTGATCTTATAATATGTATATACATATCTTAAATAACCAAGTCTTACACAAGCCAAGAAAATATAAACATAGTATCGTAATTTTATTTGTTGTAAAATCATGATATAAAACTTAAAGCGAAACTTTATTTCAAAATAAATTTAACTGAACTTAGTACACGCAACCGAAAAGGGTATATACATGCACGCACGAACTCTGAAACTACGAAAACACATATATACCTCCACACACACAGACAATACGAATAGTCGATGAAATATACAAAAAGTAACATTTTAAACATGCGTTACGCTGTTCATTTCACACGTCTCCTGCTTCTACCAAAACAACATGCCGAGAAATAAAATCTGGTAGCACATACATGTGTAGGTTTAAAACAGCGCATGATAAATCAACATGAGTAAATATCTTTCATGAATAAATGGCATTCAAAATCATTGTCTTGCAAACATACAATACCTGTAGCAGCAATGAAGCAAAAGCATCCTGGAATGTCAAATACACCAATCTGTGCAATTTCGATTGACCTAACGAACCACGTGGTTATTGTCAATAACTTTGAAATATACTGTCAAATACCAGTTAAACAGTTATATATTGACAAACACTAAATTATATTAATATGTTATATATATAAGTTTGCGTTCCGTTTATGATTGGTAAGAGAAATAATGAGATAAGTCAATATTCTCTGTCAATTTATTAAATTGAGATACATGTATATTATGCAGTAAAAATCTAATAATAATTCATATATCAAAAGATTCTATCAGTCAAAATTCAATATCAGTTCATGAAAGAAATTACATGCCTCAAAGTAAACGTTAATATTGATTAATGAAGTTTAACTATATTACAACGTTTAATAAATTTCAGCCAAAAACGTTTTAGTGCATATATTTTGAACTAATTTATGAACATAAAATACTTATAACTGTATCATGTATCATAAGTATATATACCAAACCCCACATAGAAATCACATCACCGAAAAAACACAATTGACGTGTTAATGTTACGATTTTTAAGTATGCGTATATGTAATTAATAGTTAACCTTAAAATATATATTTATAGAAAATAACTCAAATCACAACCAAACATTAAAAATACTTTGAATCACATTTACACTTACATATTATAGTGTACATTATATGTTCTGTCATAGTTCATTGTATATACAATCACATATTTTAATGCAAATAAGCAAATAAGCTATATTCTTATAGTTAATATTACCATTAACAAATATTTAGCCTGTCAATATCGGAAAAGGAATTTTGTAAGGAAATACAACTCAATATTTTGAATTAAAAATTCTAGTAGTTCTAAATTCCTGTGGATCTTAGTTCTGCTTGCATCGCCCCTGCTGGTTCTGTCAATAATAATTTAAGAAAGATACAGTATTACACACCAGCTGAGACACCGTTGTGATGTCAAGTTTGCATTTGTTTTGATGATTCACAGATATAATATAATCCAACAAATAAAATCCAAAATGATACGCGTCATGTATGCGACTGGTTGTAATTATTCGATCATTTCGATACGAATTGAAATAATTGGAATTGTTCAAAGACTAAACACCATAATATGACGCAAATAGAATCGTACAAATAATAATCAACTTAACATCTCTTGCATGCACATTAATTGTGTTTTATTTCCGACCAATACAAACGCTGTTAATCTGTCAATGTGAAAAGAAAGAAATTCCAAAACGTACTGGTGCCGCAAAGAACGAAGTAGCTGATATCATAAGAGAACGCTTGTAACGAAAGCAATATACGTCATCATATTTATTTAAGAATTTATCCGATTCTGACTTTTCCCTAATTTATCTGTGATTTTATTTTTATATCATTTCTTGTATTTTAATAGTTATAACTCTGATAAAAGGTATTCAATGTTGCCATTGCAAACAACTGCATAAAGTGAGTGGATGGTCAAATGGTGGTTACAAATGCTGATATCAGCTTCGATTATATAAATATAAACGTTTAACTTTATAACACGTATAATGTTTATGTCTGATTGAATGAAATATAGATGAATAAATGAACGAATAAGGTTTTACGACGTACCAACATATTATATGTTATTCGACACCAACAGAAAGGAAAATTCCAGGTTCTCTCTACATGTACAAAAACAACAAATGAATATGAAGAATGCATCTAGGACCTTGATACCAGCAGAACTGCAGAGTTCCAGCAAAATCTATCGTATTATCCAAATTGGTGCATCATACGACAAGCATGGGCCACAGTACTCCTATTCTTACCATCCCTCGTACGACTCGTTGGAACCACACAGTGGTTGCTAATTAAACTACAATAATGAACATGACAAAAATATCTAAATGAACTTGACAATCATTCGGAGGATTCCTAACCATATGCAGAGATCGACAGTGATTCTATTCTTAACCGGAACCACACGGGAACGTTTGTTTGAATACTAAAATTGTAGTTGGTATATAATATAATGACTAATCAAAATATTTCTGTAATTCGCCTAAATTAAAATACTTATATGTAATTGTACATTTTAATTCGTCTCCGTTTATACAACTATATTTAAAACAATGTTTCTGATTGAAGTTTGAAGTGTTAATTAATGTTTCTCAAAAACAACCTACATCTTTTTATAATGTGAGCGAAATAGTCAAATCCCTTCAAGTACATTGTTGTATGCTAATTAGGACTGATAATTACAAAGTCTGTTGACACCAACAGTAACACACGTCTGAAATGGGTTTATTCCACTTATATTAGATGCGGTCATTTTATGTTTATATGAACCAAACTGACGATATAATGGGTCGAGAGTCGTTCATATGAAATGTGTAAAAATACAATGATTCATTTGTCAGAAATTGACAACAATGTCATTTAATTCACACAATGTACACATAAACCACTTAGTCCACATAACATTTAATGAAAGTAACTAGAATTATATCAATAACTGCTTTGTTGGGATTACCCTATCGAAATACTTCATGTCGCACAGGTTAATGTCATAATGGAATATTGAATTTGTTATGTTATGTTATATTTGAATACATTCAATATAATATAACAAATAGTACATGGCGTATTGGTCCAAATGCACGTTTATGGACTGAGCAGTCAGACTTGGAATGGTACATGGACCGTGCAAAGTATATGTGTTAATGAGTGACTGTCTAGTCTATAAAAGTATACATGAAACATAATACCTTATATTAAGTGATATGCAGTCTTGCTATAGAAGTCTTTCTATATTTTCCTTTCAACTTACATATATAATGTTCTACTTTTATCCATACGCACAGTTTGATAGTGTGGCAATTTTTATATCGGGTATAAATATTTCATTTGAACTTATTATTATAAACTTAGTATACCTATAAGTAAACAAATTTTATTACAACTATCACAATATAGGTAAAAATACAATCCTATCATCACATGTAGTAGTCTAAAAGTTGCACAATAGAAATCATGTTATAACATGTCTTAATCCATTAAAACATTTACTAAACATCCTCTAAAGTACTATACAGAGAACCATATGTATGTATTAACTTAAACACAAACACAAATATGACTATGTCAAAAGAAAAGAAACATGAGTATACAATTAAAACAAAGTTATACGCAGTGTTCTTTTAACCCTTAACATCATAATATAACACAAAAATGTAATGGTTCAACAAAATACTTGCAGTGCATATTGTCATTAATAATCGTTTATAATTCAAACTGATCTCCTAGTATACATTCCGTTTATCAAATTGATTGAATTTATTGATTTAATACAAAGCGTCATTTTATGCCATTGAGGGCTAACAGACGATCAGTTAACCTAACCCCTGTTTCTTGGGATCCTAAAAGGTTAACCAGTACTCGAGCACACCTCATCTTCACAAGTAACTGATAACTTGCCCACCTAAATAATCTGAGAATAAAAGTGACACATTAAGTCGTAAATCAATCACCACGGAGACTGTTGCAGGGCGGGGATTCGAACTCACGACCCCTGAATTGATAGTCAGACGCGTAACCAACTGAGCTAATCGGGCCCGGCCGTTTATTCAAAATTAAAAATTCAAAATGTTGGTTGTGCCATGACATGTGGTATTGGATTAATGATTTATGTTTTATTTGTAATTTCCACTTCCTTTTAAGTTACATCTTTGAAATGCGATTTTGTAACATGAAAAATCAATTGGCAAGGAATGACCGGAACTCGGATCATCAAAATGCTAACTATCGTGGAATGTGTTAGTCACTAAAGTCAAATTACAAACAGGTATACTATGTCTGTATACGTTTATAACGTATTAAACACTATTTCCCAACCCCTTGTGCCACACCCTTGGACAGCAATGGACCGCCTTTGTGTAGATATAGAGGCGGCCACACGACGAACAAAAGCCGTTTGCCTGTTTTAGTATACGCCTTGTACACATCTGTATCAAACTTGGTATCTGTATCCGGGTTTATTATATTCATATTTACGGGTGGGTCTTTAAGGCCCATGGACCAACACAACTGTACACACTTTTTAATGTATCTACATGTCATGGTTCTCTTATCTAGATCGAGATCGAATTCAGCAGCAATGGAGTTTGTGACTTTCTGAAAATAAAAATATTTCTTCTTGTAACCATCAGTTTGTAATGCGACGTCGGTTTGTATTTTTTCTAATAAGTACTGTCTTTCAGGTTTAATATGTTGGTTTCGCTTGTAAATGTTCCATTGTAGAATTATTACATGTATAGTCAACGTTGTTAACATTTTTATTATACAAGTTGAAATTAATCAAATACAAATATTGTATATTTTTTGATAGAATTTTACTAATGAAAAAAAAAAAAAATGATGAACATTGTAAAATTCATATAATTTATGTAATGTCATTATCAATGTTGAATATATCTTTAACATTGTCGATATGCATTGTAACGAACGCTGAGCAATGTTATTGTCGTTAAGATTGTATAACTATGAATGGTGAACATACAATATTATATGTTGAAAATAGTCTTAAATGGCAGACACACATTATATTTGACAGTGGTATTTATTTTCTTACTTTATATTTATTAATATTATAGATTATACCTCTATGACAAGTGGTTCCATTTGTAGTCCAAATGCTTTTTGCATGTCCACTAATTGTTTTAAATACTCAGATGTCAGTGCACCAGGAATAGAAATGTCTACGACCTGGAAATAGCAATAATTACAGATCATTTAAAGACGTTCAACACGTTATTTCGTTGAAAACGTATAACATGAACTTTATTCAGGATATCTGTGACATTTCATGACAGCTTCATCAAAACTAAATGCAAATTATCAACTTAAATGAACCGAAATAAAAGAGCACATTATGGAATAAAACAAAACTTGCAATCTATGTTATACTCTATATCTATTAGATGATTTAAGCCAAAATATGAAGTGATTTTATTCTGAGAAATTAAAATAATCATTTAAGTTAGAGTTTTAAGATATACATGACCTGGTGAATCCTTGACAAATGTATTAATTCATTTGAATAGGTACGAGAGAACACAATATGTATATATAGCAATATACTTATTTTAATGTTTTACAGTGTTACTATGAAATATAAAAAAAACACTCAATATAGTAACCACATGCCATCACATAGATATTGTATTAAGAAAGAACATGATAATCAAAAGAATTCGTTTGCTCTCCAGGACTGTATTTGTACCTATTAAACTAATAGTACCAAGTACATTTGTTCTAATTAAACTAATATTACAAGTACCTTTGTACCTATTAAACTAATATTACAAAGTACATTTGTACCTATTAAACTGATTTCACCATGTACAATTGTACCTATCGAACTAATATTTTAACCAAAAGTATTCGTTAGCTCTCCAGGACTGTATTTGTACCTATTAAACTAATAGTACCAAGTACATTTGTACTTATTAAACTAACATTACAAGTATATTTGTACCTATTAAACTTAAATTACCAAGTACATGTGTACGTATTAAACTGATATCACCGTGAACATTTGTACCTATTAAACTTATAATACAAGTCAAATACATTTGTACCTATTAAACTTATATTACCAAGTACATGTGTACGTATTAAACTTATATCACCGTGTACATTTGTACCTATTAAACTAAAAGTACCATGAACATTTGTATCATTTCTTAGTTTGCCAGGCATATATCAATACGACATGCAGCGTATGTGTTTCACAGTAATATGATTAAATACTGGAATATAAAAATAACAATAGATCATGTTTAAATATTACCGTGCTGCTGCAAGACTCTACGAAAGGTTCTGATTTCCCAGTATCGACATTTGTGTTGTGGATTTCAATCTGTAAAAAATCAGACTTATAGTTATTGTACTGAAGTTGTTTCTTGCTACATGTAAATATACTACGTTAAATGCTGTTCTATAAGTTATACTACAAGTCTATGTTTAATAAAAAAATGTTCATAACAGAAAAACGGCTCTGATAGACATGTTTCTATGTGTTGCACATTGAACTAAATACTTTATTTCATAACAAAATTCCCTTACCAGTATGGCGTAACATATTATAGTTTATTCTGTTTCGAAATGAACCATAGCATGTTACGCACCGACACATACATTTCGTAATAAACAGGTAAAGTTACCGAATTATCTACTACCGATAATGTAGGGGAAATTCGTGGTATTTGAAGATATTCCATTGTCATTTTTAATTTGTAACCATTCCAGTATTGTATTGTACTTTAACACCGTATGTTAATATCATAATCGAATTGTAAAATAATTGTTTTCCTTTTTTATGATTATTCATAATTCTTTTCAATTGTTCTTTGCGTATGCTTAAAGCATTACCTGCATTATTCGTACGTACTATTAGCTTTTGACATTTTACTAGAAGTTTCGTTTACAAAAATAAAATTTCCTATAAAATTTTGGTTTTGAACCACCAAAAGGTCCAAAATTTATATTTTAAAACAAATCAGATGCAAAATAATAGAAAAAAGCTGTCAAACTGTTTCAAACACTGTTTTGCAACTTTCATGATTTTAATAAAAATGTGTATTATCATTAACAATTTGTATTGGAAACTCTCAGGAATTGATGCTAGTTTAAATTATTGACGTTTAATACTTATTTATTCACCTGTTGTCAAATCAAAAAGAGAACAGGGTAAATAAGATTAGCTCTGCCATATTTGACAGTTACCAATAGTTTTAAATACCTACCATTATTCAAATTAAATGTATATGTATTCTTTAATTTTTTTTATGTAAAATGTACTTATTTTATTCCTCACATAAGCATACATTATTCCGATATTTCAGATCTCATTTGGTTACGAAAAATAAACGAAATGTACCTTGCTATTTTCTTTGACGGTTTTTGCACGTTCTGCAGTTGTATATTTGGTCGTTGTTGCACTTCTTTTCAACGATTCAATATGATCATTTGACATTTCTGTACACAAAGAAAATGCTCTCTGAAATAAACAATGTGAAAATATTGATATGTCATTAGTTTTAAAACACTAAACACTATTAACAAAATTGATATTCAAACTGCTAATTCAAACTAACCAAAGGTAGACTCGAGTGTTGATTAATTCATATATTTGTAGTTTTTATAAATTGTGCCAATACATTAAAGGCGGCTGTTCATGTTTAAGTAACCGATCGTAGAGAGTTGGATTTGCAAAAATCATATTTTAATATACTCTATGCGAAAATCGCGTTACAAGTTTATACTATTAAATAGCGCATTTAGACAAAAGTATTACCTGTAATAGTTGTAGCATAAACTGAATACCCTCTTTCTCATCGGCATTTTCACAAACCTCCTCGAAGGCATCTGTCCATTCATTATCGTAAAGTTCAGAAAATTTCTCTGCAAGTTTTGTTGGACGATTTTCGTCACTTAAGTCAGCAATGTTTGCATTATTTGTGGTTAGTTTAGCACCTGCTATTTTACTTAGCCTGCAAACACATATACAATGATTGATTTATTTAACAAATTGAAGCGAATAAGTATTTACCAATCTTTGTATCTATACGAAACAATGCAATCTTCAAACTATTAATATTAGTTAAAAGGAAGACGGACACTCTGACTTTTCTTATTTGCCATGTTTGAATTTAATTAAAAATAATACAAAGTGGTGAACTCGTTTACATACGCTAATTGAAGATATTTGTTCAAGTCGTGTTAACTGATCATTCAATTATATTGATTTGTGTCTATTCAAAATCTTTCCAATTTAACTATGATATCAAGTACAATGAATTTAAAAACTATAATGGAATTTGTACACTTCACCTTACGTAAACATTTAACTAATAATTTGTTTGTTTTTATTTAGGTTTTGCATCTTTGTTTTCAACAGTATTATAAAATGGTGGTCAGCACACATTTTCATCGTTCCAGTACTTAGTTATTGGAGAAACATGGTCGTCGAACAACGTTGGTCATTGCCAATCATCACAGAGATTAATGGGGCAGGGATTAGAGCTAATAATATTTCAAACAATTTGGCCTTGATAATTATGCATTCTGCTTTCATCACTGAACATTGGAATTCAATTATTACAGGTTTATACAATACACTGATAACAACGTTTTGGAATGTTTCAAATACATATTCTTTTTTATTTTTTTAATTCTTAAAAACGAGGATTCCTTAATTCGAAGGAACACATTATAAAGTATAAGTAAAAACGTTAAATACAATATATATGCTTATGATATTGCTGTTTGATTCGCATAGAAATGTATCCTATCAAAACGGCATTTAAAACACCTGTAACAGATGTAACAATTGGGTTATTACACATTACATGCATCCTCTGTTTGCAAACACCAATAACAATTAATACAAACATTGTGGATTTAAAGTATCTTCATTATTTATTATTAAGTTATTATTAAAAAAAACATTTCGTAAACGACTTTCGTGGTGTTTGTTGGCAGAAGCAATTAAAACTAGATATTTTATATTATTATAATGAAGATAAAACCAAAATTTAAATTTGGTTATAAGTTTTTACCATCGATGGCGGAAAAAAGACAACCACTGAAATTAAAATTTAAAATAAAAATTATAAAAAAAATAATCTAATTTGAAGCATATGTATCCAACGTATGCTTAACATCGTAAATCAACTAACCCTTTATGGTCTTTATTTCAAAGAACTCATTTTCAAGTCAATATTAATTAAAAATGAAATATGATTCCTATTCTAACAGAGGTAATCTTTACAAAAATATAAAACCTTATTTTTAAGAATATGATTTAATACCAGGCCAAAGTTAAAACCTACAGGCAAAGGCGAAGACGATGATGGTGGGTGACACGTTATAATGGAATAACTCGTCTAAATTAATTAAATAAGCTAAATAGTATAAGTTTAAAATATGCACTCAGTTTGAAATGTTTTACAAGAGATGACTTTGTATGTACTCTCAGTCAGTAAAACCTAGTTTATACTATTATTGTTACAGATGTTTCCAAATGATTATTTTAATAAAGTGTATTTGTAGACACATACAGCAGCGTCATGATACCTTATATGGATCACAAACCTTAAAACAAGTGTTGATCGCTCTTGGTCTAACTTTTTCACTTGGTCTTGCAGTAAATGCAACGTCCTGTCTTTTTCTTCTGTCATACGCACATTTTGATTAATTTGCTCAAGATTATTCTTTTCAAGGTCCCTGTATGCAGTGATCCATTCACGTATTTGTTGTTCCATTTGTTTGTTTTGTGAGCACAATGTAACGTTTTCACTTAAATTCAAATAAATGCAGTCACATTAATCTATTTATTGTCCAATATTGATTGTATTTTATGGAAAAGGCAATACATAGTACATAGAGTACATTGTGAATTCATTGATATATATGTTCAACGATGAGGACACTTCTAACTACATAAAATGTTTAATTTAAAAAATTGGGTTTCGATGCTAACACTTATCTTTATTGCATAGGTGAATATATATGGACAATTCTGAACCACAAGCTGTGAACAGGCACACTTTTGAAAAGGCACTGCAATACGAAAAAGAGGCCCATGTGCCTTAACGGTCACCTGGTTATCCTTGATGACATATAGCAATATGAATCTATGACCCACACTAAGATATCATGGGGTTGGGGACCATGAAATTTACATAGGTTTTAACCATCATGTCGGCAACAACAAATCACACCAAAAAACATTCAGGCATAAGAATCAACGTTTTTTAATCTTTTTCTCTTATATATATTTAGTTAATTAGGCCCCCAACCCCATAGAAAAACAGTTAGACACGGGGCATGAAATTCACAAATTTTATAAAGGACCAATATGCGTCAATAATCATGCTCACATTATTTATGAGTGCTTCCTATGATAAGAATAAGATTGTTAAAGTTTACCTTTAATTTTTCTTAGACACCAACCCCAAGGCCAAACCGTGAGACCCAGGGACATGAAAATCACTATTTTTATAAAGTACGCATATTCGTCCATAATTATGGTCACCATTTGATTCCCAGTGTGTCCGATAGTGAGAAGAAGATTTTAAAAGTGTACCTTGAATTTGACAGTTTTGGCCCAGTCCCTAAGACCCATAGTGATGACTTTGTATGTACTCTCAGTCAGTAAAACTTAGTTTATACTATTATTGTTACAGATGTTTCCAAATGATTATTTTAATAAAGTGTATTTGTAGACACATACAGCAGCGTCATGATACCTTATATGGATCACAAACCTTAAAACAAGTGTTGATCGCTCTTGGTCTAACTTTTTCACTTGGTCTTGCAGTAAATGCAACGTCCTGTCTTTTTCTTCTGTCATACGCACATTTTGATTAATTTGCTCAAGATTATTCTTTTCAAGGTCCCTGTATGCAGTGGTCCATTCACGTATTTGTTGTTCCATTTGTTTGTTTTGTGAGCACAATGTAACCTTTTCACTTAAATTCAAATAAATGCAGTCACATTAATCTATTTATTGTCCAATATTGATTGTGTTTTATGGAAAAGGCAATACATAGTACATAGAGTACATTGTGAATTCATTGATATATATGTTCAACGATGAGGACACTTCTAACTACATAAAATGTTTAATTTAAAAAATTGGGTTTCGATGCTAACACTTATCTTTATTGCATAGGTGAATATATATGGACAATTCTGAACCACAAGCTGTGAACAGGCACACTTTTGAAAAGGCACTGCAATACGAAAAAGAGGCCCATGTGCCTTAACGGTCACCTGGTTATCCTTGATGACATATAGCAATATGAATCTATGACCCATACTAAGATATCATGGGTTTGGGGACCATGAAATTTACATAGGTTTTAACCATCATGTCGGCAACAACAAATCACACCAAAAAACATTCAGGCATAAGAATCAACGTTTTTTAATCTTTTTCTCTTATATATATTTAGTTAATTAGGCCCCCAACCCCATAGAAAAACAGTTAGACACGGGGCATGAAATTCACAAATTTTATAAAGGACCAATATGCGTCAATAATCATGCTCACATTATTTATGAGTGCTTCCTATGATAAGAATAAGATTGTTAAAGTTTACCTTTAATTTTTCTTAGACACCAACCCCAAGGCCAAACCGTGAGACCCAGGGACATGAAAATCACTATTTTTATAAAGTACGCATATTCGTCCATAATTATGGTCACCATTTGTTTCCCAGTGTGTCCGATAGTGAGAAGAAGATTTTAAAAGTGTACCTTGAATTTGACAGTTTTGGCCCAGTCCCTAAGACCCATAGTGGTTGGGACTAGCAATTCACAATTTTGATTCACCCTTAGGTACCAAAGATGTATACAACATTTCATTACGATTGAGCGTATTGTTTACACGGACGCACTAACTTTTTAGGTCCCCATCCACAGGGCCAAACAGTGAGACCTAGGGACCTGCAATTCACAAATGTTATAAAGGACCCTATACGTCCATAACGTCACTATTTGCTTCCCAGTGATGCCTGTAGTGAGAATATTTTAAAAGTTTTTCTCTTTTGGCCCCGCTCTCAAGGCCCCAGGGATGGGGTGGGGGCCATGCAATTCCAATTTTGATTCACCTTTCGGTACCAAAGCTTCATTACGATTGAGATTACGGTTTTTGAGAAGTCGAACACGTCAAATGTTTACGGACGCACAAATTTCTATAAGCCCAATCCCCGGAGTCAAACTGTGAGACGTAAGGACTTGAAATTAACGATAAAAGGAATCATATACATCCATAGTCATAGTCAGCATATGTTTCCAAGACATGCCAATAGAAAGAAGAATATGTTCACGGTTTACCTTGAATTTCACAGTTTTGACTATGCCTCCAATGCCCCAGGGGGGTGGGGAATATGTAAATCACAATTTTGATTCTTCCTTAGGTACCAAACCCGCATACAACATTCAATTACGATTGAGGTTACAGTTTACAACACAAGACGACAGACTTAAGGCGATCGCAAAAGGTCCCTTGAGACAAAGTCTCAGGTGACCTCAAATGTTGTATATTCAAATTGACTTAAAATATTGTTTTTAACTGATATCTGTTTCTAGCTCTTTCATTAATGTTGTATTTATAAGGTTTCTGATGATTATTTGGAATAATCATTGACAAAATGTAACCAAATGGCATAACCCGAGTAACTAGGTGAATATATATTAATTATATTCCTCACCTGTGTTAAATAACAAGAAGACCGTGCATATATTTAACAGAAAATAAGATACTTAGGACAAGTATATTGATTCCCTTATTGAGCTGAAGGAAATACTTTTTTATAACACTAAGTTTCTTACAAACGCTATAGACACAACGTACGAGTTCATTCGAGGTAAAAGATACACAAGTGTCGTCTTATGCAAGAACGTATCATTTTAAAAACAGTTTCTTTGAACCTATGAAAAATTCGGTGGTTCACATTCCTTAAAAGCTATCAACTTACTCCTGAAGACGAACAATGTCAGTTTTAGCCCTATTTATGTTCTTCTCATATTCTGTCTTTCTGAATATACAAATAGTACTTATATTTAATAAACCTGGTTTATAAGTATATTTTAAGATGAAACAGGATGTAACTTAACAAAAAACGCTCGAAAAGTAGAAACACAATATGGTAGATCATCAGCAACGATGGCTAATGAAATATAACTCTATGTAGTTTCATTAGCCATCGTTTGAAAAATTTATGGCATTAATAATATTAACTGTATTTAGTTCAAGAGTTGTTGTTGACATTCAATCAAAAGTGTAGCGCGATTTACTACTAAAATGAATCTTCCGATTTACAATTTCTCAAATAGAAATGGTACAGTAGTTGAAAAAGCTAATCTTTGCATGACCGTAAGTCAGTTATGTAATTATAGTACCATAAGCAACGTAATAGAAGGACGTCCTGTCCGTCAATATGTCAGTTGAAAATGTTGCCCTAGTGACCCCATATTACAAATTTGTGGTATTTTGTGTCCTAATTTCAAACAAATTGATCACCAGAGCTCGGTCGGTATTTACATAAGCTTATACATGTATAGGGAAAATGTAATAATTTTATTTTTCTCTGAAACAACTGACTCAATTTTAATAAATCCCGACCACTTTGTAACTCCCAATGTAGTTTAGTGATTACGTCATCTCATCTGATTAATATGGTAAAAATGTTTTAATGGAAATTTATTTGGACAAATTGTGTATCAGTCATGTGTTTTCAAATATATTTTAGAAGGTAACAAAGATGCGATATCTCCGATACACGTCTAACGAAATAAGAAACAGATGAATATTTTCTTTTCAATCTGGCAATCCTTAGCATTAATTGTCATTGTTGCAATCGCTTTACAAATACATGTACGTGCATTTTCTATTGCACACTCCCCTAATGGTGTAGCTTAATATGGTGTGTTTAATATATACAGTATTAAAAGAAAATTGAACTAAAATATACAACACGAAATAAATGTCGTTACATGTATATGCAGCTGTATGTTACATGAATTCAATATTTGTAATATAAATATCTTGAATAAATATCAAGTTTGGTTTCAGTATATCAATTTCTCTTACTCGTTCTTATGACTATCCGTAAGTCGTTTGATGTCTTTCTGCAATATTTGTATTTTCCTTTTCTGTTTTCGTTCTTGGTCACTAAAATATTTTTTCCATCTCATTATTTTCCTTTAATAAGAAATGAATCCATTTTATAGTATGGGCTTGAAATATAAATATATTTGTAAGACAAATACAATCGTTGTTATTAGATATTAAAGCAATGATTCATGTTAGAGTCACTGTAGCTGACAAAATAAATATATCAGTACTAATTCATTCCAGATCTATCAAGACGTTAAGAGGTTCTGTACATTGTAATAGAGTATTGTTACTGGGTATAACAAGTACGTGTATTCGCCTTTAAACGACCCAGTCTCAACTATAATGCTTTTCTCATAGCATCCTTTGTTAAAGTCCCCTTACTTGGTCGCCTACTTGAAATCCCTACTCGTAGGAATCGTTTCAACAAAAAATAAAACAATTTAATTTGTCGGTTCCTGAGAAAATATTTTTTGAAAATGTATAAATTGATCACATTTTGTGACCGGTCCTTATGGATATTAAATCGTCTTTAAAGGACACAGTCTTAACTGTTTTCACTTAACAATATTACAGCTATCAAGATGACTACATGTTAAATATTTCCTAAACTAGATGATAAAAAGGAAATTTACTGTTTACCCATAGTATTCCTACGTAAAAATCAAAGTCTCCTAACTTGGTCTCAATAGATAATAGCCCCTTCATTTGAATATAGTTGAAATTATACTCTAAGGTTTCATTAATACCAAATATGATTGAATTTGGCTTACAAGTTCCAGTGATGAATATTTTTGAAATTTTAATCCCATTGTGGACTCCTTATCGATATTACTTCCCCTACGATTGATTAGATATTTAGCGTCATTTTATGCCGCCGAAGGCTAAGAGAAGATCAGTTTGGCTTACCACTGTTTCCTGGGATCCTGGAAGGTTAACCAGTACTCGAGCACACCCCATATCTGTAACTGATCACTTTCACACTTGAATCAGTGATGAGATACGAGTGATAACGAGACGCAATGTCGTATATCAACCATCACGGAGACTATGGCCGGGCGGGGATTCGAACTCACGACTCCTGAATTGATAGTCAGACGCGCTAACGACTGAGCCAATCTGGCCTGGCTTTATCCCCTATGATGAATCCACTTCCATAGGTAATGACTTCAGACATCAATATGATCAGAATAATACCATAAATGGGTAAAAAAAATAATTTCCTGTTCCCCCATAGTGTTTTTATGTTAAATTCAAAGTCAGCATACTGGGCCCCAATAGACATTGGACCCTATATTCGATATGTAGTAGAATCAGCTCAGTTTAAATGGGAAATACAACTTTCTTGAAGAGGGATCTAGCTTAGTCGAAAGCGCGTCTGGCTATTAACCTAGGGGTCGTGAGTTTGAATTACCATCAGACCACAATCTCCGTTAATACTGATATACATGTACAACAAAGGGTCGCATCGTTATTCGTATCTCACCCTGTAACAGTGGGAAGGTTATTAGTTACTTGTGGAAATTGTAGAGCTCGAGAACTTGTCAACCTTGCAGGATCCCAGGAAAGATTGGTTAGATTAACTGAACGTCTGTTAGCAATCATGACATAATGACGTTAAATATTCAAACAAACAAAACCACTTTCTTGATGGAGTTCTTAGTTAAGAGAAAACACAATTTAAATGTAATATAGTATCTTATAGTTATATTGAAGATATGACCGTAGTTGCAAGATACTACCTATTTATTGATGTTTTGTGTCTGTAATAAAATCATGTCTATGTATTGAAGATACTCAAATAATAAAATAAGTATGTGCTACCTGTTACAAACTAGGCCTGGTAAGGCCTATTTCGGTTTACAGTTTTTGAAAAACACAGTCAAACTAATAAAAATACATGAAAACTAAACAAATATAAAATATACAGTTTTTGTCTTCGGAAATGTGATACAAATAAAAGTCATACCTTTTATTCTTATGTTGGTTTATTTCATTTTCATGCCACATCGTAGCCGGTTCATTGATCAACGACCGTGCTTCGCTGCTTGTTTCCGGATTGTTTCCATTCGTAGCAGCTTCACTGAAATGTATAATTTACTATTGTTGTTGTGACCTTTAATTACAAATATTTAAACATTTAAAACAACCCAAAGATATCTAAAACGTCAAAAATGATTTAAAGCTCTGCATTTTATTAAAAATATCTTTCATTTGAACTACTCCTTCGTTTTTGCAATTACCGTTTTTGTTATGAAAATAAATTAATGCATATTACATTTTCGCGATGATAATAACCACTCCCTTTTTTTGCTTTGAAGAATTGTTTACATTTGGATGTCACTAGTGCCAACATAATACAATATCATCCGTGTGTGTGTGCGTGCGTGCGTGCGTGCGTGCATGCGACCATAGAATATTAAAAAACAAAATATCCCATTAAGAAGTACGTACAAAAGCCAGTCGCCAAGGACCTTTTGTAACTGTAAACTGTCCTGTTTTTATTACACGTAGTCAAATATTCCATTAATTTTCAATTTTTAAACACTAGCTGCTATTTCATTAAACTTCATTTTTTAACGTATTATTTAACGTTTTTCAAAATACCTCTCTAACTTTTCTTCTCTATGTTTGACATCGTCCTTTAATATAGTAAGTTGTAACTTGCACTGCCTTAGTTCAGTTTTCAGATCTTTGACTTCAGTCTTATAATCTGTTATCTCCTTAGTAAATCTACAAAAGAAAACATTATTAGAACAAGAGTATTGTGGATTAGCGGATGGATATATAAATAGATAGATGGATGGATGGGTGGATGCATGTTAACTAAATCATTTCTTTCTCCAAATATAAACTAAATTAAGTCCACATACGCCATCTTTGAGAACAATATTACGTTACCCTCCAATCCTTGGTTCGATGCTCTATCACTAAACCATGCACTTCACTATATGATGTTTAAAGTTATTATGACATAACTTCCGTTGCAAAGAGTGTATTAACCCCATGCCACATTTTTTATATTAACCTAGTGTAATATCACTACCTATTCATTACATTGAAAGACTGGCAAATATATCGGAGACCGTCATCACATCACAGCAGACGACAACAAATCGAAAGTATGCCACGGTTTCAATAGAAGAAGTAGAGGAATTTAACTCTGGACGGGTCAACAAAACAAGTTATCGAAAACTATTGATGACTTGGAGTTCCTGCAAAATGTCTTAAATATCAATAACAAAACCTGTCAAATACACGAAATCTCTCCATATGAACGATCCCATGTCCTTTTTGTTTCCAGAAGGCAAACAGAGATGATTATGAGTCTCTCAGTCTAAGAGCAATGGAGTCGATTTGTTTCAACCGGCAGTTACGCCGCTACGGATACGTTGAAACCATGTTCAATGGCTCGAGTTTCAATAAAGTTCGCAAAACTCTGAGCTGTAATCAAAAGTCACTTAAAAGGCAACCTGTACTACAGGCAGTTCTTCGTCACACTAGTCCATTAGAAAGAGAATTATTTCCTCTCAATAAAACACGATTCATTATTGCACGTAACGTTTTTGATGTGTTAAAAATTTTACGGTCGCGGCATATGAACTATGACAAAAGTATTGGATGCCGTCAGTATGGTGTTGCATTGCAATCCCGTGTTTTATGTTTTAAATTATTTTCAGGTACTGAATCGCTTATTGATAAAATATAATGTTATTGATGTTGCTTAAAAATTTAGAGAAAACAAGTATAAATATCTGAGAGAAAGTATTGATAAAATAAAATTCATTGTCGGACTACTTTTTATTGCATTTGTTTCAGTGAATGATAACCGACGTTCACCTGCTTCGTGATGTTTACTAGATAGTCAGGTCGTCGCTTTAAAGTATTTTTCTTTCTAAAATATAAGTTATGTTATTAATTTTATTCGTGCCAATGTCATTTTAAATTTATGAAACTCGTTTGATGATAATATATAAAAATCATCCATTTCTATAAACATTGAAATCAAATACATATGCGTGTTCTTAAAGGATACATCTTTAAGAAACTTGTTTAGAGACACATCTTAGTTTCACTTCCTACATCCTAAAACTAGACGCTGTTTATAAACAGTGTTTCAATTGTCCAAATCTTTTCACAAATTCAACTTTATTTCAACACAAACATATTCTAGTTGGTATACAGTGTGAGTATTGTCAAGAAAACAATAAATGAACATTGGTCAATTTTTACACAATCGATGTGTTCATTTCAAATCTTATAATTACAACACATTAATTATTTCATTACAATGTGTACTGGATAGGCTCTACTCACCGTACGTGTAGGCTTTCTATATTCGTTTGAAGAGTTGTCTTTTCATTAGTTAATCTGTCGATTTATGAATCAAAGATAAGTTTTACACTGAGTAATGATACAGATCAGTTAGTAGTTTGAACCCTGAGTATATAATATATTGGAATACTGTGAATATAAAATACCAATTGTTACTCATAAAACAAATACTGTAATTTATCTAACAACGATTAATTTATAACAATCAGTGTATGCTAAATGATATGAATTAAAGTGTATTGTATAAATAATACTACTGATGTAATTAAACATTAATATTTGATTTTGGATCTAGTATTGGCTGATTGTTATGTATCCGGGTAATATAAGAAAAAACTTATTAAGAAAAATATTCAAACCCTGTGGAATAAGGTACAATCCAATTATAATTACTCTGATATCTCGGTTCTGGCGACTTCCAATTCACTTAGCGATTTTTCGAGCACCGTGTTAGATCTAAAATATATATAAATGTAAAATGTTAAATATACAAACAAATGTGTAAATGTGTCCTATCATTAAAATCATTCTAATAGCCTCTACGTTAAGGCCCCAACCGCTATTAAAGACAATAATTTAGTTGTAATTCATTATTCATTATTTAACGAGCAAACATTACGAGCATATAATTAACTACATCCGGAACATGGGGCCGGTTTAACTAATCTTCATAAGCCCTATGAACGTCTTATATATGAAGTTACCAAAAAAAAGTCTGAAAACTCATGTAGTGTTCTACTGATATTATCATACATATAAGAGTTTTTTGCAACCATAGGAAAATATTGTCCATATCTAAATTCGCATGCACTTTGCGTTAATGAAACGAGTGTAAGTGTATGTATTGTTCGAACAAAAGACTAAGCCTTACGAAAGTTAGTAAAACGCGCTCCTGAAAGTAACATAATGTGAGTATTTTTCAAATTTTTGACATTACGTAATAAACAATTTTAAATATGTAATGCGTCTGATATTATGTCATTTCACAACTTCAGTCGTTTAAAACATTTAAGTATATCAAACTTAGTTGGCAATACGCTAACAATGATTACACACATACAAACTATATATATATATATATATATATATATATATATGTAACGAAAAAACTATCTTGAATAATGAAAGCACATTCCCATATACATTTCTTGCATAATTCCAAAGTAAAACTAACCACAAATACACTAAAATGATATTTTTTATTACAACTATACATTTTAACAGTATGTTTGACAAATATTACTTGTAAACATGTACCTATTGTTCCGTTATTCTTTGGCTTACTGTGTAATACCACGTATAGATAACAACTATAAATACTGATGGAAGAACATGTGACCCACTTCAAGTGTGAATGTTGTCAAAACAACAAATACATATACAGTATAAGTAAACGGATCCGTATAAATTACACAAATCATTAAAAGTCAAATGTTATAAGCCGGCTCAGGAAAACTCAGTCAGTAGCGCACTTGACCAACAATTCAGTGTATGTGAGTTTGAATGGCCAGTCCGATTACAGTCTAAGTTGTGATTGATATACGACATTTTGTATCATTGTCAGCTGATTGAAGTGGGACAGCTATCATAACATGTAGAGATGGTTGTGCTAGAGTTCTGGCTTACGATTCCAGGATAGCAGGAAAGAATGGTTCCTTCGATGACATAAATATGATGTCAAATATTCAAACAAACACAAACCAACTGTTATAAATAACGTCCTACTAACCGCTTAATGTCTTCATCTCTGTATTTCACGTCTTGTCTAGACTGTTTCAAGTCATGTTTGCATTGCTCAAGTTCTGCTTTTAGTTTTGTTAACGTATTGTCACTATCAGCGAGGAGTGTGTTTTTTCTGAAATTTGTCAAAAAACAACATAATATATGCCATTTAGACATAACCTGGTACTTAATCAATGTAAATGTTTACAACTTTCTATTTCTAGGCGAGACAATATATTTGACAGTACTGACAAGTTATATCTCTATTAAACTACCTATTATATTACATGTTCAGCCAAAAAAAAAGAAAGGCGATTACATGTAGGTGTGCCGGCCGCGGTTACTGAACAACTGTTGAAAATTCCAAACAAACTTATACATCATACTAAGCTCAATTTGTTTGATTTGCAAACATAAAAGTGCAGTAGAAAGGGGATGTGTGTAAGTTTCATATTTACCTCACCAATACTGAATTACAGCAGTGAGATGTAGAGATTCATTCAAAGTAAATCTAAAGAAATAGTACATGTTATGTAATTATGTACGCGTTTATAAGGAGTAAAGAAACTACATAGACTGAATGATGGGTAATTTGGTAGAATGTATTTTCAAACGTTGAGATATATCAGTATTATGCAATCAAATGATAATACATTGTTAACATGTTATTAAAGGAAAATATAAAGAAAAAAAAACCTAACAAGAAAAACAAACTGGTTTTCACTATTTAAAAACTTGATGAATTTAACTAAATTGACATAATGGAAATAACCATTATAGGTGTTTGCTGCTTGGCGACCGTAAAAAGTCACCTCGTATATGTACTTTGTAGTAGTCTTAATATTATTTCTAGCTCCTTGAAACCATGAAACTTATTCGTTAGTTTCGCTTACGTCAGTGCCAGCGAAATTACGTTAAATGTTGCAAATTAATTAAGTTTCCCGTTAGATCAGACTGGCTGCGTTCTGCACTTCCAAGGGATCATTTATCATAGTTATGATTGATTTACCTTTGTATAGTCGTATGTGATTCAGTCAGTTCTTGTTTCCATTTTCCAACTATTTCGCTTGTTAATCTACAATGTATTGAACAGTATGTTTTTCATGATTTGTTAGTTTATTACTGTTGATTGTATGATATTTTTGTCCAACATACACTTTTTTGTCATATTTTGATAAAATGCTACAACTTGATACAGTGAAGTACATAACCTCCTTACGCATACTTTCTACCACGAAAGTACCATGCATTGTAAAGAGGGGTCCGTCTTTGTTTTAAATTTATTAAGATCATCTGTTTTAAATTATTTTTGGGAACATATAAATGCAACATAGATACAGGTATATCTGTGTTTAAAATTTACTTTTAATTAAACATAAAACATGTAACATTAAGAAAGCTCCAGTTTTGTTTAAAATTGACTTTTTTAAAAATATATCGTAAACCTACATACTTATTATCAACTCAAAATATAGCAAAGTTGTGCCATTAAATACTAATGTAACGGCAATTCAATAAACATACTCCGTTGATGATAGTGACATTGTTTCATGGTTCTATTTTACCTGAATAAACGGTATTATTCAACGCCGTATTCAATCAAATGTTTTACCCAACAAGAAATTACTGTACGAGTTACTTTCCTGTAAACATAGGAAACATGCTCGAAGTTGCATAAAACATGTTATTGTGTTTATATGAATAAGATGTAACTTAAAATCAGATAGTACTTCTAATGAAGCTTGTTCTATATTTTCAGATCATTGAGATAATTCTGATTTAGCAGCACGAGTTATATTTTTTCTAATCCGTAAAATAATATTTAGATTACATATTGTTGAAATGAAACACGCAAACAAAGATTTATTGATTGATTTAATATTCAGCGTTATTTTAATGCCATCGAGGGCTAACAGATGATCAGTTAACCACTGTTTCCGGGGACACTGAAAGGTTAACCAGTACTTAATCTCCACAAGTAATTAATAACTTTTCCACGTGAATCAGCGGCGAAAGACGAATGATAATGAGACGCAATATCGGATATCAAACATCACGAAGATTGTGACCGGGCAGGGATTCGAACTCAAGACCCCTGGATTGACAGTGAGACGCGCTAACGACTGAGTTAATCGGGACCGGCTCGCAAACAATGCAGCTGAATAGAATAATGCATTATGCTGATATAAAATGACATGATTTTTATTTAGACAGGTTTTAAACCAAATTAAAATAATTACAAATAACCAATACTCACTTTTTTATATGTTCTGCTGTTTCGCTCTCCAGTCTAAAGATCAGAAAAAGAAAATGAAATCAAAAATAATGTTACATGTTTATATATGTAATCGAGTTTACTGGTTAAAACTCGCTCGTTCCAATTCACGGATCCATATAGTTCATTCCATCTTATATAATACATATCTAACAAATGTTGTTAGCTTCAAGATACAACAAATTCTGAATCGGTCGAAAAATCTAAAATAAATAAATGTTACAATTTGATGGCTTCTGTCAAATTTATATTATTCTAATAGCATTTTAAAATGCAAAAACGTAATACAGTATGCTGGCGAAAAAGTGTAATTCGTTACTTTACTTTACTTATACTTTCATTTTGGATGATAGTGTTTTGCGATGTGAATTGTCAAACTTTCACCACTATGTAAAAAACATACCCTTTGCAAATTCTATGATAATAACGTTATTGTGCCGTGCTTCGGAATACCGTTACTGATATAACATCATTGTGACATGATTCGGAATACTTGTAACACCATTGAGATGTGATTCGGAATACCTTTACTGAAATAACAACATTGTGAATTGATTCGGAATAACTTTACTGAGATAACACCATTGTGACGTGATTCGGAATACCATTTTTGATGATTGACCTTCCTTGAAAATTTGTTTGAAATTTTTTATCACCATTTATCTTTGTAAAACATAAAAAACAGGATACCTATCATCATTTATGTTTGTAATAAAACAAAATACCTCTCTAATTGCTCGTCATATTCACTTTGAACTTCACTTCCTTGGTCCATCGTTTCTTTTACACCAACATGTCCCAAATAGTTTGTTCAAATACAATGAAGTTGAACAGGTTTACTTGTATCTATCTGAAAATACAAATAAGTTAACTCCTGTACATATTATCACGATGATTAAAGACATATCTACCTAGGACTCTCCGTAGCCCAGTAATCTAAGGCCCTTTTGCCTACCTAGGACTCTCCGTGGCCCAATGATCTTAAACCCTGTCGCCTACATAGGACTCTCTGTAACCAAATTATTTAAGGCCCTGTCACCTAACTAGTGCCCTCCAATGATCTTAACTGATTATACCTACACAGGATTATCCGTTGCCCAATGATCTCAGGCTCTGTCGTCTATCTAAGGTTCTCCTCTGTCCAATGACCTAAGGCCATGTCATCTTCATAGGGCTTTCCGCGGTCCAAAGGTTTAAGGCTATGTCGCCTACATAGGGCTCTCTGTATTTCAATTATCTAAAGCTCTGTCGCTTACCTAGTGCTCTCCGTAGTAAAATTATATAAGGCTCTATCGCCTACATAGGGCTCTCCGTGGCTAAATGAGCTAAGAACCTGTTGCCTACCTTGGGCTCTCCTTGGCCAAATGATCTAAGGCCATATCGCCTAAAGCTATCTAGGGCTCTCTGTGTTACAACTGATCTAAGGCCCTATCACCTATAGCTACCTAGGGCTTGGTATGTCCCAATACTATAAGGCCCTGTAGCCTACCTAGGGATCTCTGTGATTCAATTATCTAAAGCCCTGTCGCCTACTTATGGCTCTCCGTCGGTAAATGATCTAAGACCCTATGGCCTACATAGGGCTCTTCGTGGCTAAATTATCTAAGGCCATGTTGCCTACTTAGAGCTCTCCGTTGCAAAAAAGGTCTAATGTCTTATCGCCAAAAGCTACCTAGGGTTCTCTGTGTCCGTAATGATATAAGGTCCTTTCACCTATAGCTACCTAAGGCTCTCTGTGTCCCAATGGTGTAAGGCCCTGTCACCTACCTAGGGTTCTCCGCGGTCAAATTATCTAAGGCCCGTCGCCTACCTGGGGTTCTCCGTGGACCTACGATCTGTGTCCCTGTCACCTACCTAGGGTTCTCTGTGACCCAGTGATCTAAAGCCCTATCGCTTGCCTAGGACTCTCCTTGACCAAATAATCTGAAGCCCTGTCGCCTACCTAGGACTATCCGTGACCTAATGACCTAGGGCATACCTAGGGCTCTCCGTGATCCAGTTACTAAAGGTCATGTCGCCTATAGCTACCTAGGGCTCTCTGTGTCCCAATGGTGTTAGGCCCTTTCACCTTCCTGAGATTCTCCGCGGCCAAATGATCTAAGGCCCGTCGCCTACCTGGGGTTCTCAATTGCCCTATGATCTATGCCCCTGTCACCTACCTAGGGTTCTCTGTGACCCAGTGATCTAAAGCCCTATTGCTTGCCTATGACTCTTCGTGACTTAATGATCTGAGGCCCTGTCGCCTACCTAAAACTATCCGTGACCCAATGACCTAAGGCTACGTTGCATACCTAGGGATCTCCGTGATCCAATTACTTAAGCTCATGTCGCCTATAGCTACCTAGGGCTCTTCTTGTCCGAATAATGTAGGACCCTGTCGCCTATCTAAGTTCCTGTCGCCTACCTAGTGTTCTCCCTGGCCCACCGAATTAAGACCCTGTCGCCGACCTATAGCTCTCCGTGGCTTAATTATCGAAGTCACTGTCGCCACCGTAGGGCTTTCCGTGACCCAATGACATAAGGCTCTGTCGCATACCTATGCCTCTCCGTGACCAAATGACATGAGGCCCTGGTGCCTACCTAGGGATCTCCATGGCCTAATGACCTAAGGTTCTGTCTTATACCTAGGACTCTCCGTGGCCCAATGTTCTAAGGCCCTGATGCCTACCTAGGATTCTCCGTAATCAAATGACCAAAGGCTCTGTCGCATACTTAGGGTTCTCGGTGGCTCAATTATTTAAGGCCCTGATGCCACCATTGGGGTTTCCGTGGCCCTATAACCTAAGGCTCTGTCGTATACCTAGGAATCTCTTTGACCTAATGATCTAAGGCCCTGATGCCTACCTAGGGCTCTCCGTGACCCAATGACCTAAGGCTCTGTCGCATACTTAGGGCTTTCTGTGGCCCAGTGATCTAAGGCCCTGATGCCTGCCCAGGGTTCTCTGGTGCCAAATGATATAAGACCATGACGCCTACTTAGGGTTCTCTGATCTAAGGCCTTGATGCCTGCCTAGGGTTTTCTGGTGCCAAATGATCTAAGGCCATGCCGCCTACCTAGGGTTCTCTGTTGCCAAATGATCTAAGGCCATGCCGCCTAACTAGGACTCTCCGTGAACAAGTGATCTTAGTCCCTGCCGCCTTATGACTTCGTACCTCGATCTAGCTTTCACCGTACAACGGCCAAACTGATAAACTTTTATCATGTGTTCACACATTTGATTTATTTATTTTTGTTTTGTAGTTCCTGTAGGGTGTCTCCCGAGTCCTGCGAAAGATTTAGAATGGAGATATTCGTTTTCTTACAAAGAGCGACATTTAATGTTAAATTTAAATCCAGTACAATACAAATGCTATGATAAATTTATAAAGGAGTTTCTGATAGTGCCTATACTTGAGGACGTCATTACTTTATACCATTGTATAACTGTTTTCTTCTTTACAATTAAGCATACGGATCGGAGCATTTGGATCCGAGAAAACCTAATATATTGCGTTATTCTGTGCCTTATGCTATTACAGAAATATGTAGAGAATGGTGATTTACCAAACTATTTTATAATAGAAGAAAACATGTTACACAAAGACGCATTTGATAAATCAGTCCAAGTAAAGCTACGCAAACTTTTGAAAGACGTACAGAAACGAACGTAGCTTTTTTTTATTTCAAATGCCATTTAATGATATAGTGCCAGTATTAAAGCGTTTAATAACTGGGAATGATTCCATTGACACTATTTCATTTGTATGGCATGAATATCTAGAACTTTCACTGCAGTTATATCGGCTACACAATGTTATACACTTAATATGTAACATAATCGACTGCAAATACAATTGCACAGTTACGATCTGCATACGTTAGAAAGTGATATTATCATTCTTGGATTATGTTTTGAAAGTGGTCAAGTCTAAAGCAAAGAGTAACAATGACACAAAATTAACAGAGTATATACCTCTAGAGAAATTGTTTTTTAGTATGTGAAGGACTCCCACTGTATATGTTGTATAAACAGAGATGTGTAATTGTGTGTAATGAGGCAGCACATTGAACCATTTTGGAATAACAAAACTGACAAGGATAATACACGGGCTGCCATTGATATTGCTAAAGCAAGGCTGATGACAGTGTTGGAATCGTTAGAGGGTTGTGTAAGCATCAATGATAATGATAGCGGACGACTGAATGCAAAAACTTATTTTGAGCTTGGAAAACAAGTTAACTTTCTTACAAATCGTTTAATAAAGTTAACAGTTATGTTTAAGCATAGTATGTTTTCCATGTGCTACAAACAATTAGTTAAGTTATGTGACAAAGAAGATCAAACGATATGTTTTTGAATATGCTACCATTCTCCATGTCCGATGTCAGGCAAATTCTGCAGACCAGATGATCCCGTTGTTTTGGTAGAGAAATATTACACATAATGTGTTATATTTTATGCATATCAGCTTGAGTTAGCACCGCATCATCTCGTATTTGAGGCGTATAGATCATTTGGAACACCTCCAGGTTCAATAATTAATTTAAATGACTACTGGTTTGATAGAGTGGTGGTCGATCCATTTGTTTATACATATTTTCTTCAATATCAATGTGCCGAACAAATGACAGACAAAAAAGAAAGCAAATCTTGCGTTGTTTTTACTAGAAGACTAAGTACTTACTTGCGGTTCTAAAAGAACATTCGGACACTTAGAAACAGCTTTTCATATATTACGTCATGTGTATGTAACAAAGGGTTGGAATAGGCTTGCCTTTCAGTGTTTTCGAATTTCTCAAGCAATACGATCTCTTCATAACGCTTCTAAATGGTATATATTGTTCTTGTTATTGCCCAGATAGATATGCTTTCATATCATGTAGCGGACCCAAGAGTCATATGTATGGATAATTCTACTTGACTAAAATTGTCAAATCGTACATACAATGGATACCCGGAGCAGCCAAATGACGTCAACGACGTCACGTTTTTTTCACGACGTTTAACCGGTCATATCTACATAAACATCAGCTTCACTCATGGCATCCTTGCACAGTTCAATGAAGAGTGGTATAGAGACGTGCATGATGAATTAGACATACTAGTTAAAAATGTTGTAATAGTAGGAGTGCTTAACCCTTGTGCTGTGTTGTTTGAAAATCACCAGTACTTAAAAATATATTAAAAACATTTATGAAAGTGTCTTATCACTATTTCATTATTAAGGATATCTCTTGTAACTGCATCTATCCCACTGGAATTACATTTACGCATAATAAGTGCAGTTATTCTTGATTCATTGAACGTAATATATAGACTTAAATAATTGACTACATGTGTCAGTATTCATAAGGATCAACATTTTCGATATTTTATAGCATTGTCATCCTTGACTAAGAGAGTCACAAAAAATTATGAGAAATAAAGATACCCTTGGAACATGTGAATAAAGTAAAACGTAGCATAGTCAGATAGGCTGGCTTGGTAAAAGAAATAATCAGCAAATAACAAAAGGATAAGTACAATCAGCCAATTTAATTATTCACATTATATTATATTTGTGTTGAAAATAACATAATGGCATTTAAAAAGTGGCATATTACTTGTAAATGGTTGTAGGGCACCATGTTAGCATACTCTTGGTCACTTGGTTATATATGAAAACAGGTCTAACACCTCATTTATTTATATCAGTTTGTATTTGTATGCTATAAAATATATTAAATAACAATATACTCAAATATAAATTACCAACACAACTGGATATGCCATGTATGACTTAAAAAGTGTTAAAAATTACGTTAAACCACGTTCAATGTAACGAAGAGAAACTCACAATCCAATGTTACATTTTTATGAAAACATGACATACAGAAATATACTCCATAAAATAAGGTCCATGTCATATATAAATGCTACTGAACTAAAGTCAAACTGTTCTGTGGGCATGCCTAGAAATAGTAGCTGAAAACTGTTTACTGAGCCCCGCTTAGTAAACTTAAAAAATGAATTTAAAAATTGCTTAAAAAGCATTGTAGTGGAGTAATATATCAATTATGTCTTCAATGAATATGATACATTTGAAAATATTCTGATGGTATATGTAGGATTTATAAAACTTTTAAACAGCATTACCTATCTTTTCACACCAAAATGAATACGTTTTATTTTAGCGATGTTTGGAAACCGGAGGATATCTTACTCAAAAGGGTGTTGTGAAAACAGTCTTTACAATTACATTAAATATGGAAGGAAAATGGTTAACTATTAAATTGATAAAAACAGTTTTTTTTTTAAAAAAAATACAAAAATTTAAATACATAAACACGCTCAAGTAGTTGTTGGGATTAACATTACGCAGGAAAGTAATTAATGTCACAAAAAAACGTCAGAATGGATCTTGTCATGGGTGATATTGGGTGTTATGTATATTCATTGTTTTACAACGATGTGCGAAGTAGGACATACCGACGTACAAACACACATATAAGTTGATGACGCACACATCCGTAATCAAAATATTGATTTATTTTAGCCGCCAAAAAATTAAACCTAATACGGACCAAAGTTTCTATATATATGTATATGTTTCTAATACCATAAAGTTCACTATTTTTAAATAGGAATATGTTGCACGTACTACACTCGAACTGGAATATATTTTGTGAATAAATGAAAAGTTCTATATTTTTACAAATCAAATAATAACACTGCGGCAAAATACCAAACGGACTACAACGGTACCAGGAACTATATTACCACTGTGTCTGTGTTGTTTTCGGTAGTGTAAAGGTTTCAGGAATTCATGCAATTTTTTCACTGCATAATAGATTCACCGAGACATAACACAAATTCAAACTAATTATTTCACGTGTAGCTAAATATGACAAAAATTTTAATAACAAACAAGTTTCTAATCAATATATTTAGGTGGGTCATCGAAATGATCCTTGTGACAGGACAGCGTTACGTTAATGCGAACCATACATTTAGAGCGAGTATATTTTCTAAATTTAGTCTATTTAGATTAAATAAAACATGTGATCTTATAATATGTATATACATATCTTAAATAAACAAGTCTTACACAGGCCAAGAAAATATAACATAAGGCCCAAGAGGGCCTGAGGACGCTCTACTGACTCATAGTGGCCATAGTACTTTTTGAAATTCTACTATGCAATAGTAAAATCTAGGCGGGGTCATTTTTAACCCTAGGGCCAACATTTGAACAAATCTAACAAAACTACAGTTGGTCATCATTACTACATAAACATTTTGAACATATGTTGAGCTGTTCATGAGAAGAAGATTTCGGATATTTGTAAATAAAATGTTTTGGTATATATTGTTTTCTATGCCAGTTCAAATGAAATACTTCAAAACCAGCCAAATATTAACATATCTGCTGGAAATAAACATCACATTTTCACATATCTGTAGAGTCAGGTTGTCGATTATGCCACAAAACACTGACATATCTGATTGGTCAGTTCTAACGCTTTTTAAGATCTTATAGTCAATTGATCATTGTGTAAAACTAAGATTCAATGAGAAATGTGTGTTCTACAGATTAAACAAGGTAAAGTTAGTCGATGTCTGATTGTAATTCAAGGACTATAACTTATAAAGTATTTAATTTGGCCACCTCAAAAGTTTATCTAAGATCTTACAGTAGAATGGCTAGATCTACTGTGTAAGATGAAATTCAGTGACAAATGCGATTTCTACAGAATACGCAATTTCTAATAACTCAGGCATAAAATATTTGATATATAGGTAGCTTAACTGATCTCATTATTCGCAAAACGTACGTGTGCTTAAATATCAGACGCTGATCGTGTTGAGATATATCAGAATCGTCCGTTCATTTATTAATTTGTAATAAAGTGCTGAGTTTCTTATTCTAAAAAATAAACCACTCTCCCAATTACAGAACATAAATTAAACGCTAACCATGTGTTACAAATAAGTTGCATATCAAGTTAGAGTTGAAAATGCTTCGGGATCATCTAAGATAATCAATGTTATGATAAGTGTTTCGTGTCTGCACTAGTTTAAACTTTTGTTTTTAATGATAACGTGCCAAATATATATATATATATATATATATATATATAGACAGTTTACAGGTCATGTGTGAAAAAACCCCCATAATAGTGTGCTTAAATATCAAACGCTTATTATGATAAGACAAATCTAAATGGTCCTCTCAATTCATTGGATATACATGTGTGTTTCAATAGTTACACTCATTTCCCAGTTAATTTTGGCTAAATCCTGGTACTCCAATTATACATTTTCAAATAAATACAATATTTATGTCTGTAATATGAACTTTCAAACACTCGTAAATCATATCAGTATTCCTAATGGTAGTGACATTAGTTATGATATGTCATTGGTGTGTGACAAGTGTTCATCGAAATGTATGGATGCCATTACACTTCAGCAAAATTGTCAAAGTAATAATCTCGCTATATTGCTACCTTTAGTTTAATAAAATTTTAGTTATCCCCTTTGCGTCAATTCAAGAGTAGTGAAGACATTTGTGAAGTTATTTTGATATTATTATATGACATGTATTTACTGAGTATAAGCTCACTGTAAAACTTTAACTCAGTTTTACAAGCAGTTACCGGAACATAATAAATCTTAAATCAAATGGAATTGTTCTTATCCGTCTCACTTCCTTTAACAGTAGTGAACACACAGTCTCTTAAAATGAAAGGAGCAGAATATGTGAAGTTTCATTGATGTAATGCTAATAGTTAGTGAGAATGAGCTTGCTGAAAACGTCAACAAAATATCCTAAAAACAAAGAGGGGAGGCGAGAATAGTTCTACCTAATATGAACTAATTTCTACTGTCACTTTCATTCCCTCTGAGATATAAGCATTCCTAAAAACATTAAAAATACAACTACACCGACGTGGGGTTGAGCACTATAGCTCACATATTTCAAAAGTAGTCGAGCTGTAAATAGTTTGTTATCTTATATGCATTATGCATAGCAATAACCTCATCAAATTGCTCAAGCATGTCAAATGACATGCGAATTTCATCAGTAATATATTTGAGATCTGTGAGAAACAGAATATCTATTGGTGCATACATCCAAATGTATAAAATGTTATACACTCTTCAAGCGTTTGATCAAATAAAAAGATGCGTGTATGTCTCAAATTCAAATTTCAAACGTTATCGAACTTTGTTTTATCTAAAAAAACGTTAAACGAGCAACTGATTTAACTCGAAAAACATGAATGCATTTTCATAAGTTTAGCTTCCAGAGAATGCATGTCGTGTCGCAGTTGGTGATGTCAAATATGAAATAAAATAGCCTTGCAGCTTAGCGCTAAACATTTAGAGGACAGTTTAAGGTCTGTTCGGCACGGTGTCAATATAATGCGATTGTGTGGAGTAGTATTCCATGCATCTGTGGCATGATACTCCATTGTGGCTGTACTTAGAATACTGTCTTAAGTAGACATCGTTGAGATATGACATAAAATTGCTGAAAGAGACGCTAAACACCAAACAACAACCGCTACAACATTATGATTCGTCCAGTTTAAATAACATATTTTCTATAAAGGTATTTAATTATCTTTATTATAACAACGTGCTTTTCTTCTTATTATCCAGTTATTACAAAAATGCAAAAACACGTTTGCAAGTGTCTTCAACTAAGCAAGCAATGACTTCTCATACGAAACAGCTCAAATGCATTAAAATAAAGTCCTATCCTCAGTATTCAGTAACACAAACGGGTATTAAAAATAGATTTTGCGAGTATCGGCAGTTTAATGTGATATTATATTAGTTGACTACTGTACATCATACATTGTAACAGTTCGAGAACGTTAGACATGTCTTGATTATTAATATTTACATGTCTACTGTAATTGTTCTTATTAGTATATATATATGGATTGTTTGTGATTACCTCCACGAAAGCATACACTTTATTGAAATTTGGCGAAAAATGTAGATTTTACAAGAAATGCGAAAATGTTTACAGTGAGTATTTAAATAAAATTAATACATAGATGCATGCACATAATAATACTTTTTATGGAAATTGTAATTATAAGCCCTTGAATTTAGCTGTTTAGTTTTTTTTAAAAACAAAATCATTTCAGCAGAGTGTAATGTTTTTGTTTCAATTTTGTTATAGAAATATAGCGTTTTTTAATACAATCTGATACATATATCCATTCTAATGACACTCTAAATAAAAAAAATATGTTACCGCGTAATTGAAGAGTAAATATATCATTGTTCAATAAAATGCAGTTGCAAAATTAACATTTTTATACTAAACGAGCATATTTGTATGAATTTTATATTACCGTTAAATGACTGTAAACATTTATTTCATAACAGTATGCATATTTCATATATTGAACACAATATAAGAGACCGATTTCAGGCGTATCCGTAAATAGTATGTAGTGACACAGGCTTGTCTTGAACAATTTGCTTTTCTTTGTAAGCGGAATTGATGTGCATGAAAAATTCTAGAAATCGTCTTTAAGTTGCCTTAAAAATGATTGAATTCAATCACTGTGTTGACAACGTCGCAATTGCAATAGTAATAATGGCTTTGCGGTCAAATATGTATAATATTTTACTAACAGTATTAAAATAGCAAGATAATTTTTTTTTTATCTAAGAAAATAAGAAAATATAATGCAAAAATAAATATTAAAAGCATTATTTAAATTTTCATAAAGTGATGAAAAATATTATTCTACTTAAAAGTTGCCGAGAAGCAACATTGTATACAATCTTTGTACTTGGGAGTATTTTCTACATATTTCTATTTCTTGATATACTTAAAATATGACACGAAACTTAATTTTCAAAATGATTCTTAACACCAGCATACAATATATAATATAACGATTGCTCTCGTCTACTTCAGATATTATTTATTTTAGGAATATTCTCAGTGTGTTCATTTATTGTACTTGCATATATTTATAATGGATAGACTTTTTTATGTTGTTACTTAATTGCACTAGGTACACTGTATTAAGTTCATATTATTTTAGATATTTGAACGATGCGCTTTATAAAAAGTAACTGTATTGAAGTTTCATTTTTATACAAATAATGCTGATGTATGCATTTCCTAAATGTTGTGTTTTTTTTTAATCCAGTTTTCTTATTGGTTAAGATGTATCTTATATTCATATTTTGCTAGTTGAAATAATCTGACTATAAACATTTTTGATTTTAGTTAAACAACGAAAAACTGTATCATGTACGTCTGAATAAAAGTATGGTTTGTTATGTTCTTTCATTGACAATTGAATCTCTATAACATAACGATTCTATCATTTATCTAATTCCATCCTCAATTTAATTACTAGAGACTTTTAAAATACATATACTATGAAAATTATATGAATTGATCAATATTTGTTTTTAGAACTAGAATTTAGATCTGGTTACTATGGTGTTTAATATTATTCCTTAAAATGAAGTTTTTCAATTGTATTCTATATCGTAAGACAGTTAAACGTTCTAAATATAAAAAAAAAACGTTCTAAAATAATAAAAAACTATTGTAAAGATTGATATATTGATTCAATGTCACAAAGACTATTTTTATAATGAACAAGAGAAACAATAAAATAACACATTGATAGTATACAATTATAGCAACAAGCTGAAATTGTGTCTAAAATTGGCGTCGTCTCCAGTAAATTAACATATATGAGTTTCATATATCGGCATATGCTTGGTTACAGATGGTCATGATATGTTGGATTTAATATGGTCATCATATTTAGATATTTAGATTGATAAAGTTTATTACAGTTGGGGATAGAATGTTAAATAAAAGATTGTAATAATGCTCTATGATCCTCTAAATAAAGCAATTTAATGAGGTTTTTAATAAAACATGTATTTTTTCCGCTTATGTAATATTGACATTTTAATGAGAAGGAGAACCGTCGACTTTATCTTGTCGCGTTTTAAGGTCTTCAACAACCACCATATTGTATTAGAAAATGGATTCAGACTATCGATTATAACTACTGATAAACATTTCTGACCGAGATATTTTCTCGTCAACGATCGTTTTCCGCATATTATATTTTCAATAGATTTAAAAAAATATGTTTTAAATACATAAACATACTACCTATGTCCAATATAGGAACACAAGTAGAGTGACAAAATTAAACATGTATATAACAAAGCTGTACTTAATAAGGAATTATTGCAGGGAAATTTTATAACAACGTCATGTGAGACAGAATGAAAATTTAAACCGTTTCAACAGATATTTATGGTTTTTCATTAATTTTAAAAGTAGTTCATGTTATAACGTTGTTTTATTTTTTATATTGTCTATTTTATATCTTCGATAAGGAATTTTCATTTTTGTTCTAAAAGGTGTTTAATATCTTTCGGTGAACTGGAGAATGATGGGCGTAAAATCTAAAGTTACTGATGATTGCCTAAAGGGCAGAAATAATTATATCTAAAATCAAAATGATTTTTCTCTAGTTCCATTGAGTCTCTTAAAATGTAAGGAGCACAAGATGCGAAGTTTCATTGATGTAATGCAAGTAGTTACTGAGAAAAGGGTTTGCTGAACAAGTTCAACAGAATATATTAATAATAAAGAGGGGGTGGCAATAATTCTACCTAATATTAAAATGAAGTTATAACTACGATCACTTTCATTCCCATGAATGGAAATGAAGACATAAATATTGAAGTTTCGTTGATAGAAAGTTATATCTGAGATATAAGTATTCCTAAAATCATTTTTAAAAAGAACCCGCCGACGTCGAGTGTTTTATAGTCACTAGTGAATTATTTATTGTCTTTTTATAAATTAGTCTAATAGTTTAACTTGGAACAATGTATGAATATCTATAACTTTGATAAAAAGCCAAGTGGACACAGTTTATGGATGTTCTGACGATTGACGGCCGGGTACTTGTCAAACGATATAAAGTGTATTCATGAAATAAAAAAGTCATAATAGATATATCGTGCTCCTTTTAACTGAATGTTAGCATTTAGCAAGTAACACGGGTAAACAATTAGGATGCTTATAAAGCGTATACTGGAAAATACATGCCAAACGTGTTTACATATCCCGACAAGAATATTTCATTTATTTAATGAGTTGGTTATAATGAAGGACAAGTAAATACTTGTAAACCGCTTACAGGAGTCATGCTTATTATTGTGTCAGTTTAGGTTTAGACTCGGAAGAGTAGAGTTTGGGAGATTTGGGGAGGGTTATGCTCTAAGATGATAGAGTCTCGGCTGGATTATGTTTTGAAGAATATCATATTTGTGTTAATAGTATTCATTAAAGTTTAAACGAAATATTTGCAATAATGTAGAAATTAATCTATATAAAACGTCACTGTTTTCTGTGTTAGTTATGTCACATTTTTAAAAAGTTATCAAGCTAAAAATAGTTTGTTACCTTATATGCATTATGCACAGCAATAACTTTATAAAAATTTCTCAAATTATGTTTGGAAGAATGTCAAATGACATGCGAACTGTATCAGTAATATATTCGAGATCAGTGAGAAACAGACTTTTTATTGTTGCATACATCCAAATGTATAAAATGGTATACAATTTTCAAGCGTTCGATCAAGTGAAAAGATGCATGTATGTCTCAAATCTAATCTCCTGACGTTATCGAACTATGTTTTATCTTAAATACGTTAAACGAGCAATTGATTTAATTTGAAAAACATGAATGCATTTTCATAGTGCCAAGTATACGTTGCACAAGGTTAATGCAAGTATTGCTTCCAGAGATTCAGATTCATTGATTAAAAAAATAACATCTCATTTTTCTACGAATAATGTTGATGTTTGCATTACCTAAATGTTGTGTTTTATAATACAGTTTACTTATTGGTTAAAATGTATTTTATATTCATATTTTGCTTGTGGAAGTAATCTGACTATAAACATTTGTGCTTTTGGTAAAACAACGAAGAACTGTTTCAAGTTAACCTGAATAAAAGTACAAAGATTATATGTACTTACCCAAAAACTTTTCTTAAATATAAAAATGAAGAATTATTTTAAATATTGAAATATTGATTAATTAGTAAAAAGGCTATTTTTATGATGAACTAGAGGAACAATAAATTAACGCGTTTATAATATACAATGATACCAACAAGCTGAAATGTTTCAATGTTTTGATAATTATTTAACTTAAATCATGTATAGAACACTCAAACAGGGTCATTTATTGCCAATGGGGATATACATTTGATATTTTATGAGACTTATATGATATTCAAATGAGTTTCATATGCTACGTTCCATATATTGTCATATGCTACATATGGTCATAATATGCTAGATTTCATATGGTCATCATCTGCTAGGTTTCATACTGATGGTCATCATGTGCTAGGTTTCATATGGTCATCATGTGCTAGATTTCATAATTATGGTCATCATATGATAGGTTTCACATAACCATCATATATGCCAGGTTGCATATGAACCAATTTTCTTGTGATCTCATATGTTCTTATGATTGTCAGAAGAGCCATATGAGAATCATAATAAAATTATGTTAATTGATTCATATGATTATCATACGACATGTTTTATATGAATAACACATGAACAAAATATTAAATTGCATATATGAGACCTTGATATCCATACAAAACATATATAAAGACTATTATTCTTAATCAATATACCACAAGAGTACCGTAGATTGAGAATAATAATGGAATTATAACTTATTCTTATGATAAAGCAATGCACTTAGTTCAATTTTGGTTTCATTGGAAACACGTTACTTCTCTGAAACAGAAATTTATAACACGCTTTGACATATAGATATAACTCATCAACTCGAACTTATTCTTATTATTAAATTTAATTAGCTCAATTTCGGTTTCATGGAAATATGTTACTTCTCTGACACAGAAATTTATAACAGACGATGACTTATTGATATTACACATCAACTGGACAATTGAAGTGCTTACGTAGGGTAGTTGTATAATGGCGGTGAAGCAAAATGCTTGTTTCTTTTATATAATGCATTTGCCTTATTTCAATACCTCATTTTCAAATTGTGAATATAAAACAAAATATTGTTTGAAATTTGGGGTTTGAAATACATTATTTCTGAATTCTACGTTCTCTTTATCATAAGTATGCACACTGAGCAATATATATATATATATATATATATATATATATATATGTGTGTCATTGATGTTTTATAGAGCTTGTGATCGTAGATGCCTATTGTAATTTTACTCATTTGGGTTTAGATTGATGAACGGTATGTACAAGTTTTGTGATAGGTACATTATGTTAGTGTTTATTATTATGAAGTAGTAGATAGAAATCATTAATAACGGCTAGTAATAGTAAAGGGTTGTATTGTGAGTAAGATAGACACATATTGTCTAAAGTAATACATATTAGAGTCATTAATATTTCTTAAAATTATATTCTGCATAGAAATTTTGTATTCGTTTATTGTCAAATATCTTGTATATGATAAAGACAAATATCAATCAATAATGAATTTTAATTCTAACGTTTAAACGGTCATTTGCCGTTTCCTTCATACATTTCAGTCGATATGTTTAAACAACTCCAACGAAAAAGGTTGATCGAGGTATAAATGATTGAAAACAATATATTACATTACGATCATCACCAACACTTTATAATACTATTAAATCACATATCAGTGTGTCGAGTTACAGAAATAAAATAACATCTTTAAAAAAACATAATAGTACAAGGTTTAATGTTAAAACTGGTAGACACATAATCTTAGCTAGGACAGAAAATTATGCCACATTAGTTAAATTGAAGGCAAGTATCATTTTTTATTATATTTCCTAACCAACGATTAATTGGTACGTGTATAAATATTTGACCTTTTAAATAGAATTAAATTATTTTTTATAAATAAATCAGCTGTATTTTGAATAAAGGCATTTAAGCCAGCGTCAAATGTTTTACATTCAAAATTACTGATTTATATACATTGCAACAGTATGATTTACTGGAATATATAGCCATGTGCATAACAGTGTGCATCTATTATATGTTCACTCTCGTATTGATGTGTACATGTACTGTATTGTTTTGTGTAATTAAAGAGGAACTGTATATGTTCAAGTAATATTGAATTAAATTCTGTTCTGTTATGTAATTGTTAATAAATGTATAACTATAATAGTTGTCACAGACCATCAATTTTGTGCCAGTAGTCCAACTAGCTTACCCTACCTGTGCCACATTCATCCTGCCGTAGAATGGTCAGGGAGTCAAGTCCTTGCTTTGCTTCACAATGTTCTTGTAATGTTTAACTAGTGTACAAAGAGGGACTCTGACTGATATTAAATCTGACAAATATTCAAATGGTCCAGTATTGATACCAAGTGATGGATTTTAGTACGTTGGAGAATATTTCATTGTTAAGATATGTAGAAAGACGTCATATTTAAATATAGGATATATATCCATCTTTAGCAGCATATTTAAGCTAAAAAGTAAACTAACACGGATAAAAACCAATAAATAAATAAAAATTATAATTAATTTTGAATGTATTTAAACGAAGCTCATATGAGAATTCATTTTTAAATCATATCAAAATCATACGAGAATCATAATGACTAAATTACCGGTGTAAAGTACAAATAGATTAAAATTGATTTCCCCAATCTTAAAATTTTATTGATTTAGTTTTGATATTCCAAAAGTAACGGAAATATAAATCCGTGATCATTGAAGTATAGTTAGTTAAAAAACATCGTATTCATGTATAAAACTCTAGTGGGATATAAAATGTTCATATGAAATTTGTCTAATCTCTATATTATTAGCATTATTAAAGGTCATTGAAACATAATGTGAGTTATAATTTCTTGAAAGATCATAATTGTTCCCATCATTTCGAAAGCAATTTTGAAGCAAGATATTGAACGTAATCTGCTTGCATGTTTCTACTTATAATTGTATACTAACTGGATGTTATTAACAAGGGAACGTTTGTGGAATATGCAATGTCTGATTTTATGGGGACATTTATGATATAAAATTGAAAACAATTTCGTTGGGTCGCTGAACATTGTATTTACTAGTTATAAACTGTTTACACTTCACTCTTTATATATTTACTGACTAACTGTGAACGAAAATTACGTTGATAATCACCGGAACCAAACGTCATGTAAGTACTAACAAGAAGAGGCGTATAAATATTTAAAGTAAGTTCTATTGGCTCATGTAAAATATTATGATATTGCACTATTCACAAGAGTATATTATCTGATATTAGGTACATATTAAATAATAATAGCAGTACTCAATTTAATAAGCATTTTCATGAAGTATCTTAAAATGTGTTGTCTTGTTGTTGGTTGTTATCTAGGATACTGTTCTAAGTATTTCTGGACACACCGAATAACGAGTAAAATAAATTAATACACAAGGTAAATAACAAGCACAAAAGCACTTCAAAATATAGAAAGTAAGAAATGAAATTGGTTATGGGTAATATCTTGTATTCTCGAACACAATTAATGAAAACTATTTTACTTCGATTTATCAATGTCTATTGTGGATTAAATAGAACCGGAAAACAAGACCTTAAGAATATGTTTTAGTGTAAATAATACAGTATGTTCAATTCTTATCATGTGTGTTCATACAAAAGTGTGTTTTTATGAAAAAAAGAAAGATTTTACTGTGTTTATATCTACTCGCAAAACACCAGGGACGGAGATTATTCAACGTTCCATCCTCAAGTCGAGTTATTGTTCAACTCAAGAACGAATGGACTCGTAATAAATGCCTTTGATAACTGCATTAATACTTTCGTTCGATGCCAAGTCAAGTGTTCCTTGAATAATGATTAAGATATAAATGTTGCCCTATAAACACTTTGCACCTTTATTTTTCATCGCGATCGGATTGTGATATTTTTATCAAAAGGCATTAGGCAACGTAGGCCAATCACGCCCGAAGTCTTCCTGGTTAGAACCAGTACTAAGCGTTTGCGGAAAAGTGTCTTGCTTAAGGAAAGCACACATGCCGTGGCGGAGGGTCGAACCCACGACCCTCAGATCATGGGTTCGGTGCTTTACCACTGGACCACGCGCTCCACACAATCTAGTCACATCTATATAAGTGATGACATATTTGTTATATTATGATACCTTATTATTTTAATCTGACAAGATAATATTCTCCTTACACTTAGTAAATAACATTCTTCAGTCATTGTTATTGGCCGAAAAGGGAATCAAATAAATCCTACGTAGTCCAAAGAATCAACTATTTTCATTTCACCAATCATTTTGCAAGCCTGTCAGTGCTTCTAGGCATTAAATCATTGTTAGCTTTTGCCAATAACCTGATGCACATTTTGCTGAATGCAATATAATAACTGTGTTTTAATGGGTTCCAAACTTTAATCATAGCTTTTAAACATGTATTTAAATTTTGTGACGCAGTGCCATTTCCAATCATGATTCTCAAATATTTGTTTTGTTCGTAAAAACATGATTGGCATAAGTTTGAAGTTGTTTTGTCTGGAAAAGGTATTTTTTTACAAGAAAAAAGTATCTTAATATGACATTTTCTATCAAAGCTACTAATCCGCGACAATGTTATCATTTTAACTATGACAAGCTTACCAAATTCGACTTGGATAGCACTTCCTGTTACTGCGATGTAATCTATAGTTCAACGCCACAGTAATACTATGGAAGAGAATTTGTCAGTTATTTGCGGAAAGACAGTGGTTATACTGAGATCGTAATATTATTAAATATTGGATAAAATGGATATAAAAAACAGCTTATATGATAATTTAGTATTTGTAAAATGCATTTCGTCCTCATGAGCATTATACATTGTACATAATGTTTAAGGAAAAGGATTCAGACTATCGATTATAGCTATTGATAATCATTTCTTACATTTGGGGAAAAACGTTTTTCTAATGTCTTATCTTAAATTATTGCTGTGCAAGATTAACACTCAATGAGATGGACAATATAAAGTTATTCGATCTTTGCGGATTCAAATTCAAAGTCGTGACGTTATAGAAAATATAGAGTATTCGAATATCTCGGACAATATAGCATAATTTAAAGCTGTTAGGGAAAGCACAGTGTCACAATTGATGATGTCAAGTATGAAAGTCTCTACCATAGTCCCATGGCTAGTGATATCATGAATAATGTTCATGTAAACACACCATATTTATAATAATTATACATAGAAATTACCTAATCTAAATTGCTGAAGTGATATTTAGAAACAGTGACAAACAGTACAACATAAGTATAAGCTTAAATTTAATATGATACCAAAGAACATACTTCTATCTTAAAATTCGTGAAAGGTGACTTTACTCGAATAATAAAACTACCATAATTGCTTTTTATGCTCAGAATATGTATAAAGACAGATGGGAAATTTTACTGGTCATGTATTGCAAAACACAACGATATCTAAACATAATTGTGCTTTAATATCAAAGTTTATTGAATATATAAACATACGCCCCCAATACTTTCTGTGTATGAGAATCTTAAAAGGTATTTAATTTAATACAGCATATTCTTTCAATTGCATAATATAATGTTATTGATATGTTGCAAATAAGTTGGTATGTAACGTTAATATGTGATCATATCACGCACTTCAACCATAGTAATAAAAGTCAAAACCTACATCGGTGGTTTAGTAGTCTGGTAGTAGACATTGTCGCTATATGACTTAGAGTTTGTTAAAAGAGCCGCTAAACACCATACAACAATGACTACAACATCGTAATTATTCCTTATACCATGTTTTCTATAGAGGGCTTTATCTATCTTTTTTATAACAACATGCTTTCTTACGTTAAAATATTATTCATGTACTTAGTATCACTTATTATTCCATTATTATAAAAATACAACACCTATATAAACTATGTAAGCAATGTCTTCCCATACGAATCAGCTCAAAGCCATCAAAATAAAGGACTCTAAATGGACACGCAAATAATAGCTGTGGCGGAGGATCAAACCCACGATCAATCGATTCTGGGTCCGATGCTTTCACCACTAGACCACGTTATCTATCAATTTTCGTACACAGTGTATATTCGACCGTGTTGCTTAAAACCATGAATTCAGCCCATTTACCATAGACGTTTCCATATACATCTGACAAAGCACTTAATACCAATCTCTTGAATCTGCGTTTCATGTGTTATAATGTTAACGTGGAACATGATGAAAAGCTTTTTGGCAAGAATGTCAAAAGTATCGAATTGCGTTGACGATGTTACATTAAATGATCTCATTTTTGTGTACAAAATAAAATCCAAAATGCGCATAGTTACAATTTAGAATACCGGTGTATCGTAAAATCCACGTGTTTTTTTATTGAAACAAATGATAATTTATATACTAGTAGATGTAATAATTACAGATATGCCAATAAATAGATAAAACAACAACTCACGCTTATAACCTGTGTAGTGTTGTAAATATTCAGTATAATATTTAAGCTCGATTGCGAAGAAAGTTCAGGACTTCTATATGAATCGCTTTTGAGGCGACTTTCTGGGTAGAATGTTATATAATTAAGTGTTTTGGGCGAATGTTTATAATATATATGTTTTAAATATGTTAGATGCAATTGTATGTACAGGTCATTAACATCTTGGTCTAGGTATGTCAATGATATGTCAGGCAGATATTATGATAAGATATAGCCTTAGGCTTATCATGATATAGAGATGCTAAGATATGGACATGTTCAATGTCGACTTGAAATTGAACAATAGCCAGATAGTAATGAGTTGACCAATCATTAAAAGGATTCGATGCCTTTTTGGGAGTGGAAAAAATAGAACTATGAAGTAAGTTGGCGACAGGCCTTGCTAGTTTTAGAGAGACCTCGCTTAGATTAAGATATTAGCTTGTGATTTAAAAATTACATAGAGTTAGAAACAATTATTGAGATATATATAAACATGTGAATAAAATGACTTTAAATGAAACAATTCTGTTTGAATGTCTGTTATGCCACAAGAAAGAGTACTGAGTGTTGTTTTATAGGAAACATCTGGTCGAGCTGGGGCTCGAACCAGCAACCTCTGGCGTGACTTCTTTATTATATGCATCATATTATAATAAAAACAGTTTCACTGTTGGTATATATGTATATATATATTGGCCGAATCTCGGTAGTGATTACCAAATTACGTTGCTACCATTTTGAGGCGTTAACAGAGTCGTACGTTGGTGCGCTTGATTAGTTCACCTAAATACTCTCAAATTCCCGAATAATTCATTTGTCTTCGGTTTTAGAATTATGCCACTTTTTAAATTTTGTCTAAGTAAAGAAATGATGCCATGCAAGGACTTATTGGCATACGTTAAGTTATCTGATAATAATGCAGTACTAAAATACCGTTTACACACCAGTGGTGATGACGAATGTTCCAATACAAATAAACTGTTTACGTCACACAGGGCTTTCCCAAGAACATGTCTATTTATAGACCGGGGCGGACTTTTATGGTTTCATTTCCAATTTATGTTTTCGAAATATGAAACAATTTGTGTCTCATTCTATGGAAGTATACAAGAAAATGTTTGGTAAACTATGGGTGCATATACTGACAACGTCGAGCCAGCACAATAACATTTCGGTCCGTTCCTTTAGTATTGTATTATACAATACTAGTATGCATAAGACCATACCAGCCATTAGCTCAGTCGGTAGAGCACGAGACTTCAACTAATTAATTTAGAATTATAATTACAGTCATTCGGATGAGACTATAAACCGAGTGCTCGTGTGACAGGACTTACACTTTTTTGGGGGTATCGACCAAATGGGACATCGAAAGCAAAGTAAATTAGGCTTATAAACGACAACTACATAATGATATTTTAAACGAATTATTTATTCATTTTAATAAGGATACCAAATTTATATGTGTAAAGCAAACGTATAAGCTATATGCGTACTGTGCAAGTTATGTATGCCGGTAAAGGTACAAATTATATATGATGTATTCATCGTCGGATAAACCCTGGGGTCAATTTTGATACTCTCCATCCATACATGAATGGAGAATATCGAAATTGATTACCCGCGGGTATTTGACGATGGTATGCATTGTAAAATGTAGTGTATACGTTTCATGTGTAATGTCAATGTAATTGTGAATGCTTTGTTAAACCGACCAAACGTGATATTATATTATATTTAATATAAACTAATAAGAATGATGTGTATTTATCAATAATAACATTTACATAGTTTTACATTGTGATTGTAGATCTATATTTTCTGAGAGATTGATTGACTGATGATTGATAGTGATCGATGAAGGAAGGATATTGACCATCTAACTCTGAGAACCCATGATCTTTATGAGATGAATTACATAATATAAACTGTGAATAAATATAAAGAAGAGTCCATACTCGTTTTGCAATTTCGGACCACTAAACACAAATATACTAGGAGTAGAACAAAATATTAAAAAGTACAAAGAAAACATGATGCGATAACCGTTAAAGTTCCAATTGTTATCAACACAGCAAGGTCATTTGTATAAAGGGGATCCTTTATCAACTACTTTAATTTTTATTTAAATAAAATACAGGGGCGGATCCAGGATTTCAGTGTAGAGGGGGGGTGAACTCAGGGGCGCATCACAAAATCTGAACGGGCACATATGTTGTCCAGTAGAAAAATCTTGGTAAACTATGGGAATTATGGGGAGGGGCCTTCGCCGGATTGTAGATTCGCCTTTGTAATAGCCCTGTGGTGTATCATATTTACTTGAAATATCGAATTACGGCATATATTCAGCTTAGATACACCCACACGTAACACTACGAAGGGAATGGAAATGATCGTTCAACGACTCATGACCTTGTCTTTGAAGAAGAGGAAGGAAAAACATGGCTTTTGTCATGCCACTGAGAGAGACCGCGACGTGATCTAGTGGTAGAGCGTCCGCCTCGCATGCGGAAGGTCGTGAGTTCAATCCCCGGCCGGGTCTACCAAAGACTTTAAAAATGGTACTAGAAGCTTCTTTGCTTGACGCTCAGCATTTAGAGGAGAGTTCTAGGTCTGGTCGGCCCGGTTTTAGTATAATGTGACTGGGTGGGGTATCAAACCATGTGTCTGCGGCATGACACTCCAGTGTGACAGCGCTTAGAATACTGTCTCAAGCAGACGCCGTCGCGATATGAAAAATTGTTGAAAGTGACGCTAAACACCATACAACAACAACAACAAGCCACTGAGAGACCCGATCTTCTCGTCGACTTAACATTATGTGTCTCGCAACTTTGCCAACAATAAAATATGTCAACAGACTTTTTAAAATCTGACATCAATTAAAGAAACAAGCCTATATGAAAATTCAAAAACGAAAGTAGAAATAAAAGTATTTGATTTTGATGAATATGAAAATTCAAAAACGAAAGTAGAAATAAAAGTATTTGATTTTGATGAATATTGTCTTCAACTGCTATCAATAACAATTAATATATTACAAAAAATAATAAAACGTTGTACAATACCTTTGCTTGGTTAGTGTAGGTCTACTGGTAAAAGGCAATCATATTTGTGATATTGTGTGAAACGGAAGTACAAACAAACCACATTCCGCGTAAGATCGGACACATATCAACTTTGTTTACATTAATATCTGGGTCGTCCTTTACCACTGTCTAAAGTACAAAACGTTTAAACTGATATGTCTGATGGTTAAATCCTCTTAAAAAATAATAATCCTTTCTTCTATATTAAAACAATGTCAAATTATTAAAAGTGCTTAACTAAAATATCGATTTATCAATAGCTAAATTTAGGTTTTCTAGGAATAAACCTAATACGCTTTCGTGAAACTACGTAATTCTATTTATAGTTAAACTCGTATAATACATTAATATTGAATGCATTGTATTGTATAATTTATGTAACAGACGCATGTGCTGTTATCCCTTATCCGGGAGGTTCCATCTAAAATAGAATGACGTAGTTTAAAATAGCGTGTTGTTATTTTATTTTTTTTATATTGCATCGATTTCCTTTGTACCCGATATAAATAGAATTCACATTGACCCTGTTATTTATAAGCCATTATGATATGTTTAGACTAAGTCAACGAAATGTTGTGAGTGTATTCCATGAAATGGGTGTTTCTTTTTACGAAATAATTGTTTACGCCTCACTATGGAAGTGTAACAAACTTAAGGTTATACAGATATGTCGCAAATATATTGATATATCAAATACTAAATTAGAGGTTTAAATTACTAGTATTAAGTCCAAATCAGCATATACCTTTTCGTTCGAACTAAATTTAAAACGTAAGTTATACATGAGACTACGTACTGAACTATTGGCTGTCAATACACACACTTAACTTACTAACAAAGGCACCGAGTTTATGTTTTCTATGTAAAACATATCAATTACTTACGGGAATTTCAATTAAATGTTTTTCTGGCGATATTTTGAAGCACATATAAGTTCATCAATGTATTACTTTATCGACAGATAGTCATTTTGTGTCACTTAGAAGGTCGCCTCAGATTGACCTTTCCGCCAGCCAATAAGAGCATTGGAAGCAAAAGTAGATCTATATTTAGCTTAGATCTCAGTATCATGTGCGATTATCACGCTTTTATAATTGTGACAACGAAAATATTGTGACTGCGCCTATGTTAAATGTAAATATTTTCCAGAAATTATAGAAATTAGGGACGATACCTGTACTTTTTTATCTATACCCCAACATAGGACAATATTGTGAAAATGTTTTTAAATGCAGTCGGGACCCACGAGAACAAAAAAACGTGGATTCACCGAATTACCTGCTCATTTTTGTACAATAGTTTAACACAAAAAAGTCCCATTAAAGGAGCGCGCGCTTTTTAATTGAAATTTTAGTACCTTATTAAATTCAATATATAGAGATAATGACATAACTAAAGTCCTCGAAATTTTAATTCATGTTTCAAAATATATTGAATAATGATGCAATATATAAATATAACTGATTCAAAGTTCGTTGGGTTTTATACTTGTAACGCCGTCGGACGTTTCGTAATTTTGGCGTTTTCTGAAAATGTAAAATTGGCAAAACTTCAAAAGGCGCAGCAAAAATGGGTATCTTCAAATTTTCTTTAAATTTTCAGAATCTATAGTTTTATACCTTATTTGCCGTTTTTGAAAAAATTAGATACCAGGCAAACGTCGTATTTTCACTGCGCCTTTTGAAAGATGGTACCCGTCCAAGTGTTGTCAACGACAACGAAATGCTGTCAGCTGATTTGACAGTAGCCTCGACACTATGCCAAAAATCACTACAACAAACATATATCAATAAACAAAAGTTTGGCTATTTCAATCAAATACGTTAATAAAATAAAAACTATATCAAATTGGTCAAAAATTATTTCGATCGACAATTTTATATAGCCTTGTATGGAACAACGGGGAACTCCAGTTTCTTGACCTTGGATGACACGCCATTTTTTGTTTACATATTTTGACAAGACGGAAGCACCAATATACGTATTTGCTTCGCTGTTTCTGCAGAAAGTTGCTCATGAATGCTTTTGTAATAGTTTCTGATGATGGATTATTATAAACAATAGGGTAAGTACATGTTTAATTCGTTTAATTCAATAGAAACATTAATTTTAATGCGGCCATGTGAGCAGTGATTGCCGTCAGATCTAAATTATCGAAATGGCTGCAATACTCTTCCTTTTTTGGCGGAAAAAACAGATGAAAATACTTATTTATGGTACATAAATGATTGTATGCAGTTTTTCATGTCCGTTGTGGAAGGCCTACAGTTTAATCCAGTATATGTTAAAGAAATATCGAATAATTTGGCTTTCTGTGATTTGAAGCAAGCCGATTGTGAGAAGCTGTTTCAATTTATGTTTTTTTTAATCAATAGGAAAACGATTTATATCTAAATCAGTACACGGTGTTTCAATATACAAATGTAGTTGTATTATTCATGCATCATTTCGTACTTAAATATATTGCTAAATGCTTATGAATATAAGTGTGTTGATAAAGATAACTTGGCCCGTTGAATTTAGCCAAGCATGGTTTAAAGGGGTTGTCTCAAAAGTAACCGTAAGGCATTTTTTTGTTTTTACTGTTTATTTTTTGAAAAAGTATTGAGTGCATTTAGTTTTCATTTGTTTTTTGTATAAATTAAATTCATCATGGTAGTTTTGCAACGTGATTAAATATGATAAAACTACATTTGAATTATTTTTTTTAAATTTGTAGATGAGAAAATAACAAATTAAGTGTGTGTTTGTGGAAATGAAGTCAATGTTGGGCATATATAATTTCTTAAGTGTAAAATCTACAATACTTGTCACTAATATTGGTGAAATGTAACATTAGAAAAAAATATAACTACAGTATATGTCACTTCAAACCATACAACTTCATTTTATTAACTTAAAGGTGAAAGTGAATGAGTTGTAAAATTCCTGTTCCTGTATCAGTTATGAATTCCTTGAATCTTCTTAATATAATAGACTGAGCCATATAGGTCTGACTACACAGTTGAATTTTGTTCTATATAAAATAAGGTCTAGGATTTCCATGGTAAAAAAATAATTTCACATAGAATTTTTTTGTCATTTTTTTTTCATTGCAGGAATGTAAACCACATAAAAATGCACAATAGCTGGTAGGTTGACCACGTTGTATTTTTTTAAAGAGGGTGCAGTAACACCCTGCGATTTTTTGAAAAAAAGAAGTCCTCAGCTGCTCATAAATACATGCATATCATATATGTTGGAAATCCTAAAAAACTTACTTTTTTAACACCTGTGATGTCTTATTCAATGCAGTATATGCTATACCAACTTTTGCTTTACTCATCTGCAGCAAGAAATCACAGCTACTATGAACCATTTTGAAAATATTTCAAAACCAAATAAAATAGGCCTTGTTTTCCATGGGAAAATGTTGTTTTTCATGAAAAAGGGGGCGTTACTTTGTAGTGAGACGCATTTGGAGCCATATTGTATACTTTTTCTAAATGTCATTAAATTGGTCTTTGATATTTGTCAATGGGAAATGGTATAATGTCTTTGATTTAGCATGATAAAAGAAGACAACAGAAAAAAGAAAGATGTAGAAAATGAGGTATTTATTACTACTTGCAAAATTTATATTGGTGTTGATAAAGGTAGCTCAAGCATGTCTTGCAAAGTAACATTTTGAACAATTTGAAGATAAAGAAGTTGAGAATCAGTATAACAAAAATGATGGATAAGAAATTTATAAATAATTTTTTTAATGATGCTTCTCCATCTTAAAGGGAGTATATCAGGAAAAAAACGCTATAATTGTCTTAAAAAATAGAATTATTTTTAAATTAGATAAAAAGCCTCTCATTATCATAAATAAATAAAATCTGAATGGTTTAGTATATCAAATCCACCAAAACGTGACAAAATCGATGTTTCAATTGCAGTGGTAGACTTGAAACGGAATCCCCATTCCAAAAAATAGACAGCACTTAAATACTTCTTCACATCGTCATTCGTACTTCTTGATGAAACAATCATTACAACGCGTGAACCTGTATGATGGACCAATTTGAAATCGAAATGAAATCACGCAACTCGTTTAATACGTCACAAAATATGTTGCAATTTTAAGCGGGAAATCTATTTTAGTCTAACCTAGGCGCATAGCCCAAGTTAGGAAACCCCTTTTCAATATGTTACTTAAGCATGTTTAAATAGATATCCTTTTGGTATTGCGGGGTCAATGAGTATAATATTATATAGACATGATCTATTGGAAAAAAAATGTTTATAGCATTTTTTATTTTTTTTAAAAATTCTAATAAATTCCCTTTAAGCAATTACAAAATAGTACACAATGAGTAATGATATTAAAGTGATCCCTTTTTCTGATATATTTTCAACGTTTTGTGTACAGAGAACTTTGATACATAATGCTATTTAATAAATCCAATTAAGAATGTAATTAATTAATACATAAAATATGTTATTTAGTGTTTGATGGAATGTGGGATTCTCAAAAGTATACAAATAAATATATAAGTAATATATTCCGTGTTTGGTTATCTCATACAAACAAACAAATACATTTTAAATGTTTTACTTTATCAATGTGTGGGTCAGGGCAGTGTAGTGACTGTGGTTGGAGTTTTGCCGCTCACGCCAGAGGTTGCAGGTTCAATCCCAAGCTCAACCCGATGACTCGAAAAATAAAACTCAATAATGGTTCTACCCAGGAAGCGGACTCACGAGAGATTTCATATATAATTAAGCTTTGAACTTTCTTTGCAATCGAGCTAAAATAAATTAGTATAAATTAAGAGTTCAGTGCTTATTAGAAATTCTGTGTGTGTTTGAGCAAGTATTTGCTTATAACTAGATTTGAGATATTTATTTTGATTTTGCCATGAGAATTTATTTCACAATCAATGTAATTTATAAGTATATATTTTGGAATAATCTTTTCAGTGGTCAGTAATAAAATTATTAACTTAATGATTTATGTGTTACAGTACTTTTACTGTACCTCTGAATTGTGTTCATAAAAACAAAACAGACTCTACCAGAAACAAAATAACTGTCCTCTGAACTTTGAATCATACACATTTTTTGTATTGAATTTGTGTCAAACTGTATTAAAGATGTTGCAAATACCTATTCTAAACAAAATCCCCTTCCACAATTTTTTTTTATCCTGTTAATTGTATAAAAATTTAGTCTAATGTCAAAATAGTCAAAAACATGTTTTCCATCATAACATGTCTTTATATACTCATTGACCCTGTATTGTCAAAAGGATATCTATTTGATATTAAACATACCACAATAGTATATTGAAACGGGATTTCCTAACTTGGGCTTCTCGCCTAGGATAGACTAAAATAGATTTCCAGCTTAAAAACATATTTTGGGACATATTAAGTGAGTCGCATGATTTCATTTTGATTTCAATTTGATTTGTAACACAGATTTACATGTTATAATTGTTTATCTTAGAAAGAGTCTGAATGACGATGCGACGATCGTCAATCAGTGTTTAAGTGTTGTCTATTTTAGAATGTGGTTTTATTTAGTAAATCACTCCAATTTAGATATCAATTTTGCTTGTTTTTGGTGGATTTCACAAACAGTGCACTTAATCATTTGTATTTTATTTATTAATGATAATGGGATGCTTTTCAACAATTTTAAAAATGATTTTAGTTTTTTAGAGATTTATAGTGTTTTTTTCAAACATTCCTACTATGCCTTATTCAGTCAGGGTGCTGTAAAAGTATGCCATCATTTGGAATTTGGAGGTAGAGTCAGTCCCATGTGCAGTGCCTGTGAGACCCAGTGCATGCTAAATATCTCACTGAACTTCAGTTTTAATCAGTGAATCAAATGAACATTGACCTTGTTCAGAAATGAGGCTTCTGCAAGAAATAGTTTTACAATCATTTCAATTGAATTCTGTACATGGAAACAATCTAAAAAGGGTCATTAGTTTACTCAGTAATAATTGACTTATACACCGTCAACGGTTGTTTAGTAAAATTGCACAATTTAGTTGGGATAACACTTATCAACAGCTTGAATTTGTGTGTCAGGTTACAGGTTATGAATAATATGCAAGTTTACATGTTTAATTATGTATCAATTATTGAATTGGAACTTCTGATTAATCAGAATTTTGATTCAAACTGTGCACCAAAACAGATGGTATTGATAATAGTTTCCTTCTTTCGGATAGCAGCAGCTTTCGGATAAAACGTTTGGGTAGCTGCAGTATTGAATGACTATGTTGGAAGCATGGCAAACATTTTTTAAAAAAAAACAGCGTGATATTAAAAAAAAAAAAATTAGTCAGAGCGCAGTCTCTCATATTTCTTGAAGATTTTAACAGGATTCAAATGTATTTTCAGGTTGCAAGATTCACAGTGCCACATCGAACCATGGTGTATTGCTTCTAAGCATGTATATTGAGATGGTAGTCAGTGCTTATTTTAAGTTCACTTTGAGGTAAGCTAATCTTATTTGGTTGTATGGTGTTTAGCATCACTTTCAAAAAAAGTTATATCACAACAATGTCTATTGGAGACAGTATTGTACTGTAAATGTTGCCACGCTGGTTTGTTATGCTGCAGACACATGGTATGATTCCCCATCCAGTCACATTATACTGACACTGGGGTGACAAAACCTAGAACTAGCCTCTAAATACTAAACTCCAAGTGAGGAAGCTTCAAATACCATTTTCTTACCAGTCTTTTGTATGACTCCGAATTGAACCCATGAAGCCGGGCCAGATTAGCTCAGTCGGTTACGCGTCTGACTATCAATCCAGGGGTCGTGAGTTCGAATCCCCCGCCCGGCAACAGTCTCCATGATGATTGATATACGACATTGTGTCTCATTATCATACGTCTCTCACCACTGATTCAAGTGGGAAAGTTATCAGTTACTTGCGGAGATGGGGTGTGCTCAAGTACTGGTTAATCCCAGGACACAGTGGTTAGGTTAACTGATCGTCTGTTAGCCCTCGATGGCATAAAAATGACGCTAAATATTCAACCAACCAACCAATGAACCCATGACCATCTGCATGCAAGGCAGATCATGCTCTACCCCTTGTCTCAACCACCACTGTAGTTGAGCTAAACAAAGATTTACATTCACTCTAACTGGATTGAAGTTGCACATGTACCATTTCAAAAAGATTATCATTTAAAGAGAAATAAAGATTTTATAGATGTTTGCCAGGCTCCTACCTACTCAATCAAAATTGCAGCTACCCAAATGTTTATATTGACTTTCAAAGCGTTTAATTTTTTTATGATTTCTGTCCGTTTTTCTTTAAAATGACTATGCAAAATCCAAATTTAGCAATAAATAAATTACCTACCTACCTTCCCACATGAAAAATACTGAGTCAGAGCACAGCAAACAAATATTTTTTAAGGATGGCCTTAACCTACTGTAAAATAAATGTAAATTTGTATGAATAAATCTTGTACATGTAATGAAATGATAGTTTAATTTGAATCTTAAAATTAATTTATGCTACAAGCTACAAGCAAAGCTGACCTTCACATTGTCAATATTGATTTTTAGCTCAACTCATCAAAGAATTAAGAGAACAATTCCACTCTTGCATAAATATTATGAAAGTTGTTGCCATTGGTTGACTTCGTAATTCTTGTTAATGTTTTGCATGCAAGTACCGTCAAGTCCATATTGCAACATTTATTACCACTCAATGTATTTGATTGAAACTTTACGTATGGCTTTGCATATATAAAACCAACTAAATCAAGTGGGATAACTCTTGTGAGATTTTTTTTGCATATTATGGCCATTGTTTGACTTTGAAATTATACAACTTAGCAGTCTGTACATGTATTGGATTGAAGAAAATTAATACAAAGTGTTGTTGTTATGAGACTTACTCAATTTAGTTAGTTAGATAACTCTAGCTGTGAGCTCTTGTTTGTACACTCATGACAGTTGTGACTAAGACATATGCATCTTAATGGGAATGAAGGCCTCACATCTCAATATTTAAGATTTTATTTTTCACAGGTATCTGAAATTATTTTTTTTATTAAATAAATATACCATGGGGTATGTAACTAAACATTTGGTGAATTATAGTCTATAAATGAAAAAAATCTATTTGCTAACAATATTTTTTTCAGATTCATGTAACAGTGGAAGACTAATTATGATCAATCACAGGATTTAGCAACATTGAGTGTCTAATGAGAGAAACTGGGGTTTCACAAGAAAATGGTATTTTTTTATATGTCTCTGTACTTTTGGTTTTAGATATTATATGCTATTTATTTGTGGTCATTTTGTTTATGTTTCATACAATGAGAACATTTGGCTTGGCCATTGAGGGATTTTGACATTTTAGTATTAAAAACAATTAAATGATACAACAGACTAAACTAAAAAAATGTAATAAAAACTTTTTAGATCGACTATTCGTAGAAAAGGGGGCTATTGTACTTGCTCTGGCGTCGGCCTTGGTTTTTATAATGTAAAATAACTAAGCAACCACTCATATATATATATATATATATATATATATATATAATAATATGATATGAATTAAACTTCACATGTGTGTTCAGCATCATCAATTGAACACACAGAGACAAGAACCATAACTCTGGGTTGCATTTTGACACAGTAAAAGCCCTTTTGGACTTAGATTTTTTCAAGTTAAAGTGTTTTATCAGGTTAGATATCTGCGCAACCACTCATTGGATATGAATGAAACTTCAGTGTGTGTTCAGCATCATCAAAATTTTGTTTAAGTTTTTGAGCAGGTTAAAACTTTTGAAGCAGGTATATATTTCATCAACATATCATTGGATTTGAATGAAACTTCACATGTGCTTAGCATTATCAATGGATTGTACAGATACAAGAACCATAACTCTGGGTTGTATGTTGGCAGAATTAAAGCCCTTTCGGACTTGGCAATTTTGGTTAAATTTTTTGAGTGAGTTCGAGTTTTTGAGCAGCTACATTCATCAACCTGTCATTAGATTTGGATGAAACTTCAGTGTGTTCAACATCATCTAGAAACTCATAGAAACAAGAACCCTAACTCTTGATTGCCCTTTGAAATAATTATATCCCTTTTAGATTTAGAATATTTAGTTTAAGTTTTTAGATGTTTGACAAATAGGATCAGCTTGTGATCCTCTCTCTAATTTGTTCACCTGTTAACCTTTTACTTGTAGACGCGATAGCACCGTCATTTTTCATTAAATCTTAACCAAACTTGCACAGTAGTTATATAACCATAGATCTCGGATGAGTTCTTGAACCAGCATTATTCGACCACAAATGCCCCGCCATAGGGCTTATAAGCACATTTTCGGGGAAAAAACACATTTTCTCTGAAAGTTCAAGGCCTAGACATTAGATACGTTACATGTAGCATTGCATGGAGGTCCCCTAATAGACTTGTCATGTCTGGTCTCTGAGGTCAAATTTGGGGCCACCACAAGGGTCACTGATTTACATAGAGTTATATAGGGAAAATGTTGTAGACGCAATCGTACCTTCATTATTCATTGAATCTTAACCAAATATGCACAACAGTTATGTAATATGTGTTCTTGAACCAGTGTCATACCACCACAAATGCCCTCGCCACATGGCTTATAAGCACATTTTAAGCAAAATTTTAAAAACATTTTCTCTGAAAGTTCAAAGCCTAGATCTTAGATATATTACATGTAGCATTGCATGGCGGTCTCCTAAAAGATTTGTTGAAGTCGGGTCCCTGGGGTCAAATTTGGGGCCACCACAGGGGTCACTGTTTTACAGAGTTGTATAGGGGAAATGTAGATTGGATAGCATCATCATTTTTCATTGAATCTAAATCAAACTTGCCCGACAGTTATATAACCATTATATCTCGGACGAGTTATTGAACCAGTGTCATTTGACTACAAATGCCACCGCCACAGGGCCTATAAGCACAAAAAACGGTGACATTTTATGCGAAATTTTAAAAAAAACATTTTCCCTGAAAGTTTAAGGCGCCTTAAATATTTTACATGTAGCATTTGTTGCAAGTAGAGTGTTAAGGTCCTCTTGGGCCTCTTGTTCTATATTTAGATATAAAGTAAATATATAAGAGATTTGTGTACATACAATCAAACTTGCTTACTTATTGTGCTGGTAGAACTTGAGTTTCAAGTTACATTCCCAATATAATTATCTTATTATTTTCAGGCCTGGTCAATTTCCCGAAGGAAGATCTAGCTGGTTACATGATAAATGCGCTGCTGACTTTATTTTGTCACTTGGAAATAGTCAAAACAATAAAGATAAATTATGCTTACTTACTGTTTTACTTTTAATTGAAGTCTTTGTTGTATGTGACAAATTAATACAACTTATTAGATAAGTAAATGTTAGGATTGTACCGTCTTCTCAGGGAAGAAAAAGAGAGAAATATGTTACTTTCTGTTAGATGACAGAAACATTGTTAAGAAAAGGCATATAAAAATTTGTTCAAACGACCAAATAAAAGAGCAACTCAAATGATAGTATTAAATGAAAATGGTCCGAACCCTAGATTCTGTTAGCTTTCTTGGCCAAAGGTCACGAGGGCTTATGCGATGAGGTGCAAGTTGTTGAAATCAACAGAGGGGTCTGTGGCCGAGAAGTCTTAAGGCGCCATCTCGAGATCAAATGCCACTCACCGCTTAGTTTCGAGTAGCGCTCGCTCAAAAAACTTTTATGTGACTCACTGAGAATGCTGAAGGACAGTAGTTCTACTCAGATTCATTCTGTGGTCTTTCTCCGCCAATAAAACGGGATATGCCATAATTATATAACCTGAAATGTGTTGAAAATGGCATTAAACCTCTTTCAAAAAAAAAATTGGAAACCAATACACCTGTTGTACTAAAATTTACATGTGTGCTACTTGTGAATGTGAGAATATAAAGAGGATTATTTCCAATTCAAAATTTGTGCCGTTTAATACTAGAAAGAGTGAAAAAAGAACTTGCAGATCATGTAGGGGTAATATATGATTATAATTATGCTTAAATAAGAATGAATTTTTGCTAGCCTGAGCTGAAGGCTCATTATGGTGAGCTTTTGTGATCACCCTGTGTTTATCTTTAGTTGTTAACTTTTGCTTCAGATGATTTTTTCTCTAAAACCATTTCACATATTTTCACCAAATTTATTGCAAGGCTCCCTACATTTTTTTTTCAAATCCTGACTGTGGGTTCAGTTTGGCCTCTTTACCAAGCCCTGTGTCCGTTGTTAACTTTCGCTTGAAACGACAAAGAATTGTTACATGAAGCTTTCAAGTTTGTTCAAATGATGACGCTTGGGTCAAACTTGACAAGGATCTAATCAGTTGTTATTTTCAACATTTCAAAAATCATCTCCGAAAGTGCAAGGGACTTACCAATTTAATATAGGGAAATTTTTTACAGTAATTAAAAATCTTTTTCTCAAGAACCGACTAGCCAAATTTGTTTATATTTGGTTTTAATGATCCCTATGAGTACCGGTAGAGGTTTTTACATAGGAATTGTATAGGAAAACAGGAAATTATGTTTTTTCTCTTCCATTTTTTGGTATTATTCCAATCATAATGGTGTCTGAAGCATTGTTTAGTCAACAGTTGAGACTGAGTGCCTTAAAGGGGATTTAATAGCCATAAGGGGCCCAAAAAGGGATAAATTATCAAAAATCTTCTCAAGAACTGATGAGTCAAATTCATTCATGTTTGGTACAAATGATCCATATGATGAGGAGTTTGAATTTGTTCAAATGAAGAGGTCAGTATATATTGGGGCCAAGTAAGGGGACTTTCATGCTTACATAGGAATAGTAAGGGAAAACAGGAAATTGTGTTTTTCTCCTCTAAAACTGATAAGCCGCAAAATTCATATTTGGCATAAATGATCCATATGATGAAGAGTTTGAATTTTGTTCAAATGAATAGGGCAGGATATATTGGGGCCAAGTAAGGGGTCTTTCATGTTTACATAGGAATAGTAAGGGAAAAGAGGAAATTGTGTCTTTCTCATCAGTTGTTTTAATTATTCCAATTATATTAGTGACTGAAGCGTTGTTAAGTCATAACTGTTGAGACAATTCTTTAAAAGGGATTTAATATCCATAAGGGGCCAGGTGGTGTCCAAAATGGAATAGCAATATGAAAAATAAAAAATCTTCTCTGAAACTGATGAGTCAAATTCATTCATATTTGGTACAAATGATCCACATGATGAAGAGTTTGAATTTTTTTCAAATGAAGGGGTTAGTATGTATTGGGGCCCAGTAATGGGATTTTGATGTTTAAGTAGGAATAGTATGAGAAAACATGAAATTATGTTTTTTCTCATACATTTTAGGTATTTTTCCAATTATAATGCTGTCTGAAGCATTGTTCAGTAATAACAGTTGAGACTGAGTTCTTTAAAGGGATTTAATATCCATAAGCAGGGGCCCAAAAAGGGATACAATTTTGAAATTTCAAAAATTTTCTTCAACAAAACTGATGAACCGACTTTATCCATATTTGGCAGAAATGATCCATATGATGAAGAGTTTGAATTTTGTTCAAATGAAGGTGTTTGGGTATATTGAGGCCCAGTAAGGGGACTGATATTTACATAGAGATAGTCTTGGAAAACAGAAAATTATGTTTTTTTCATCCATTTTTTGTATTATTATATTCATATGGTGTCTGGAGCATTGCTTAGTCATAACTGTTGAAACTGAGTCCTTTTAAGGGTATTTGATATCCAAAATGAACTAGCAGGGGTCCAAAAAGGGATTAAATTTTTAAATTTCAAAAATCTTCTAAAGAACTGGCGAATCGAATGCATTTCGTATTCAGCATAATAAAAAAATCGTAAAAGAAGGAGGTTCACTATTGTTCAAACGAAGGGGTTAGGATATATTGGAGCCCGGAAAAGGGTCCTTTTACTTATGAATGCTATGGGTAAATAGTAAATTCACTTATAAGCTCGATTATACGTAGAATAGGGGGTAGGGGCGCTATTGTACTCGCTCCGGCATCGGCGTTGGTTTTCCAGGTTAGAGTTTTTGTGTGTTCAGCATCATCAATGGAACACACAGACACAAGAAACATAAATCTTTGTTGCATTTTGGCAGAGTTATGGCCCTTTATGGACTTAATTTTTCAGGTTAAAGTTTTTTATCAGGTAAAATACCCATGCAACCACTCATACAATATGAATGAAGTTTCACATGTATGTTCAGTATCATCAATAGAATGCACAGAATTAAGAATCATAACTCTTGGCTGCATACATGTATTTGCAAAGTTATGGCCCTTTTGGACTTGGAAACTTTGGTTAGTGATTTTTAGAGGTTAAAGTTTTTGATTTGGTACTTATTTCATCATCCTATCATTGGACATGAATGGAACTTCTCATGTGTGTTCAAAATTCTTTCGGAAACTCATAGAGATAAGAACCATAACTCTTGATTGCATTTTTGCAGAATTATATCCCTTTTAGACTTAGAAATTTTGTTTTTAGCAGGTTAAAGTTTATAGTATAAGGCCTTGATCTTAGATGTTTGAAAAATAGGGTCCGTTTGTGGTAATCTCTCAAATTTGTTAAAAACTATGACCCTGGGGGCAAAATATATTTTTTTTGTCCGCTCTGAGTGGTAAAAAAAAAACTCTTCTTTACTGTAAAATTTAATCATTTTTTTTCTCTTTTTTTCTTTATTTTGATGAAAGGGTATCCAACTGTGATAAACTATGCATGCTGGTATAAGATTATTTCAACTTTAGATCCATTTTCATGAACTGGTACCTGTATTTGTCCTCTGTGGTGAAGTTGGTGCATAGGCCTATATTTCATCCATTCCCTTTGTTGTTTTCAAAAAAAACAACTGTTGATAATGAAAATGAATAGTGTTGGTGAATTATTTTGCTCATTTATTTTTAACAGATAAGCAATAATTATAGTTCAATTTCTCCATCCCTGAGTTTTACTTGTCTTCTATTTGATACTTATTTCCTGAAAAAGCTGTTATTTTAGAACAGCATCGAAATAGTCGAGTGCGCTGTCCCTCAGGCAGCTCTTGCTATCATCTTTTGTAGAAATTGTTTTATGTATACATTTTTAGATGTTGTCAGTAAAATGAAACCTAAGTGTAGTGTTTCAATTGCTTGTGAAACAATTATCAAACACAATATTGTTTGTAAATCTCTTAAAAAAATAATTTTATTTTTTTTCATCCCCCTTTTGAATTCAATGGACCACACAGTGCCTTTTTCTGGAGTATACAATACTTAGAGGCCAGTAGAAACCCAATACTGGTTAAAATTGTGAATTTTAATAAAATGTTATTATTTTGGTATGGAATGCTAAAATATCTTTAGAAATGAAATCAAGCTCTCAAGTAAAGTTTCATGCACAGGGAAAAAGTTATATCAGTAATAGTGATGCATTGGGCTGCTTGTTCACGAAATAAATCCTATTGGTGAAAATTAAAAAAAAAATGTTTTTAAGACAATGAAAAAATAAGCCTAAATAAAACAATGATATCAATATACTAATTGTTCTTGTAAGTGTTCAGTGTGTATATTTATACATTTAATAAAGAAAAGAAAAATGCACAGGCAAGGATCATTTGGATATTGAAATTATTGTTTCATAAATTAGGCCAATTTGTTCATCATCTGAAACTAAAGACATAAAGAGTGTAATTAAGTTACTGTTTAAACTCAGTTGTACATGCATATTTAAAATGATATTTTTCTTTTCATTATTTACACTTAATAGCAATTCAGTGTTTAGTGCACTTACTGATTCAATGCAACATCATAGATCAGACATTTTGATGTTAATACAGATTTTTTTAACAAAAAATAAAAAAAGTTAGAAAGAAATTTTGTTATAAAAAATGGCTTTTTTAAAAAAAATATAAAAATACTGTTAATTTTTTTTTTAAATTCTAAATGGCTAAATGGTGAGTACAAAACAGTATACTGTTTTAATTATTCTATTAATTGTTTCATAAACAAACCTGACCTATCAAACACATTATTACGCTCTATATATCTTTATGCTAGTTGTTGCAACTAGTCTACCAGATAAATGAAGCTATTGTCATGAAAATCTATAAAAATGAAATATTTGAAAACAGACGTAATTTATTTTATAAAAACTCGTACAATAAAGTGCCTCTGGGTGATAGCTTTGATTGACAGAAAAAAAGAAGGAACACATAACATTGTTGCCTTCCGTTTACTTTGGAGACGACCCCCATATAGAATCGATCTGCGTGAACTCGCCACTTTCACCACCGCAAAAATCGAGCAAGTGGTGTTAAAAAAACTAGTATTGTGCATGTTTTTCGTATTCATGAATAATAGTTTAGATGTGGCAGACTTACTAAAAGCTCTGATTGTATAGCACATGTATAAAAAAAGAAAAAAACACATTCGTATAATAGCCTAAAAGTGAATCGAAAATGAGCGATTTTCAAGAACGGCGAAACAGTGGAGCATAAAAAGTGGCCTTTGTGCTGGTTAAAATCGATATTTTGACCAAACAAAGCAAGTATTCTACATTTTTAAAGTATTCCAGCATTTCTTTTATTATTATAATTTTTTCCGAATGTAACATCAAGCTGAAATCGTGGTATTGAGACCACAATTTCAATTTCCCCCCGTAATTTACCCAAAAAAATGGCGACCAAAATAGCTTGCGATGCTGAAACTGGACTATTTTCACCGTTGCTACGCTGTCGTTAAGTGAGCAGGGTTGCGTACTAAAATGACCGTGTGGGTCCTGACTGTAGATACGCTTTCATATCATGCAGCGGACCCAAGAGTCATATGTATGGATAATTCTACCTGACTAAAATTGTCAAACCCTACATACAATGGATACCCGGAGCAGCCAAATAACGTCAACGACGTCAAGTTTTTCACGACGTTTACCCGGCCATAACTACATAAACTTCAGCTTCACTCATGGCATCCTTGCACAGTTCAATGAAGAGTGGTATAGAGACATGCATGATGAATTAGACATACTAGTTAAAAATGTTGTAATAGTAAGAGTGCTTTACCCTTGTACTGTGTTGTTTGAAAATCACCAGTATTTAAAAATATATTAAAAACATTTATGAAAGTGTCCTATCACTATTTCATTCTTAAGGATATCTCCTGTAATGTCATCTATCCCACTTGAATTACCATTACGCATAACAAGTGCAGTTATTCTTGCTTAATTGAACGTAATATCTAGACTCAAATAATTGACTATATGTGTCAGTATTCATTAGGATATAAATTTTCGATATTTTATAGCATTGTCATCCTTGACTAAGAGGGTCACAAAAAAATATGAGAAATAAAGATACCCTTGGAATATGTAAATAAAGTAAAAACGTAGCATTGTCATCCTTGACTAAGAGGGTCACAAAGATCTTACTTTCATTTATTTAAAAAAGTGTTGTTTATCTTTAACACTTGTATCATCATTATCTAAAATCTCCATAACCAGGCTAATTATTGAGTATCACCTACCTGATCAATTGTTTTCCAAAATTATGTTGGGTTATTTTAAACATTATTAATAATGCTTTCTTTTATTTTAAAGCATTGACGTTCTTTAAATGGTGCAACCATTATGGAATGAAAAGCAATTATATTATGGATACTACGTGTAATTTAAAGCATTGTGCTGCACTGGCGGATCACGAGTAGAAGGAAGGGGTCCCGATCCAAATAGCGATTTTCCCTTATATATAAAACTATAACACTATCTTCGTTAAAACTTTGAGAAATATAGATGGCCTTGGCATGAGTGAATAAAGAAATAAGTATCATACTCAAATATGCTAGCTTGGTAAAAGAAATAATCAGCAAATACTATATGGATAAGTACAATCAGCCAATTTAATTATTTACATTATATTATATTAATGTTGAAAATCACATAATGGCAATTAAAAAGTGGCATATTTCTTGTAAATGGTTGTAGGGAACCATGTAAGCATACTCTTGGTCACTTGGTCATATATGAAAACAATTCTAAAACCTCTTTCATTTATATCAGTTTGTATTTGTATAAAATATATTCAATATCGATATATTCAAATATCAATAACCAACATAACTGTGTATGCCATATATAGCTTAAAAAGTGTTAAAAAACGACGTTAAACCCCATTCAATGAAACTAATAAAAACTCACAATCTAATGTTATTTTTTATAAAAACACGACATATAGAAATATACTCCACAATATAAAGACCATGTCATACATAAAAGAAATTGACCTAAAATTTAAACTGTTTTGTGGACAAACCTAGAAAAAGTAGCTGAAAACGGATTACTGAACCTCGCTTAGTTCACTTAAAGAATGAATTTTAAAATTGCAAAAAAGCATTAAAGTCTTCTTGCAGTGGATTTATATATTAATTATATCCTCAATTAATATGATATATTCTAAAATAATCTGATTGTATATGTAAGATTTATCGAACTTTTAAACAGCATTACCAGTCGTATATTTTTACACCAATATGAATGCGTTTTATATTTGCGATGTTTAGAAACCGGAGGATTTCTAATTTAAAAGGGTTCTGTGAAAACAGTTTTTAAAATGACATTAAATATGGAAAGAACATGGATAATATTATATCGATAAATAAAAGCTTTTAAAGAAAAATGCAAATATAAACACATAAACATGCTCAAGTTATATGACGCTACATCCGTAATAAAAATGTTGATTTCTTTTAACCGTCAGAGAATTATTCTATTACGGACAAAATTGAAAACGAATGTTTTTGCAGAGTCCTGATACCGGCTCTTGTCATTTACTATATATGTATATGTCCCTAATACCATAAAGTTCGGCATTTTTAGATAGGAATATGTTGCAGGAATTACACTGGAACTGAGAAATCCTTTATTTTTACAAATCAAATAATAACATTGCGACACAATACCAAACCGACTCACAACGGTACCAGTAACTACATTACCCTGGTTCTGTGTTGCTTTCGGTATTGTAAAGGTTTCAGGAATTCATACTTTTTTTTTACTGCATAATAGATTCACAATACAAAAAAATCAAAATAAATATTTCACTTGTTGCTAAAATACCAAAATGTTTAATGATAAACTAGTTTCTAGGCAATGTATTTAGGTGAGTCATTGAAACTGTCATTGAGTACAGCGAAACAAGTATCATATCAAAATGCGAACCATACATTTAAAGATATATTATTTTATAAAACTTAGTTTGTATAGATTAAGTAAAACATGTGATCTTATAATATGTATATACATATCTTAAATAACCAAGTCTTACACAAGCCAAGAAAATATAAACATAGTATCGTAATTTTATTTGTTGTAAAATCATGATATAAAACTTAAAGCGAAACTCTATTTCAAAATAAATTTAACTGAACTTAGTACACGCAACCGAAAAAGGGTATATACATGCACGCACGAACTCTGAAACTACGAAAACACATATATACCTCCACACACACAGACAATACGAATAGTCGATGAAATATACAAAAAGTAACATTTTAAACATGCGTTACGCTGTTCATTTCACACGTCTCCTGCTTCACACACAGACAATACGAATAGTCGATGAAATATACAAAAAGTAACATTTTAAACATGCGTTACGCTGTTCATTTCACACGTCTCCTGCTTCTACCAAAACAACATGCCGAGAAATAAAATCTGGTAGCACATACATGTGTAGGTTTAAAACAGCGCATGATAAATCAACATGAGTAAATATCTTTCATGAATAAATGGCATTCAAAATCATTGTCTTGCAAACATACAATACCTGTAGCAGCAATGAAGCAAAAGCATCCTGGAATGTCAAATACACCAATCTGTGCAATTTCGATTGACCTAACGAACCACGTGGTTATTGTCAATAACTTTGAAAAATACTGTCAAATACCAGTTAAACAGTTATATATTGACAAACACTAAATTCTATTAATATGTTATATATATAAGTTTGCGTTCCGTTTATGATTGGTAAGAGAAATAATGAGATAAGTCAATATTCTCAGTCAATTTATTAAATTGAGATACATGTATATTATGCAGTTAAAATCTAATAATAATTCATATATCAAAAGATTCTATCAGTCAAAATTCAATATCAGTTCATGAAAGAAATTACATGCCTCAAAGTAAACGTTATTATTGATTAATGAAGTTTAACTATATTACAACGTTTAATAAATTTCAGCCAAAAACGTTTTAGTGCATATATTTTGAACTAATTTATGAACATAAAATACTTATAACTGTATCATGTATCATAAGTATATATACAAAACCCCACATAGAAATCACATCACCGAAAAAACACAATTGACGTGTTAATGTTACGATTTTTAAGTATGCGTATATGTATTTAATAGTTAACCTTAAAATATATATTTATAGAAAATAACTCAAATCACAACCAAACATTAAAAATACTTTGAATCACATTTACACTTACATATTATAGTGTACATTATATGTTCTGTCATAGTTCATTGTATATACAATCACATATTTTAATGCAAATAAGCAAATAAGCTATATTCTTATAGTTAATATTACCATTAACAAATATTTAGCCTGTCAATATCGAAAAAGGAATTTTGTAAGGAAATACAACTCAATATTTTGAATTAAAAATTCTAGTAGTTCTAAATTCCTGTGGATCTTAATTCTGCTTGCATCGCCCCTGCTGGTTCTGTCAATAATAATTTAAGAATGATACAGTATTACACACCAGCTGAGACACCGTTGTGATGTCAAGTTTGCATTTGTTTTGATGATTCACAGATATAATATAATCCAACAAATAAAATCCAAAATGATACGTGTCATGTATGCGACTGGTTGTAATTATTCGATCATTTCGATACGAATTGAAATAATTGGAATTGTTCAAAGACTAAACACCATAATATGACGCAAATAGAATCGTACAAATAATAATCATCTTAACATCTCTTGCATGCACATTAATTGTGTTTTATTTCCGACTAATACAAACGCTGTTAATTTGTCAATGTGAAAAGAAGGAAATTCCAAACCGTACTGGTGCCGCAAAGAACGAAGTAGCTGATATCATAAGAGAACGCTTGTAACGAAAGCAATATACGTCATCATATTTATTTAAGAATTATCCGATTCTGACTTTTCCCTAATTTATCTGTGATTTTATTTTTATATCATTTCTTGTATTTTAATAGTTATAACTCTGATAAAAGGTATTCAATGTTGCCATTGCAAACAACTGCATGAAGTGAATGGATGGTCAAATGGTGGTTACAAATGCTGATATCAGCTTCGATTATATAAATATAAACGTTTAACTTTATAACACGTATAATGTCTGATTGAATGAAATATAGATGAATAAATGAACGAATAAGGTTTTACGACGTACCAGCATATTATATGTTATTCGACACCAACAGAAAGGGAAATTCCAGGTTCTCTCTACATGTACAAAAACAACAAATGAATATGAAGAATGCATCTAGGACCTTGATACCAGCAGAACTGCAGAGTTCCAGCAAAATCTATCGTATTATCCAAATTGTTGCATCATACGACAAGCATGGGCCACAGTACTCCTATTCTTACCATCCCTCGTACGACTCGTTGGAACCACACAGTGGTTGCTAATTAAACTACAATAATGAACATGACAAAAATATCTAAATGAACATGACAATCATTCGGAGGATTCCTAACCATATGCAAAGATCGACAGTGATTATATTCTTAGCCGGAACCACACGGGAACGTTTGTTTGAATACTAAAATTGTAGTTGGTATATAATATAATGACTAATCAAAACATTTCTGTAATTCGCCTAAATTAAAATACTTATATGTAATTGTATATTTTAATTCGTCTCCGTTTATACAACTTTATTTAAAACAATGTTTCTGATTGAAGTTTGAAGTGTTAATTAATGTTTCTCAAAAACAACCTACATCTTTTTATAATGTGAGCGAAATAGTCAAATAATTTCAAGTACATTGTTGTATGCTAATTAGGACTGATAATTACAAACTCTGTTGACACCAACAGTAACACACGTCTGAAATGGGTTTATTCCACTTATATTAGATGCGGTCATTTTATGTTTATATGAACCAAACTGACGATATAATGGGTCGAGAGTCGTTCATATGAAATGTGTAAAAATACAATGATTCATTTGTCAGAAATTGACAACAATGTCAGTTAATTCACACAATGTACACATAAACCACTTAGTCCACATAACATTTAATGAAAGTAACTAGAATTATATCAATAACTGCTTTGTTGGGATTACCCTATCGAAATTCTTCATGTCGCACAGGTTAATGTCATAATGGAAGGTTGAATTTGTTATGTTATGTTATATTTGAATACATTCAATATAATATAACAAATAGTACATGGCGTATTGGTCCAAATGCACGTTTATGGACTGAGCAGTCAGACTTGGAATGGTACATGGACCGTGCAAGGTATATGTGTTGATGAGTGACTGTCTAGTCTATAAAAGTATACATGAAACATAATACCTTATATTAAGTGATATGCAGTCTTGCTATAGAAGTCTTTCTATATTTTCCTTTCAACTTACATATATAATATTCTACTTTTATCCATACGCACAGTTTGATAGTGTGGCAATTTTTATATCGGGTATAAATATTTCATTTGAACTTATTATTATAAACTTAGTATACCTATAAGTAAACAAATTGTATTACAACTATCACAATATAGGTAAAAATACAATCCTATCATCACATGTAGTAGTCTAAAAGTTGCACAATAGAAATCATGTTATAACATGTCTTAATCCATTAAAACATTTACTAAACATCCTCTAAAGTACTATACAGAGAACCATATGTATGTATTAACTTAAACACAAACACAAATATGACTATGTCAAAAGAAAAGAAACATGAGTATACAATTAAAACAAAGTTATACGCAGTGTTCTTTTAACCCTTAACATCATAATATAACACAAAAATGTAATGGTTCAACAAAATACTTGCAGTGCATATTGTCATTAGTAATCGTTTATAATTCAAACTGATCTCCTAGTATATATTCCGTTTATCAAATTGATTGAATTTATTGATTTAATATAAAGCGTCATTTTATGCCATCGAGGGCTAACAGACGATCAGTTAACCTAACCCCTGTTTTTTGGGATCCTAAAAGGTTAACCAGTACTCGAGCACACCTCATCTTCACAAGTAACTGATAACTTGCCCACCTAAATAATCTGAGAATAAAAGTGACACATTAAGTCGTAAATCAATCACCACGGAGACTGTTGCAGGGCGGGGATTCGAATTCACGACCCCTGAATTGATAGTCAGACGCGTAACCAACTGAGCTAATCGGGCCCGGCCGTTTATTCAAAATTAAAAATTCAAAATGTTGGTTGTGCCATGACATGTGGTATTGGATTAATGATTTATGTTTTATTTGTAATTTCCACTTCCTTTTAAGTTACATCTTTGAAATGCGATTTTGTAACATGAAGAATAAATTGGCAAGGAATGACCGAAACTCGGATCATCATAATGCTAACTATCGTGGAATGTGTTAGTCACTAAAGTCAAATTACAAACAGGTATACTATATCTGTATACGTTTATAACGTATTAATCACTATTTCCCAACCCCTTGTGCCACACCCTTGGACAGCAATGGACCACCTTTGTGTAGATATAGAGGCGGCCACACGACGAACAAAAGCCGTTTGCCTGTTTTAGTATACGCCTTGTACACATCTGTATCAAACTTGGTATCTGTATCCGGGTTTATTATATTCATATATACGGGTGGGTCTTTAAGGCCCATGGACCAACACAACTGTACACACTTTTTAATGTATTTACATGTCATGGTTCTCTTATCTAGATCGAGATCGAATTCAGCAGCAATGGAGTTTGTGACTTTCTGAAAATAAAGATATTTCTTTTTGTAACCATCAGTTTGTAATGCGACGTCGGTTTGTATTTTTTCTAATAAGTACTGTCTTTCAGGTTTGATATGTTGGTTTTGCTTGTAAATGTTCCATTGTAGAATTATTACATGTATAGTCAACGTTGTTAACATTTTTATTATACAAGCTGAAATTAATCAAATACAAATATTGTATATTTTTTGATAGAATTTTACTTATGAAAAAAAAAATATAAATGATGAACATTGTAAAATTCATATAATTTATGTAATGTCATTATCAATGTTGAATATATCTTTAACATTGTCGATATGCATTGTAACGAACGCTGAACAATGTTATTGTCGTTAAGATTGTATAACTATGAATGGTGAACATACAATATTATATGTTGAAAATAGTCTTAAATGGCAGACACACATTATATTTGACAGTGGTATTTATTTTCTTACTTTATATTTATTAATATTATAGATTATACCTCTATGACAAGTGGTTCCATTTGTAGTCCAAATGCTTTTCGCATGTCCAATAATTGTTTTAAATACTCAGATGTCAGTGCACTAGGAATAGAAATGTCTACGACCTGGAAATAGCAGTAATTACAGATCATTTAAAGACGTTCAACACGTTATTTCGTTGAAAACGTATAAATGAACTTTATTCAGGATATCTGTGACATTTCATGACAGCTTCATCAAAACTAAATGCAAATTATCAACTTAAATGAACCGAAATAAAAGAGCACATTATGGAATAAAACAAAACTTGCAATCTTTGTTATACTCTATATCTATTAGATGATTTAAGCCAAAGTATGAAATGATTTTATTCTGAGAAATTAAAATAATCATTTAAGTTAGAGTTTTAAGATATACATGACCTGGTGAATCCTTGACAAATGTATTAATTCATTTGAATATGTACGAGAGAACACAATATGTATATATAGCAATATACTTATTTTAATGTTTTACAGTGTTACTATGAAATATAAAAAAAAACACTCAATATAGTAACCACATGCCATCACATAGATATTGTATTAAGAACGAACATGATAATCAAAAGATTTCGTTTGCTCTCCAGGACTGTATTTGTACCTATTAAACTAATAGTACCAAGTACATTTGTTCTAATTAAACTAATATTACAAGTACCTTTGTACCTATTAAACTAATATTACAAAGTACAAATTTTGTACCTATTAAACTGATTTCACCATGTACAATTGTACCTATCGAACTAATATTTTAACCAAAAGTATTCGTTTGCTCTCCAGGACTGTATTTGTACCTATTAAACTAATAGTACCAAGTACATTTGTACTTATTAAACTAACATTACAAGTATATTTGTACCTATTAAACTTAAATTACCAAGTACATGTGTACGTATTAAACTGATATCACCGTGAACATTTGTACCTATTAAACTTATAATACAAGTCAAATATATTTGTACCTATTAAACTTATATTACCAAGTACATGTGTACGTATTAAACTTATATCACCGTGTACATTTGTACCTATTAAACTAAAAGTACCATGAACATTTGTATCATTTCTTAGTTTGCCAGGCATATATCAATACGACATGCAGCGTATGTGTTTCACAGTAATATGATTAAATACTGGAATATAAAAATAACAATAGATCATGTTTAAATATTACCGTGCTGCTGCAAGACTCTACGAAAGGTTCTGATTTCCCAGTATCGACATTTGTGTTGTGGATTTCAATCTGTAAAAAACAGACTTATAGTTATTGTACTGAAGTTGTTTCTTGCTACATGTAAATATACTACGTTAAAGGCTGTTCTATAAGTTATACTACAAGTCTATGTTTAATAAAAAAATGTTCATAACAGAAAAACAGCTCTGATAGACATGTTTCTAAGTGTTGCACATTGAACTAAATACTTTATTTCATAACAAAATTCCCTTACCAGTATGGCGTAACATGTTATAGTTTATTCTGTTTCGAAATGAACCATAGCATGTTACGCACCGACACATACATTTCGTAATAAACAGGTAAACTTACCGAATTATCTACTACCGATAATGTAGGGGAAATTCGTGGTATTTGAAGATATTCCATTGTCATTTTTAATTTGTAACCATTCCGGTATTGTATTGTACTTTAACACCGTATGTTAATATCATAATCGAATTGTAAAATAATTGTTTTCCTTTTTTATGATTATTCATAATTCTTTTCAATTGTTCACTACTGTCTTTGCGTATGCTTAAAGCATTACCTGCATTATTCGTACGTACTATTAGCTTTTGACATTTTACTAGAAGTTTCGTTTACAAAAATAAAATTTCCTATAAAATTTTGGTTTTGAACCACCAAAAGGTCCAAAATTGATATTTTAAAACAAATCAGATGCAAAATAATAGAAAAAAGCTGTCAAACTGTTTCAAACACTGTTTTGCAACTTTCATGATTTTAATAAAAATGTGTATTATCATTAACAATTTGTATTGGAAACTCTCAGGAATTGATGCTAGTTTAAATTATTGACGTTTAATACTTATTTATTCACCTGTCGTCAAATCAAAAAGAGAACAGGGTAAATAAGATTAGCTCTGCCATATTTGACAGTTACCAATAGTTTTAAATACCTACCATTATTCAAATTAAATGTATATGTATTCTTTAATGTTTTTTACGTAAAATGTACTTATTTTATTCCTCACATAAGCATACATTATTCCGATATTTCAGATCTCATTTGGTTACGAAAAATAAACAAAATGTACCTTGCTATTTTCTTTGACGGTTTTTGCACGTTCTGCAGTTGTATATTTGGTCGTTGTTGCACTTCTTTTCAACGATTCAATATGATCATTTGACATTTCTGTACACAAAGAAAATGCTCTCTGAAATAAACAATGTGAAAATATTGATATGTCATTAGTTTTAAAACACTAAACACTATTAACAAAATTGATGTTCAAACTGCTAATTTAAACTAACCAAAGGTAGACTCCAGTGTTGATTAATTCATATATTTGTAGTTTTTATAAATTGTGCCAATACATTAAAGGCGGCTGTTCATGTTTAAGTAACCGATCGTAGAGAGTTGGATTTGCAAAAATCATATTTTAATATACTCTATGCGAAAATCGCGTTACAAGTTTATACTATTAAATAGCGCATTTAGACAAAAGTATTACCTGTAATAGTTGTAGCATAAACTGAATACCCTCTTTCTCATCGGCATTTTCACAAACCTCCTCGAAGGCATCTGTCCATTCATTATCGTAAAGTTCAGAAAATTTCTCTGCAAGTTTTGTTGGACGATTTTCGTCACTTAAGTCAGCAATGTTTGCATTATTTGTGGTTAGTTTAGCACCTGCTATTTTACTTAGCCTGCAAACACATATACAATGATTGATTTATTTAACAAATTGAAGCGAATAAGTATTTACCAATCTTTGTATCTATACGAAACAATGCAATCTTCAAACTATTAATATTAGTTAAAAGGAAGACGGACACTCTGACTTTTCTTATTTGCCATGTTTGAATTTAATTAAAAATAATGCAAAGTGGTGAACTCGTTTACATACGCTAATTAAAGATATTTGTTCAAGTCGTGTTAACTGATCATTCAATTATATTGATTTGTGTCTATTCAAAATCTTTCCAATTTAACTATGATATCAAGTACAATGAATTTAAAAACTATAATGGAAATTGTACACTTCACCTTACGTAAACATTTAACTAATAATTTGTTTGTTTTTATTTAGGTTTTGCATCTTTGTTTTCAACAGTATTATAAAATGGTGGTCAGCACACATTTTCATCGTTCCAGTACTTAGTTATTGGAGAAACATGGTCGTCGAACAACGTTGGTCATTGCCAATCATCACAGAGATTAATGGGGCAGGGATTAGAGCTAATAATATTTCAAACAATTTGGTCTTGATAATTATGCATTCTGCTTTCATCACTGAACATTGGAATTCAATTATTACAGGTTTATACAATACACTGATAACAACGTTTTGGAATGTTTCAAATACATAATCTTTTTTTTTTTTTAATTCTTAAAAACGAGGATTCCTTAATTCGAAGGAACACATTATAAAGTATAAGTAAAAACGTTAAATACAATATATATGCTTATGAATATTGCTGTTTGATTCGCATAGAAATGTATCCTATCAAAACGGCATTTAAAACACCTGTAACAGATGTAACAATTGGGTAATTACACATTACATGCATCCTCTGTTTGCAAACACCAATAACAATTAATACAAACATTGTGGATTTAAAGTATCTTCATTATTTATAATTAAGTTATTATTAAAAAAAAAAAATTTCGTAAACGACTTTCGTGGTGTTTGTTGGCAGAAGCAATTAAAACAACTAGATATTTTATATTATTATAATGAAGATAAAACCAAAATTTAAATTTGGTTATAAGTTTTTACCATCGATGGCGGAAAAAAGACAACCACTGAAATTAAAATTTAAAATAAAAATTATAAAAAAAATAATCTAATTTGAAGCATATGTATCCAACGTATGCTTAACATCGTAAATCAACTAACCATTTATGGTCTTTATTTCAAAGAACTCATTTTCAAGTCAATATTAATTAAAAATGAAATATGATTCCTATTCTAACAGAGGTAATCTTTACAAAAATATAAAACCTTATTTTTAAGAATATGATTTAATACCAGAACAAAGTTAAAACCTACAGGCAAAGGCGAAGACGGTGATGGTGGGTGACACGTTATAATGGAATAACTCGTCTAAATTAATTTAATAAGCTAAATAGTATAAGTTTAAAATATACACTCAGTTTGAAATGTTTAACAAGAGATGACTTTGTATGTACTCTCAGTCAGTAAAATCTAGTTTATACTATTATTGTTACAGATGTTACCAAATGATTATTTTAATAAAGTGTATTTGTGGACACATACAGCAGCGTCATGATACCTTATATGGATCACAAACCTTAAAACAAGTGTTGATCGCTCTTGGTCTAGCTTTTTCACTTGGTCTTGCAGTGAATGCAACGTCCTGTCTTTTTCTTCTGTCATACGCACATTTTGATTAATTTGCTGAAGATTATTCTGTTCAAGGTCCCTGTATGAAGTGGTCCATTCACGTATTTGTTGTAACATTTGTTTGTTTTGTGAGCACAATGTAACATTTTCACTTAAATTCAAATAAATGCAGTCACATCAATCTATTTATTGTCCAATATTGATTGTATTTTTTGGAAAAGGCAATACATAGTACATAGAGTACATTGTGAATTCATTGATATATATGTTCAACGATGAGGACACTTCTAACAACATAAAATGTTTAATTTAAAAAATTGGGTTTCGATGCTAACACTTATCTTTATTGCATAGGTGAATATATATGGACAATTCTGAACCACAAGCTGTGAACAGGCACACTTTTGAAAAGGCACTGCAATACGAAAAAGAGGCCCATGTCCCTTAACGGTCACCTGGTTATCCTTGATGACATTAAGCCGAAAATGTCAATTGTACACGAACTTTTTAGGTCCCCATCCACAGGGCCAAACAGTGAGACCTAGGGACCTGCAATTCACAAATGTTATAAAGGACCCTATACGTCCGTAACGTCACTATTTGCTTCCCAGTGATGCCTGTAGTGAGAATATTTTAAAAGTTTTTCTCTTTTGGCCCCGCTCCCAAGGCCCCAGGGATGGGGTGGGTGCCATGCAATTCCAATTTTGATTCACCTTTCGGTACCAAAGCTTCATTACGATTGAGATTACGGTTTTTGAGAAGTCGAACACGTCAAATGTTTACGGACGCACAAATTTCTATAAGCCCAATCCCCGGGGTCAAACTGTGAGACCTAAGGACTTGAAATTAACGATAAAAGGAATCATATACATCCATAGTCATAGTCAGCATATGTTTCCAAGACATGCCAATATAAAGAAGAATATGTTCACAGTTTACCTTGAATTTCACAGTTTTGACTATGCCTCCAATGCCCCAGGGGGGTGGGGAATATGAAAATCACAATTTTGATTCTTCCTTAGGTACCAAACCCGCATACAACATTCAATTACGATTGAGGTTACAGTTTACAACACAAGACGACAGACTTAAGGCGATCGCAAAAGGTCCCTTGAGACAAAGTCTCAGGTGACCTCAAATGTTGTATATTCAAATTGACTTAAAATATTGTTTTTAACTGATATCTGTTTCTAGCTCTTTCATTAATGTTGTATTTATAAGGTTTCTGATGATTATTTGGAATAATCATTGACAAAATGTAACCAAATAGCATAACCCGAGTAACTAGGTGAATATATATTAATTATATTCCTCACCTGTGTTAAATAACAAGAAGACCGTGCATATATCTAAAAGAAAATAAGATACTTAGGACAAGTATATTGATTCCCTTATTGAACTGAAGGAAATACTTTTTTATAACACTAAGTTTCTTACATACGCTATAGACACAACGTACGAGTTCATTCGAGGTAAAAGATACACAAGTGTCGTCTTATGCAAGAACGTATCATTTTAAAAAACAGTTTCTTTGAACCTATGAAAAATTCGGTGGTTCACATTCCTTAAAAGCTATCAACTTACTCCTGAAGACGAACAATGTCAGTTTTAGCACTATTTATGTTCTTCTCATATTCTGTCTTTCTGAAAATACAAATAGTACTTATATTTAATAAACCTGGTTTATAAGTATATTTTAAGATGAAACAGGATGTAACTTAACAAAAAACACATTATGGTAGATCATCAGCAACGATGGCTAATGAAATATAACTCTATGTAGTTTCATTAGCCATCGTTTGAAAAATTTATGGCATTAATAATATTAACTATATTTAGTTCAAGAGTTGTTGTTGACATTTAATCAAAAGTGTAGCGCGATTTACTACTAATATGAATCTTCCGATTTACAATTTCTCAAATAGAAATGGTACAGTAGTTGAAAAAGCTAATCTTTGCATGACCGTAAGTCAGTTATGTAATTATAGTACCATAAGCAACGTAATAGAAGGACGTCCTGTCCGTCAATATGTCAGTTGAAAATGTTGCCCTAGTGACCCCATATTACAAATTTGTGGTGTTTTGTGTCCTAATTTCAAACAAATTGATCACCAGAGCTCGGTCGGTATTTACATAAGCTTATACATGTATAGGGAAAATGTAATAATTTTATTTTTCTCTGAAACAACTGACTCAATTTTAATAAATCCCGACCACTTTGTAACTCCCAATGTAGTTTAGTGATTACGTCATCTCATCTGATAAATATGGTAAAAATGTTTTAATGGAAATTTATTTGGACTAATTGTGTATCAGTTATGTGTTTTCAAATATATTTTAGAAGGTAACAAAGATGCGATATCTCCGATACACGTCTAACGAAATAAGAAACAGATGAATATTTTCTTTTCAATCTGGCAATCCTTAGCATTAATTGTCATTGTTGCAATCGCTTTACAAATACATGTACGTGCATTTTCTATTGCACAGTCCCCTAATGGTGTAGCTTAATATGGTGTGTTTAATATATACAGTATTAAAAGAAAATTGAACTAAAATATACAACACGAAATAAATGTCGTTACATGTATATGCAGCTGTATGTTACATGAATTCAATATTTGTAATATAAATATCTTGAATAAATATCAAGTTTGGTTTCAGTATATCAATTTCTCTTACTCGTTCTTATGACTATCCTTAAGTCGTTTGATGTCTCTCTGCAATATTTGTATTTTCCTTTTCTGTTTTCGTTCTTGGTCACTAAAATATCTTTTCCATCTCATTATTTTCCTTTAATAAGAAATGAATCCATTTTATAGTATGGGCTTGAAATATAAATATATTTGTAAGACAAATACAAACGTTGTTATTAGATATTAAAGCAATGATTTATGTTAGAGTCACTGTAGCTGACAAAATAAATATATCAGTACTAATTCATTCCAGATCTATCAAGACGTTAAGAGGTTCTGTACATTGTAATAGAGTATTGTTACTGGATATAACAAGTACGTGTATTCGCCTTTAAACGACCCAGTCTCAACTATAATGCTTTTCTCATAGCATCCTTTGTTAAAGTCCCCTTACTTGGTCACCTACTTGAAATCCCTACTCGTAGGAATCGTTTCAACAAAAAATAAAACAATTTAATTTGTCGGTTCCTGAGAAAATATTTTTTGAAAATGTATAAATTGATCACATTTTGTGACCGGTCCTTATGGATATTAAATCGTCTTTAAAGGACACAGTCTTAACTGTTTTCACTTAACAATATTACAGCTATCAAGATGACTACATGTTAAATATTTCCTAAACTAGATGATAAAAAGGAAATTTACTGTTTACCCATAGTATTCCTACGTAAAAATCAAAGTCTCCTAACTTGGTCTCAATAGATACTAGCCCCTTCATTTGAATATAGTTGAAATTATACTCTTAGGTTTCATTAATACCAAATATGATTGAATTTGGCTTACAAGTTCCAGTGATGAATATTTTTGAAATTTTAATCCCATTGTGGACTCCTTATCGATATTACTTCCCCTATGATTGATTAGATATTTAGCGTCATTTTATGCCGCCGAAGGCTAAGAGAAGATCAGTTTGGCTTACCACTGTTTCCTGGGATCCTGGAAGGTTAACCAGTACTCGAGCACACCCCATATCTGTAACTGATCACTTTCACGCTTGAATCAGTGATGAGATACGAGTGATAACGAGACGCAATGTCGTATATCAACCATCACGGAGACTATGGCCGGGCGGGGATTCGAACTCACGACTCCTGAATTGATAGTCAGACGCGCTAACGACTGAGCCAATCTGGCCTGGCTTTATCCCCTATGATGAATCCACTTCCATAGGTAATGACTTCAGACATCAATATGATCAGAATAATACCATAAATGGGTAAAAAAAATAATTTCCTGTTCCCCCATAGTGTTTTTATGATAAATTCAAAGTCAGCATACTGGGCCCCAATAGACATTGGACCCTATATTCGATATGTAGTAGAATCAGCTCAGTTTAAATGGGAAATACAACTTTCTTGAAGAGGGATCTAGCTTAGTCGAAAGCGCGTCTGGCTATTAACCTAGGGGTCGTGAGTTTGAATCACCATCAGACCACAATCTCCGTTAATACTGATATACATGTACAACAAAAGGTCGCATCGTTATTCGTATCTCACCCTGTAACAGTGGGAAGGTTATTAGTTACTTGTGGAAATTGTAGAGCTCGAGAACTTGTCAACCTTGCAGGATCCCAGGAAAGATTGGTTAGATTAACTGAACGTCTGTTAGCAATCATGACATAATGACGTTAAATATTCAAACAAACAAAACCACTTTCTTGATGGAGTTCTTAGTTAAGAGAAAACACAATTTAAATGTAATATAGTATCTTATAGTTATATTGAAGATATGACCGTAGTTGCAAGATACTACCTATTTATTGATGTTTTGTGTCTGTAATAAAATCATGTGTATGTATTGAAGATACTCAAATAATAAAATAAGTATGTGCTACCTGTTACAAACTAGGCCTGGTAAGGCCTATTTCGGTTTACAGTTTTTGAAAAACACAGTCAAACTAATAAAAATACATGAAAACTAAAAAAATATAAAATATACAGTTTTTGTCTTCGGAAATGTGATACAAATAAAAGTCATACCTTTTATTCTTATGTTGGTTTATTTCATTTTCATGCCACATCGTAGCCGGTTCATTGATCAACGACCGTGCTTCGCTGCTTGTTTCCGGATTGTTTCCATTCGTAGCAGCTTCACTGAAATATATAATTTACTATTGTTGTTGTGACCTTTAATTACAAATATTTAAACATTTAAAACAACCCAAATATATCTAAAACGTCAAAAATGATTTAAAGCTCTGCATTTTATTAAAAATATCTTTCATTTGAACTACTCCTTCGTTTTTGCAATTACCGTTTTTGTTATGAAAATAAATTAGTGCATATTACATTTTCTTTCATAATTAGGTCACATTACATGTATGTCTATAAATGAATGAGAAACAAATGATAAAATAAGTATGTGCTACCTGGAATATAAAATATACAGTTTTTGTCTTCGAAAATGCGATACATAAACTAGTTATACCATTGATTCTTATCCTGATGTTTTTCATCTGTATGCACCATCGTAGCAGGTGATTCGATCAACACCCATGGTTCATCTCTTGTTTCCATGCCATTTCCATTCGTAGCAGCTTCACTTAATTCATTAACATACGGTTGTGATCTTTAATTATAAATATTTAAACATTTGAAACAACCAAAATATTTCTAAAACGTCTAAATTTCTAAATTTCTCAAATAATGAAATCCCTGCGTCATTATGTAAAATATCTTACAGTGGAACAACTTCTTGGAAATCTTTCATAATTAGGTCACATTCATATTTACATCTGGCTTGCAATTGGATCCCACATTGCTGGAAAACTTTTTATAAAGATACCAGGTGTTTGTAGTATATTTCATTCATCACTAAATGCGACAACGAAACAGTTTACCAAGATTCGCCAGATTGACGGTCATTTAAACGGGCAACGGGATACTATATTACGACATTTTTCTCAAGGCTTAAAAAAGAATGAGTAATTTTCAGCACATACAATAAACAAAACATAATTATGATCGAAAACATTGTAATTCCGTTATACCATTTTCATGTCTAAGTTCAGTTTGCTTATCTTTGTTTCAGTTTGCTTTTGTTGTGGAATCATCTAAATGTCACCTCAAAAACTGATATGAATAAAAATGTGCAACATGGACAATAAAATGCAAATATACCCATTACTGCCTGTGTCTTCCATCCTGGCTAGTTAAATCTGGCAAGTTCCAAGTTGTCACTTCAAACACTGACCACATTAATCACTGCAACCAATTAATGTATTACAATTATTATGATGGATAAATTATTATTAAAATCATTCGACGACATATTTAATTTAACATTATGCGAATTAAAAAGGGTTTTGTTTATTTAATTCTATACACTCAACGGTAATGTGTGATTATTTTTCGTATAATTGTGTACGCAATTAATCTAGTTTCAACTTATAAGTATACATGCAATCTAAGCTAACAACTGCAACGCTGGTGGTCAAAAGTCAATACTGCTAAAACTAGTTGAAAAAAAACCTTCGTTCGTCTTGGTTGGCCATATGTTATGCCATTATTTCTATGGCGTTCGAAAAAGTGAACTAATGTTTATTAGTTGACTATTACCACATACATTTGAAAATCTGCGATGCAATTATTCCACTTGTGAACACTTAAACAGCTCTGTATATAAACACATTTAGCAGCTTATTTTCAAATTATATCTAACTGCAGTATGTACGACTTTATGTGATCAAGACTACGATAAAATATTTCTGGATATCACACTATTTGTTTGTTGGTTGCATCGCATGCACAATCAAAAAATCTATCTCACTGAAATTTCATGGTATACATGTTTACGGCTCATAATTTATGGGACGAATAACATTACTTAGTGAACGCCCACCCTACTTCACTATATCGAGGGCCATGTGCAAAACCAATATATACAAGGATAATATTTGATATGCTAGGTATGTCAAAAGTGCATTCAATATTATATAAAAATCAGCATCAGTCAAAAGGGTGATTCTGTGTCTCGTCTAACAGCATAATATATATATATAGGTCTAGTAATAAAACAAACAACATTATACTGTGTTTTAAAAGCATCATAGCATTAAATCTTATATAAAGTTATACATAGGGTATACAAATTTAGTAACCAAGATTAAAACAATACAAAAAGGAATAACTCAGTCATAATTGCACTCTTGGTATTATAAATTTAACACGTTTAACCCTATATGTGCATATTCTTTGTTCTGCTATAGATTATGTACACGATTTACTCATTTCCCCAGATCATACGTTCTTTACAGGGTGCTTCATTGATTATAAATGAGATCTAATTGTTACACTTATTCAAGACCGCTCGTTTCATTGCTATTTTTCAACGGTTATCTCATGTAAAACCTACATTTATTCGGCATAAATACGAACACGTTTTGTTGCTAGTTCTGTTTTATACAGTGTATGGTTTATATTTACGTTTTGGGAAAGTTTGTTTACAGTAGGGGAATAATGCCAATCTGCTAGTACTTGCTTTCAGAAACAAGAATCTGCTTTAAATTTCATCACTTATAGGTTCTGTATTATTATGATAGACTGTTAAATAACGATTGTAATCATGATATATGATCTTCAAAATAAAGCAATTTTATGATTTCCTAAATGAAACATTTATTTTCTTTTGCTTATGTAATATGGATGTTGCAATCTGAAGAACTGTCGACTTTATCGCGCAGCATTTTATGATCTTTAACAACAGTCGTACGATAACTTTCCGCATATCATGTTTTTAATTTATTTTATGAAAATGTTTTGAAATACAAGTACATAAATATACTACATACATCCAATATATGAACACACGAAGAGCGACAAAATTATATTTGTAGATAACACATCTCTGTGCTTTACAAAATACCATTGCATGTTTATAATATGTTTGTTACAGTATGATATGTTATTTTTAGTCTACACACAAGTTTATTATTTAACCATTTTATGAGTAAAACAAATTGGTGTAATACGATATCATAGTGGTACTTGTTCAACTTCCATTGGTGGTGAGATGTTTGTTACCCTGTTTGAGCCGTAAAAGCAAAACACAAAAATAAGTTAATTAAGGTTGTTTTAAACAATAGTTTGTATGATAATGTTTGTACTTAATATATAGGCTATTTACAAATGTAAAGTTAAGCGTGCAGTTAATACGTCTTGTAAACACCGATGCACCATTAATTTTCATTGGAACGTGACTAAATCGGGTCCGAATATTATTTACTTTTCCAGCTCGAAAGAGATCTTTGACAGAATTATGGCCTTTGATATTTGTAATAGGCCTTTTTTTGCCTTATAAATAGTGTCGCACGTTTAATTTGCATCAGATCTTGATCAAACTAGGTGCTCACATGATTTGGTAATACGACCCGATAAATTCTGAGGTATGTCCTTGCAATGTTACTGTTATTAACAAAGTGCCTTCTTATGTTATGTTGTGATGTTATTGGGAACATATTTATTCAATGTGCTTTGGATCTGTACAAAATATACTCATTTCCCCAGAACATATCTTCTTAACAGGGTGCTTCATTGATTATGGATGAGGTGTATTTGATAAGCTGGTTCAAGATCGCTCGTTTCATTGTTATTTCTCAAAGATTATCTTGTGAATTACCTACCTTTAGTCGGCATAACTACGAACACGTGATGTTGCTAGCTCTGTTTTGTACAGTGCATGGTGTTTATTTACGTTGGCAAAGTTTGTTTACAGTAGGGGAATAATGTCAAACTACTTATATTTGCTTTCAGACATAAAAATAATCTAGATTAAGTTTCATCACTTATGTATTATTATAATAGAATGTTAAATAACGATTGTAATAACGAGAATAATCTTCGAAATAAAGTAATTTAATTATTTTATAATTTTTTTAATGAAGCATGCCCTTTCTTCCGCTTATGTAATATGGATGTTGCAATTAGAAGAACTGTGGACTTTATTGTAGATAACACATTTCTATTCTTTACAAAATAGTATTGCATGTATATGATACGTTTGTTATATTATGTTAAGTTATTATTTAGTATATTCACAGGTTCATTATTTAGCTATTTTATGAGTAAAACAAATAGGTGTAACATAACGTCATGGTGGTAAATTGTTCCATTCCCATTGGTGTTGACGACATGCTAGTTACCCTGCTTGTGCCGTAAAAATAACACACGAAGAAAGTTGATTAAGGTGGTTTTAAACCGTTGTTTGTATGATAATGTTTATACTCAACTGATAGGTTATTTACAAATGTGAAGTTGAGCGTGCAGTTAAGACGTACCTTTACTATGAAAATTTAAAAATAACTTGTAGCTAGCCAGATATGCTGAACATTTGTCGTAACGATAACATCAAGTAAATAAGAAACGTTATACGCATTTGTTTTTTTAGACATAGCCGGATCAAATGATATCGCACATTTAGAAATATGTGCTACTCAATTATAATTAAGTCGAATTCTTTAAATGAGTGATGGTTTAAATGCTTTAGCATTTGTATATTTGAAATGATATTCAGATCCATGTATTGATATCTGTATTGAAAACGATGGAATAGTAGTTTGAAAACTTACTACTATATATTACTACTCTCTTATATTCGCGAGCACATTCAGACGTTATATACTATTTAGTTTGTGTTTAGCATGTCTACAACCTAATGATATCACAAATAAAATGTAACTAATAATTTTTTATTTGAAATATCGGTAAAGGTATAGGTATGCATATTCTGTTTTATTTTTCAACGGAATGTTTAAATCTAATCTATTTGAAGACACTTATAGTTTGTAACCTATTGTATTGTTTTCTCTGATATCAGATTGTATAGTATACTGACTATAGTTTGTAATACATGCACTGCAGACTTTATTAAAATGTGTTATATTACATTTTAGCGATATTCCGAGCTAAGCAATTTAGGTATGCTAGTGGTGGAACATTCCAAACAAAACTTATCCACCAGCACTTGAGTAAATTTCTTTGTTGACGACAATAATGTTTCTTGATATTTGTATTTTTCAGACAATGAAACGTCAAGTAATACTTCTGTAATTTTTGTCATTTTTGTAAATCATCATATTAAACACTTGACTTTTTAATATTACTAGTTAATATTCTCCTTACACTCCGTAAATTAACTTCCAAAAATCATTTCGATTGGCGGAAAAAGGCATTACATAAAGAGTACGTAGTCCACAGAATCAAGTATATTAACTTCACCCAGAATTCTGCAAAACATCTAGTGCTTCTAGGAAATAACGTATGGTTTGCATTTACAAATAACCTGAAGTAAAGTATACTGACGATATACAGACTATGTTTTAGTGATCGAAACCTTAAGAATGACTTTTGTGACACAGTGTCGTTCCAGATCACAGTTCTCAAAATCTTGTTTTAATTACGATTTTTTTATTGTTTTTGTTTTGTTCGTAAATACATGTTTTGCAATATTCTGATGCTGTTTTGTTTGGTAAACAATAACTTTTTTAGAAAAAAAATAGGTCAAATTGACTGTTTAGTCCTAATTGATAATAATTGGCTTGACACTTCTGAAGACAGAATATCGGATGAATTTGAGGAATTAAATTGATAACCAAATAAATAAGGACTTTTGGTAAAATGGCATTGTCACTTTGGTCGCATTTAGAAATATGCCTTTTAGTTTTTTAATCCATACAAAACCTGGCATGAATAAATTTCCATATTTAACCTATAAGCATACACGATTTCGATATCGTACACCACCATTGACATTAATTTTGACAAGTCAAAATGTATATGTAACAAAGTACGGGGGAGTATGATATTATTTGTGCTACGTCAAGTTGATATTGAAATGAAAGTCATTCTGTTTTCAAAGTATGAACCGCTATGCAAAACTAAATTTTTGTGGCACTGCACCACAAGTCATGATACTATGATGACTAATAGATCCTAACCACAGAATGTACAATCAGGCACATGACCCGGAGGTACTGAAAGCGCTTTGCACGAATATCAGACTTGAATCCCAGGAAAACCACACAAGATTGTTTGTATCCCCAATAGATAAGACCCCAGGATAAGCCTTCTGTTAAAGAGTTGTGTGAAATAAACTTCAGAATATCCTGTGTGGTCATATTACACCCATCTCAAAATGTTACCAAACTCAAAATTTCCACTCTAGCCGTGACGTCGTCCAGTTTTTTTACTATTAAAATTCGCACTTATTATTTCAAAAGAGTGCACACTATTTTAATGTTTATCGATACTTCGAATTTAAAAACGACATTCGCACATGATCTAAAATAACGGTCACTGTTATCTTATAACATTTGGCACACTATTGTGGAAGTTGTCTGCTTTCCAAGGCAATGTCGTTTTTTTAAATGGCGTCTAATTTCAAAGTCCCCTGTACTTCTAAACTCGCGTTACTGTGCTGCCTTTGGTATGAACATATTCATGAATGAAAGTTGATTTGATTATTTATGACAATAGAAAATGTGTCGATCTGATATCATTGGTTTGCATGTAACGCCCTAAATAAAAAAAAATGACAGGGTCGTCCTATTACTTTTGGGACGTACGTCGTATTTATCATGGTTAACATTCTTTTCTAAACAAAATTTGATGAGGTTTTCGAACAACGTGTGCAAATTTGACAAATGTCGTATTTATCCATCCGTCGTATATTTGTAAATAAAATGTTTTGGTATATATTGTTTCTATGCCAGTTCAAATGAAATACTTCAAAACAAGCCAAATATTAACATATCTGCTGGAAATAAACATCGCATTTTCACATATCTGTAGAGTCAGGTTGTCGATTATGCCACAAAACACTGACATATCTGATTGGTCAGGTCTAACGCTTTTTAAGATCTTATAGTCAATTGATCATTGTGTAAAACTAAGATTCAATGAGAAATGTGTTTTCTACAGATTAAACAAGGTAAAGTTAGTCGATGTCTGATTGTAATTCAAGGACTATAACTTATAAAGTATTCAATTTGGCCACCTCAAAAGTTTATCTAAGATCTTACAGTAGAATGGCTAGATCTACTGTGTAAGATGAAATTACGTGACAAATGCGATTTCTACAGAATACGCAATTTCTAATAACTCAGGCATAAAAATATTTGATATATAGGTAGCTTAACTGATCTCATTATTCGCAAAACGTACGTGTGCTTAAATATCAGACGCTGATCGTGTTTAGATATATCAGAATCGTCCGTTCATTTATTAATTTGTAATAAAGTGCTGAGTTTCTTATTCTAAAAAATAAACCACTCTCCCAATTACAGAACATAAATTAAACGCTAACCATGTGTTACAAATAAGTTGCATATCAAGTTAGAGTTGAAAATGCTTCGGGGTCATTTAAGATAATTAATGTTATGATAAGTGTTTCGTGTCTGCACTAGTTTAAACTTTTGTTTTTAATGATAACGTGCCAAATATATATATATATATATAGACAGTTTACAGGCCATGTGTGAAAAAAACCCATAATAGTGTGCTTAAATATCAAACGCTTATTATGATAAGACAAATCTAAATGGTCCTCTCAATTCATTGGATATACATGTGTGTTTCAATAGTTACACTCATTTCCCAGTTAATTTTGGCTAAATCCTGGTACTCCAATTATACCTTTTCAAATAAATACAATATTTATGTCTGTAATATGAACTTTCAAACACTCGTAAATCATAACAGTAGTCCTAATGGTAGTGACATTAGTTATGATATGTCATTGGTGTGTGACAAGTGTTCATCGAAATGTATGGATGCCATTACACTTCAGCAAAATTGTCAAAGTAATAATCTCGCTATATTGCTACCTTTAGTTTAATAAAATTTTAGTTATCCCCTTTGCGTCAATTCAAGAGTAGTGAAGACATTTGTGAAGTTATTTTGATATAATTATATGACATGTATTTACTGAGTATAAGCTCACTGTCAAACTTTAACTCAGTTTTACAAGCAGTTACCGGAACATAATAAATCTTAAATCAAACGGAATTGTTCTTATCCGTTTCACTTCCTTTAACAGTAGTGAACACACAGTCTCTTAAAATGAAAGGAGCAGAATATGCGAAGTTTCATTGATGTAATGCTAATAGTTAGTGAGAATGAGCTTGCTAAAAACTTCAACAAAATATCCTAAAAACAAAGAGGGGAGGCGAGAATAGTTCTACCTTATATGAACTCATTTCTACTGTCACTTTCATTCCCTCTGAGATATAAGCATTCCTAAAAACATTTAAAATACAACTACACCGACGTGGGGTTGAGCACTATAGCTCACATTTTTCAAAAGTAGTCGAGCTGTAAATAGTTTGGTATCTTATACGCATTATGCATAGCAATAACCTCATCAAATTGCTCAAGCATGTCAAATGACATGCGAATTTCATCAGTAATATATTTGAGATCTGTGAGAAACAGAATATCTATTGGTGCATACATCCAAATGTATAAAATGTTATACACTCTTCAAGCGTTTGATCAAATAAAAAGATGCGTGTATGTCTCAAATTCAAATTTCAAACGTTATCGAACTTTGTTTTATCTAAAAAAACGTTAAACGATTTAACTCGAAAAACATGAATGCATTTTCATAAGTTTAGCTTCCAGAGAATGCATGTCGTGTCGCAGTTGGTGATGTCAAATATGAAATAAAATAGCCTTGCAGCTTAGCGCTCAACATTTAGAGGACAGTTTAAGGTCTGTTCGGCACGGCTTCAATATAATGCGATTGTGTGGAGTAGTATGCCATGCATCTGTGGCATGATACTCCATTGTGGCTGTACTTAGAATACTGTCTTAAGTAGACATCGTTGAGATATGACATAAAATTGCTGAAAGAGACGCTAAACACCAAACAACAACCACTACAACATTATGATTCGTCCAGTTTAAATAACATATTTTCTATAAAGGTATTTAATTATCTTTATTATAACAACGTGCTTTTCTTCTTATTTTCCAGTTATTACAAAAAAGCAAAAACACGTTTGCAAGTGTCTTCAACTAAGCAAGCAATGACTTCTCATACGAAACAGCTCAAATGCATTAAAATAAAGTCCTATCTTCAGTATTCAGTAACACAAACGGGTATTGAAAATAGATTTTGCGAGTATCGGCAGTTTAATGTGATATTATATTAGTTGACTACTGTACATCATACATTGTAACAGTTCGAGAACGTTAGACATGTCTTGATTATTAATATTTACATATCTACTGTAATCGTTCTTATTAGTATATATATATATGGATTGTTTGTGATTACCTCCACGAAAGCATACACTTTATTGAAATTTGGCGAAAAATGTAGATTTTACAAGAAATGCGAAAATGTTTACAGTGAGTATTTAAATAAAATTAATACATAGATGCATGCACATAATAATACTTTTTATGGAAATTGTAATTATAAGCCCTTGAATTTAGCTGTTTAGTTTTTTTTAAAAACAAAATCATTTCAGCAGAGTGTAATGTTTTTATTTCAATTTTGTTATAGAAATATAGCGTTTATTTAATACAATCTGATACATATACCCATTCTAATGACACTCGTAATAAAAAAAAATATGTTACCGCGTAATTGAAGAGTAAATATATCATTGTTCAATAAAATGCAGTTGCAAAATTAACATTTTTATACTAAACGAGCATATTTGTATGAATTTTATATTACGGTTAAATGACTGTAAACATTTATTACATAACAGTATGCATATTTCATATATTGAACACAATATAAGATACCGATTTCAGGCGTATCCGTAAATAGTATGTAGTGACACAGGCTTGTCTTGAACAATTTGCTTTTCTTTGTAAGCGGAATTGATGTGCATGAAAAATTCTAGAAATCGTCTTTAAGTTGCCTTAAAAATGATTGCATTCAATCACTGTGTTGACAACGTCGCAATTGCAATAGTAATAATGGCTTTGCGGTCAAATATGTATAATATTTTGCTAACATTATTAAAATAGCAAGATATTTTTTTTTATCTAAGAAAATTAGAAAATATAATGCAAAAATAAATATTAAAAGCATTATTTAAATTTTCATAAAGTGATGAAAAATATTATTCTACTTAAAAGTTGCCGAGAAGCAACATTGTATACAATCTTTGTGCTTGGAAGTATTTTCTACATATTTCTATTTCTTGATATACTTAAAATATGACACGAAACTTAATTTTCAAAATGATTCTTAACACCAGCATACAATATATAATAAAACGATTGCTCTCGTCTACTTCAGATATTATTTATTTTAGGAATATTGTCAGTGTGTTCATTTATTGTACTTGCATATATTTATAATGCATAGACTTTTTTATGTTGTTACTTAATTGCACTAGGTACACTGTATTAAGTTCATATTATTTTAGATATTTGAACGATGCGCTTTATAAAAAGTACCTGTATTGAAGTTTCATTTTTATACAAATAATGTTGATGTATGCATTTCCTAAATGTTGTGTTTTTTTAATCCAGTTTTCTTATTGGTTAAGATGTATCTTATATTCATATTTTGCTAGTTGAAATAATCTGCCTATAGACTTTTTTGATTTTAGTTAAACAACGAAAAACTGTATCATGTACGTCTGAATAAAAGTATGGTTTGTTATGTTCTTTCATTGACAATTGAATCTCTATAACATAACGATTCTATTATTTATCTAATTCCATCCTCAATTTAATTACTAGAGACTTTTAAAATACATATACTATGAAAATTATATGAATTGATCAATATTTGTTTTAAGAACTAGAATTTAGATCTGGTTACTATGGTGTTTAATATTATTCCTTAAAATGAAGTTTTTCAATTGTATTCTATATCGTAAGACAGTTAAACGTTCTAAATAAAAAAAAAAACGTTCTAAAATAAAAAAAAAAAAAATTGTAAAGATTGATATATTGATTCATTGTCAGAAAGACTATTTTTATAATGAACAAGAGAAACAATGAAATAACACATTGATACATTATACAATTATAGCAACAAGCTGAAATTGTGTCTAAAATTGGCGTCGTCTCCAGTAAATTAACATATATGAGTTTCATATATCGGCATATGCTTGGTTACAGATGGTCATGATATGTTGGATTTCATATGGTCATCATATTTAGATATTTAGATTGATAAAGTTTATTACAGTTGGGGAATAATGCCAATCTGTTAATATTAGCATTCAGAAACAAGAATCTACTTTAAATTTCATGACTTACAGGATCGGTATGATAATGATAGAATGTTAAATAAAAGATTGTAATAATGCTCTATGATCCTCTAAATAAAGCAATTTAATGAGGTTTTTAATAAAACATGTATTTTTTCCGCTTATGTAATATTGACATTTTAATGAGAAGGAGAACCGTCGACTTTATCTTGTCGCGTTTTAAGGTCTTCAACAACCACCATATTGTATTAGAAAATGGATTCAGACTATCGATTATAACTACTAATAAACATTTCTGACCGAGATATTTTCTCGTCAACGATCGTTTTCCGCATATTATATTTTCAATAGATTTAAAAAAATATGTTTTAAATACATAAACATACTACCTATGTCCAATATAGGAACACAAGTAGAGTGACAAAATTGAACATGTATATAACAAAGCTGTACTTAACAAGGAATTATTGCAGGGAAAATTTATAACAACGTCATGTGAGACAGAATGAAAATTTAAACCGTTTCAACAGATATTTATGTTTTTTCATTAATTTTAAAAGTAGTTCATGTTATAACGTTGTTTTATTTTTTATATTGTCTATTTTATATCTTCGATAAGGAATTTTCATTTTTGTTCTAAAAGGTGTTTAATATCTTTTGGTGAACTGGAGAATGATGGGCGTAAAATCTAAAGTTACTGATGATTGCCTAAAGGGCAGAAATAATTATATCTAAAATCAAAATGATTTTTCTCTAGTTCCATTGAGTCTCTTAAAATGTAAGGAGCACAAGATGCGAAGTTTCATTGATGTAATGCAAGTAGTTACTGAGAAAAGGGTTTGCTGAACAAGTTCAACAGAATATAATAAAGAGGGGGTGGCAATAATTCTACCTAATATTAAAATGAAGTTATAACTACGATCACTTTCATTCCCATGAATGGAAATGAAGACATAAATATTGAAGTTTCGTTGATAGAAAGTTATATCTGAGATATAAGTATTCCTAAAAACATTTTTTAAAAGAACCCGCCGAGGTCGGGTGTTTTATAGTCACTAGTGAATTATTTATTGTCTTTTTATAAATTAGTCTAATAGTTTAACTTGGAACAATGTATGAATATCTATAACTTTGATAAAAAGCCAAGTGGACACAGTTTATGGATGTTCTGACGATTGACGGCCGGGTACTTGTCAAACGATATAAAGTGTATTCATGAAATAAAAAAGTCATAATAGATATATCGTGCTCCTTTTAACTGAATGTTAGCATTTAGCAAGTAACACGGGTAAACAATTAGGATGCTTATAAAGCGTATACTGGAAAATACATGCCAAACGTGTTTACATATCCCGACAAGAATATTTCATTTATTTAATGAGTTGGTTATAATGAAGGACAAGTAAATACTTGTAAACCGCTTACAGGAGTCATGCTTATTATTGTGTCAGTTTAGGTTTAGACTCGGAAGAGTAGAGTTTGGGAGATTTGGGGAGGGTTATGCTCTAAGATGATAGAGTCTCGTCTGGATTATGTTTTGAAGCATATCATATTTGTGTTAATAGTATTCATTAAAGTTTAAACGAAATATTTGCAATAATGTAGAAATTAATCTATATAAAACGTCACTGTTTTCTGTGTTAGTTATGTCACATTTTTAAAAAGTTATCAAGCTAAAAATAGTTTGTTACCTTATATGCATTATGCACAGCAATAACTTTATAAAAATTTCTCAAATTATGTTTGGAAGAATGTCAAATGACATGCGAACTGTATCAGTAATATATTCGAGATCAGTGAGAAACAGACTTTTTATTGTTGCATACATCCTAATGTATAAAATGGTATACAATTTTCAAGCGTTTGATCAAGTGAAAAGATGCATGTATGTCTCAAATTTAATCTCCTGACGTTATCGAACTATGTTTTATCTTAAATACGTTAAACGAGCAATTGATTTAATTTGAAAAACATGAATGCATTTTCATAGTGCCAAGTATACGTTGCATATGGTAAATGCAAGTATTGCTTCCAGAGATTCAGATTCATTGATTAAAAAAATAACATCTCATTTTTCTACGAATAATGTTGATGTTTGCATTACCTAAATGTTGTGTTTTTATAATACAGTGTACTTATTGGTTAAAATGTATTTTATATTCATATTTTGCTTGTGGAAGTAATCTGACTATAAACATTTGTGCTTTTGGTAAAACAACGAAGAACTGTTTCAAGTTAACCTGAATAAAAGTACAAAGCTTATATGTACTTACCCAAAAACTTTTCTTAAATATAAAAATGAAGAATTATTTTAAATATTGAAATATTGATTAATTAGTAAAAAGGCTATTTTTATAATGAACTAGTGGAACAATAAATTAACGCGTTTATAATTTACAATGATACCAACAAGCTGAAATGTTTCAATGTTTTGATAATTATTTAACTTAAATCATGTATAGAACACTCAAACAGGGTCATTTATTGCCAATGGGGATATACATTTGATATTTTATGAGACTTATATGATATTCAAATGAGTTTCATATGCTACGTTCCATATATTGTCATATGCTACATATGGTCATAATATGCTAGATTTCATATGGTCATCATCTGCTAGGTTTCGTACTGATGGTCATCATGTGCTAGGTTTCATATGGTCATCATGTGCTAGATTTCATAATTATGGTCATCATATGATAGGTTTCACATAACCATCATATATGCCAGGTTTCATATGAACCAATTTTCTTGTGATCTCATATGTTCTTATGATTGTCAGAAGAGCCATATGAGATTCATAATAAAATTATGTTAATTGATTCATATGATTATTATACGACATGTTTTATATGAATAACACATGAACAAAATATTAAATTGCATATATGAGACCTTGATATCCATACAAAACAAATATAAAGACTATTATTCTTAATCAATATATCAAAAGAGTACCGTAGATTGAGAATAATAATGGAATTATAACTTATTCTTATGATACAGCAATGCACTTAGTTCAATTTTGGTTTTATTGGAAACACGTTACTTCTCTGAAACAGAAATTTATATCACGCTTTGACATATAGATATAACACATCAACTGGAACTTATTCTTATTATTAAATTTAATTAGCTCAATTTCGGTTTCATGGAAATATGTTACTTCTCTGACACAGAAATTTATAACAGACGATGACGTATTGATATTACACATCAACTGGACAAAGGAATTGCTTACGTAGGGTAGTTGTATAATGGCGGTGAAGCAAAATGCTTGTTTCTTTTATATAATGCATTTGCCTTATTTCAATACCTCATTTTCAAATTGTGAATATAAAACAAAATATTGTTTGAAATTTGGGGTTTGAAATACATCATTTCTGAATTCTACGTTCTCTTTATCATAAGTATACACAGTGAGCAATATATATATATATATATATATATATTTATATATATGTCATTGATGTTTTATAGAGCTTGTGATCGTAGATGCCTATTGTAATTTTACTCATTTGGGTTTAGATTGATGAACGGTATGTACAAGTTTTGTGATAGGTACATTATGTTAGTGTTTATTATTATGAAGAAGTAGATAGAAATCATTAATAACGGCTAGTAATAGTAAAGGGTTGTATTGTGAGTAAGATAGACACATATTGTCTAAAGTAATACAAATTAGAGTCATTAATATTTCTTAAAATTATATTCTGCATAGAAATTTTGTATTTGTTTATTGTCAAATATCTTGTATATGATAAAGACAAATATCAATCAATAATGAATTTTAATTCTAACGTTTAAACGGTCATTTGCCGTTTCCTTCATACATTTCAGTCGATATGTTTAAACAACTCCAACGAAAAAGGTTGATAGAGGTATAAATGATTGAAAACAATATATTACATTACGATCATCACCAACACTTTATAAAACTATTAAATCACATATCAGTGTGTCGAGTTACAGAAATAAAATTACATCTTTAAAAAACCATAATAGTACAAGGTTTAATGTTAAAACTGGTAGACACATAATCTTAGCTAGGACAGAAAATTATGCCATATTAGTTAAATTGAAGGCAAGTATCATTTTTTATTATATTTCCTAACCAACGATTATTTGGAATTCAGTACGTGTATAAATATTTGACCTTTTAAATAGAATTAAATTATTTTTTATAAATAAATCAGCTGTATTTTGAATAAAGGCATTTAAGCCAGCGTCAAATGTTTTACATTCAAAAAGACTGATTTATATACATTGCAACAGTATGATTTACTGGAATATATAGCCATGTGCATAACAGTGTGCATCTATTATATTTTCACTCTCGTATTGATGTGTACATGTACTGTATTGTTTTGTGTAATTAAAGAGGAACTGTATATGTTCAAGTACTATTGAATTAAATTCTGTTCTGTTATGTAATTGTTAATAAATGTATAACTATAATCACAGATCATCAATTTTGTGCCAGTAGTCCAACTAGCTTACCCTACCTGTGCCACATTCATCCTGCCGTAGAATGATCAGGGAGTCAAGTCCTTGCTTTGCTTCACAATGTTCTTGTAATGTTAAACTAGTGTACAAAGAGGGACTCTGACTGATATTAAATCTGACAAATATTCAAATGGTCCAGTATTGATACCAAGTGATGGATTTTAGTACGTTGGAGAATATTTCATTGTTAAGATATGTAGAAAGACGTCATATTTAAATATAGGATATATATCCATCTTTAGCAGCATATTTAAGCTAAAAAGTAAACTAACACGGATAAAAACCAATAAATAAAGTGATATTTAGAAACAGTGATAAACTGTACAACATAAGCATAAGCTTAAATTTAATATGATACCAAAGAACATACTTCTATCTGAGAATTCGTGAAAGGTTACATTACTCGAATAATAAAACTACCATAATTGCTTTTTATGCTCAGAATATGTATAAAGACAGATGGGAAATTTTACTGGTCATGTATTGCAAAACACAATGATATCTCAACATAATTGTGCTTTAATATCAAAGTTTATTGAATATATAAACATACGCCCCCAATACTTTCTGTGTATGAGAATCTTAAAAGGTATTTAATTTAATACAGCATATTCTTTCAATTGCATAATATAATGTTATTGATATGTTGCAAATAAGTTGGTATGTAACGTTAATATGTGATCATAGCACGCACTTCAACCATAGTAATAAAAGTCAAAACCTACATCGGTGGTTTAGTAGTCTGGTAGTAGACATTGTCGCTATTTGACTTAGAGTTTGTTAAAAGAGCCGCTAAACACCATACAACAATGACTACAACATCGTAATTATTCCTTATACCATGTTTTCTATAGAGGGCTTTATCTATCTTTTTTTATAACAACATGCTTTCTTACGTTAAAATATTATTCATGTACTTAGTATCACTTATTATTCCATTATTATAAAAATACAACACCTATTTAAACTATGTAAGCAATGTCATCCCATACGAATCAGCTCAAAGCCATCAAAATAAAGGACTCTAAATGGACACGCAAATAATAGCTGTGGCGGAGGATCGAACCCACGATCAATCGATTCTGGGTCCGATGCTTTCACCACTAGACCACGTTATCTATCAATTTTCGTACACAGTGTATATATTCGACCGTGTTGCTTAAAACTATGAATTCAGCCCATTTACCATAGACGTTTCCATATACATCTGACAAAGCACTTAATACCAATCTCTTGAATCTGCGTTTCATGTGTTATAATGTTAACGTGGAACATGATGAAAAGCTTTTTGGCAAGAATGTCAAAAGTATCGAATTGCGTTGACGATGTTACATTAAATGATCTCATTTTTTGTGTACAAAATAAAATCCAAAATGCGCATAGTTACAATTTAGAATACCGGTGTATCGTAAAATCCACGTGTTTTTTTATTGAAACAAATGATAATTTATATACTAGTAGATGTAATAATTACAGATATGCCAATAGAGAGATAAAACAACAACTCACGCTTATAACCTGTGTAGTGTTGTAAATATTCAGTATAATATTTAAGCTCGATTGCGAAGAAAGTTCAGGACTTCTATATGAATCGCTTTTGAGGCGACTTTCTGGGTAGAATGTTATATAATTAAGTGTTTTGGGCGAATGTTTATAATATATATGTTTTAAATATGTTAGATGCAACTGTATGTACAAGTCATTAACATCTTGGTCTAGGTATGTCAATGATATGTCAGGCAGATATTATGATAAGATATAGCCTTAGGCTTATCATGATATAGAGATGCTAAGATATGGACATGTTCAATGTCGACTTGAAATTGAACAATAGCCAGATAGTAATGAGTTGACCAATCATTAAAAAGGATTCGATGCCTTTTTGGAAGTGGAAAAAATAGAACTATGAAGTAAGTTGGCGACAGGACTTGCTAGTTTTAGAGAGACCTCGCTTAGATTAAGATATTAGCTTGTGATTTAAAAATTACATAGAGTTAGAAACAATTATTGAGATATATATAAACATGTGAATAAAATGACTTTAAATGAAACAATTCTGTTTGAATGTCTGTTATGCCACAAGAAAGAGTACTGAGTGTTGTTTTATAGGAAACATCTGGTCGAGCTGGGGCTCGAACCAGCAACCTCTGGCGTGACTTCTTTATTATATGCATCATATTATAATAAAAACAGTTTCACTGTTGGTATATATGTATATATATATTGGCCGAATCTCGGTAGTGATTACCAAATTACGTTGCTACCATTTTGAGGCAGTAACAGAGTCGTACGTTGGTGCGCTTGATTAGTTCACCTAAATACTCTCAAATTCCCGAATAATTCATTTGTCTTCGGTTTTGGAATTATGCCACTTTTTAAATTTTGTCTAAGTAAAGAAATGATGCCATGCGAGGACTTATTGGCATAAGTTAAGTTATCTGATAATAATGCAGTACTAAAATACCGTTTACACACCAGTGGTGATGACGAATGTTCCAATACAAATAAACTGTTTACGTCACACAGGGCTTTCCCAAGAACATGTCTATTTATAGACCGGGGCGGACTTTTATGGTTTCATTTCCAATTTATGTTTTCGAAATATGAAACAATTTGTGTCTCATTCTATGGAAGTATACAAGAAAATGTTTGGTAAACTATGGGTGCATATACTGACAACGACGGAGCCAGCACAATAACATTTCGGTCCGTTCCTTTAGTATTGTATATACAGTACTAGTATTCATAAGACCATACCAGCCATTAGCTCAGTCGGTAGAGCACGAGACTTCAACTAATTAATAAGAATTATAATTACAGTCATTCGGATGAGACTATAAACCGAGTGCTCGTGTGACAGGACTTACACTTTTCTGGGGGTATCGACCAAATGGGACATCGAAAGCAAAGTAAATTAGGCTTATAAACGACAACTACATAATGATATTTTAAACGAATTATTTATTCATTTTAATAAGGATACCAAATTTATATGTGTAAAGCAAACGTATAAGCTATATGCGTACTGTGCAAGTTATGTATGCCGGTAAAGGTACAAATTATATATGATTCATCGTCGGATAAACCCCGGGGTCAATTTTGATACTCTCCATCCATACATGAATGGAGAATATCGAAATTGATTACCCGCGGGTATTCGACGATGGTATGCATTGTAAAATGTAATGTATACGTTTCATGTGTAATGTCAATGTAATTGTGAATGCTTTGTTAAACCGACCAAACGTGATATTATATTATATTATATTTAATATAAACTAATAAGAATGATGTGTATTTATCAATAATAACATTTACATAGTTTTACATTGTGATTGTAGATCTATATTTTCTGAGAGATTGATTGACTGATGATTGATAGTGATCGATGAAGGAAGGATATTGACCATCTAACTCTGAGAACCCATGATCTTTATGAGATGAATTACATAATATAAACTGTGAATAAATATAAAGAAAAGTCCATACTCGTTTTGCAATTTCGGACCACTAAACACAAATATACTAGGAATAGAACAAAATATTAAAAAGTACAAAGAAAACATGATGCGATAACCGTTAAAGTTCTAATTGTTATCAACACAGCAAGGTCATTTGTATAAAGGGGATCCTTTATCAACTACTTTAATTTTTATCTAAATAAAATACAGGGGCGGATCCAGGATTTCAGTGTAGAGGGGGTGAACTCAGGGGCGCATCACAAAATCTGAACGGGCACATATGTTGTCCAGTAGAAAAATCTTGGTAAACTATGGGAATTATGGGGAGGGGCCTTCGCCGGATTGTAGATTCGCCTTTGTAATAGCCCTGTGGTGTATCATATTTACTTGAAATATCGAATTACGGCATATATTCAGCTTAGATACACCCACACGTAACACTACGAAGGGAATGGAAATGATCGTTCAACGACTCATGACCTTGTCTTTGAAGAAGAGGAAGGAAAAACATGGCTTTTGTCATGCCACTGAGAGAGACCGCGACGTGATCTAGTGGTAGAGCGTCCGCCTCGCATGCGGAAGGTCGTGAGTTCAATCCCCGGCCGGGTCATACCAAAGACTTTAAAAATGGTACTAGAAGCTTCTTTGCTTGACGCTCAGCATTTAGAGGAGAGTTCTAGGTCTGGTCGGCCCGGTTTTAGTATAATGTGACTGGGTGGGGTATCATACCATGTGTCTGCGGCATGACACTCCAGTGTGACAGCGCTTAGAATACTGTCTCAAGCAGACGCCGTCGCGATATGAAAAATTGTTGAAAGTGACGCTAAACACCATACAACAACAACAACAAACCACTGAGAGACCCGATCTTCTCGTCGACTTAATATTATGTGTCTCGCAACTTTGCCAACAATAAAATATGTCAACAGACTTTTTAAAATCTGACATCAATTAAAGAAACAAGCCTATATGAAAATTAAAAAACGAAAGTAGAAATAAAAGTATTTGATTTTGATGAATATGAAAATTCAAAAACGAAAGTAGAAATAAAAGTATTTGATTTTGATGAATATTGTCTTCAACTGCTATCAATAACAATTAATATATTACAAAAATTAATAAAATGTTGTACAATACCTTTGCTTGGTTAGTGTAGGTCTACTGGTAAAAGGCAATCATATTTGTGATATTGTGTGAAACAGAAGTACAAACAAACCACTTTCCGCGTAAGATCGGACACATATCAACTTTGTTTACATTAATATCTGGGTCGTCCTTTACCACCGTCTAAAGTACAAAACGTTTAAACTGATATGTCTAATGGTTAAATCCTCTTAAAGAATAATAATCCTTTCTTCTATATTAAAACGATGTCAAATTATTAAAAGTGCTTAACTAAAATATCGATTTATCAATAGCTAAATTTAGGTTATCTAGGAATAACCCTAATACGCTTTCGTGAAACTACGTAATTCTATTTATAGTTAAACTCGTATAATACATTAATATCGAATGCATTGTATTGTATAATTTATGTAACAGACGCATGTGCTGTTATCCCTTATCCGGGAGGTTCCATCTAAAATAGAATGACGTAGTTTAAAATAGCGTGTTGTTATTTTATTTTTTTTTTTATATTGCATCGATTTCCTTTGTACCCGATATAAATAGAATTCACCTTGACCCTGTTATTTATAAGCCATTATGATATGTTTAGACTAAGACAACGACGAAATGTTGTGAGTGTATTCCATGAAATGGGTGTTTCTTTTTACGAAATAATTGTTTACGCCTCACTATGGAAGTGTAACAAACTTAAGGTTATACAGATATGTCACAAATATATTGATATATCAAATAGTCAATTAGAGGTTTAAATTACTAGTATTAAGTCCAAATCAGCATATACCTTTTCGTTCGAACTAAATTTAAAACGTAAATTATACATGAGACTACTTACTGAGCTATTGGCTGTCAATACACTCACTTAACTTACTAACAAAGGCACCGAGTTTATGTTTTCTATGTAAAACATATCAATTACTTACGGGAATTTCAATTAAATGTTTTTCTTGCGATATTTTGAAGCACATATAAGTTCATCAATGTATTACTTTATCGACAGATAGTCATTTTGTGTCGCTTAGAAGGTCGCCTCAGATTGACCTTTCCGCCAGCCAATAAGAGCATTGGAAGCAAAAGTAGATCTATATTTAGCTTAGATCTCAGTATCATGTGCAATTATCACGCTTTTATAATTGTGACAACGAAAATATTGTGACTGCGCCTATGTTAAATGTAAATATTTTCCAGAAATTATAGAAATTAGGGACGATACCTGTACTTTTTTATCTATAACCCAACATAGGACAATATTGTGAAAATGTTTTTAAATGACATCTTCCTCTAAACAAATCCTTGTATCTTGGCCTTATATAGAAATAACGATAAACAATATATAGGCAAAGAAATCATTTGAAACAACTCACATATTCATATAAAACAAAAACCTTTTTATCATAAAATTTGGCATGATAGAGGTATAAAACGTGTAGAGCAACTATATGATTATAGAAAAAAAGACTTTTAAACATTTAAGGCATTTAGTGAGCTTTTGGTGAAATACCAAAAAAAATGATTTTTTAAATATAGTCAAATAGTCTTATGTATACCAAAATTATAACAAAATAACCACTTTTTAAATGATAGTTTGACTACCAAAAAAAAAACCAAATAACTTCTTATACAACTACCAATTAAAACGAGAACCAAGCATGAAATCGAATCAACAACTCAAATGGGAGATATTATTTCCTAATAACTATCTTAAATGGAACAAAATATACACTATAACTTTTAGATCCACAATCGACTCCAAAATAATAAAACTTTCAGTACCAATATCTTATAAGAATAGTACCTACAAACAAATCTCTTATGATATGTAATTTAGTCAATTCAAACTTGCAATTTTGTCATATGGATGTAGAAACAATTACTCAGCTTTTTGGGGAATATATACATGTACAACCCTTCTGGAATAAGATAACAACACACCTAAGAAATATAAAAAAAAAACAACCTAAATTTCTGTTTATAGACCATTACTTTCGGATCGATAAACTCGACGGAAATAGTAAATTACATAATGTTCTGTGCAAAACATTTTATGTTCATGAATAAATGTCGAAATGTTACACCAATGTTTTCCCCTTTTAAACAGAACTTACATAAACAAATAGCAATCGAGGATTTTTTCATATATATTGACTACTCAAATCATATCAACACTTTCTAAAGCTTTTGAAATTGTTTTCATCATTCTGAATTCCAGCATCAAATTTAATAAACAAATTTGATCTCCAAATAAAATGCTATATGACATGCAAATTAAATTAATTCATAGTGACAATATAATAAAACTTCATCTTCAATGGGAAGAAATATTTCACAACCTTAACTTGAAAATTATCCATTGTCTACCTTTCTAAAGTACATAGACACAAAACTAAGATCATTTCAATACAAATACATTATGAGAATTTTATTAACTAACCAGTTTTTATATAAATGTAAAATAGTTAATTCAAGTCTACGTGAATTTTGCAATAGACATACGGAAACTATGAAACATACATTTTGGAAATGTCATTTTGTAAGAGCCTTTTGGGCTGAAGTCCATCATGTTTGTATTGCAAACAATCAAGCTTTTAACATATGTTATCAAAATATATCTTTTGAGTTACATAACTCATCAAGATTCAACTCACTTAACTGTATAATTTGACTTGCTAAATATTTATAAAAGTAAATTTATGAAAAGAATTCCCAGTATTGCAGCATTCATACCTTATATACACAAACAAAGCAAATAGAAAGACTTATTGCATAAACAAAAACAAACTCAGGTCACATGAAATTAAATGGGGAAACATGTAAACTAAAATTACGAAAATATAATGTATACAGCTTCTAGCAAAATTCTACTTCTCATCTTCTACACTTATTGTTTACTTTCTTTAACCCGTCTTAAGTACTTTCTCTTTATATTCATCAGATAATTTACTTGTAAGATATTATATTAATGTTTTATTATACTCAGTTACCATATAATATGTTATGATTCAATATATTGCTCGTATTAGCCTATTACACTGTATTATGTCTTACATGTAATAAAAGATATTCATCACAAAAAAAAACAACAACAAAGTCAGCCATAAAGATGTAAACGACTCTTTCTACTGCATGTTCATTATATTTATTTACGGATAACTAATGTTTCTGTGACATTATGAGGAGAAACATATATTAAATATGGCTACCGATGGTAAAACACGTCTTGCATTTTACTTTACAGTAATTATCTATATTAAGTGATGGAATTGTACATATGAGTAGACAATTTAAAGGAGATCCGATCCGTAAACATCATCGGAATCATCTCCGAGTCATATACCACGGTAATGTCACTTTAAAATGAAAATACCATTGTTACGGAATGCATGACCATTACATTAAGTTGATGTGAATGACTAAATTTATTTCATTATACAAAGTTCTTGGTGTATGCGTTATTATGGTAGTGTGTACACGTGCGCGCTAATATAATAATATTAAAGCAAATCATTTTGTTATGTACTGCAGCGAGGGCAGCCCTCTGGTTAATTTGGTCACATAAAAATGCCGTCTTAAACGACGTATCAAATTAAATAAAATTTGCATCAACTATTTCATTTACGAGTGTTCGAATTGAATCCATTACAATAAAGATAATGTGGCTTGTTTTATAAATTATGTAACTGAATGTTAACTTATGTATGATGGCTATTTTTCATGAATATTTATATATTTTTATTTGATTTTCAGTGAAGTGGTTGCTGTTGGGTGACTCAAGGCGAGTATATATACTTTACTTATATGTATAGAGAATACTAGGTTTGTGCATTTCTCTGCAATGTTTACTAGGTTATGCTTAGAAAATGCAACAAGGCGAGGCTCTGCCGAACTATAGTTGCGTTCTCGTCTACTATATTATTCTTTTCATCCTCCTGATCAAAAGACATAATACATATATAGTTCTATCGTAATGTCTTGAAATCGTATTTGAGATAAAAATCCAAATGTTCAGAATAAAAAAACCTATTAAGCTATGTATCGAATACACTTAAATTGATTCAATAACCTCTTTATGATGTTACGTATTGACTGGCAATCGAATGAAAATATAAGTTATCACATTAAAATTATTATGCATCAACTATATAATTTGAAATTGTTTGAATTGAGTTCATCAAAATTGTGCTTTGTTCTATAAATCATGTAACTTGTTTGTTATGTTTTCTTTAATATCTCTGTTTATTTTCATTTGCAGTGAAGTGTCGATTGTTCGTTCCAGTTTTGAATCTTGGAATAGTTCTATAAACTATTCAGTCGAAAAAAACATAATAATTATGTTTAATACAATAAAATATTTAAATACACGATTTGAAGGTCGTCAGCTCGCCATTCAGACGCTATTCAGCGAGTTGGGCTATACTGGCAATCAAAAGCGAGAACAATTTGAAGTCACGTTACTCATTTGAGGCACACTCAAACTGCATTGGAATTTAAGAGAGAATATTATTTTCACTAACAAGGCTTAGAAAACCTGTTTATAAAAATAATTTCTAAAAGACATGCACATGTCAATAAAAGTTCATTATTAGTGTATACAAATTTACTTTAGCTCGATTGCGATGAAAGCTCAGGGCTTATATGAACCGCTCTCGAGTCCGTTTCCTGGGTAGAACCAGTACTGAGTGTTGTTATGAGAGGCACCGGGGGATCGAACCTGCAACTTCTGGCGTGAGCGGCCAACACTCTATCGATTAGACTACCGCACCGCTTAAAAGTTCATTGTTAGTATACATGTTTCTAAGTATGATATGTTGGGAAATTGGTATCCGCATGGAATGTAGTTTAAACTATCGAATCAATTAAACATAACTATGCTATTTTAAAACAGTGACAACAGAGGTCACCGCCTTAAACCGGTCAGTTTCCTCTTTTTGTGCAACGGACTGAGTAGACGAAGCAATCATTATAAACGTGAACATGTTAATGTATCGTTTTTAAGTGTTGATTGAACGGTAGAACCAAATACATTATGCATTATGGTGTTCTGTAAATACATTTTGGAATAATATATGGCATCTAGTGTTACTGGTTGGAAATGTGAACTGTTTTATTTGGGTGATATGTTTAAAATACTATGTAGACCAAGACAAGCAAACATAATATTTGTTGTACCAAGCCATGTCAGCTGTTTATTGTTTCTAGTTACATCTATTACATGTACTACTATTACTACATTTTTATTTGTCTCTTCTTCTTCTGCTACTTCTACTACTACTACTACTACTACTACTACTACTACTACTACTACTACTACTACTACTACTATTACTACTACTACTACTACTAAAATTACTACTACTACAACTACTACAACTACAACTACTACTACTACTACTACTACTACTGCTACTACTACTACTACTGTTACTGACGACCTCCTCTATATGACGACTCCCCGCGTTATAGATTGTTATTTTCCTCCCAAAGATTCTTACTCTATATTGACTAAACGACATCCTGCCCTACTCCTAAATAACTACGCTTCCTTCGGTTTCTCTGATATAACTATAACATGCACTACCATTCGTACTTACGCTGATTTTTTAATGAGCCCAGTGAGTACGGGTTTCATGTTTGTACATATAAAAGGGTAATCGTGGTTACATTCCATTGTAGCCCAATAAGTCGACTTTGATATTTTACATAGGAATACTATAGGAAACAGGATATTCTGTTTTTCTCCTCTATTTTCCGCACCTGTTACCCGAAGCTTTGTTTAGTATTTATAGGCTGGTTCTTTTAAGGATAATGAGATATATAAGAGGCCAGCATATTTCTTAATACATAGTAATATTTGGTTTAAATAATCCCTTTGAATGGGGCTGTCAAGTTTAAATAAAGGGACCAGGTCCAATGGGCGAAGTTAGGGGACTTTGAATTTTACATAGGAATTCAATGGGAAAACAAAAAAAAATTGCTTTTCTCAACCGTTTTTTGGTCAATATTTCAATCATCTTGATGTCTAAAACATTATGTAGTTATAATAAAGGAGTTTCGGTCCATAAGTGGCCTAAAATACCTTATTTCCTTGTATATACATCTCCTACCAATTTTTGTCTGAGAAAAAATATATTCTTAGGCTAGTATAATTATATATCCTAATTTTAATGTGTACATTTGCTTGTGAATTAATTATCAAACACAATATACGAGAAGTTTGAAAAACCTTTCCAAAAATAATTTAACTATTACCCATACAAACTAACCCCTTTTTAAAATTTCATCGCCCCACAGATGCGTTTATGCTGGAGAATACAACAGTAAGAGGCCAGCAGAAGCCCAATACTGTTTAAAATAATAAAATTTGGTCGTTTTGTCATGGGTTGCCATAACAGTTTTTAAGACAATAAAAAAATAAACCTGAATAAAACAATGATTCAATAATTCAATTATCCTTGTGAGTGAGTATTTTTTCTTATTTTTTTGATAAATTAAAGAAAAGAAAAATACACAAGAAAGGACCATTTGAATATTGACATTTTTGTTTTAGTTTGGCCAATTTGTTCATCATCTTAAAACTAGAGACATATAAACAGTGTACATGAGTTACTTTTGAAACTAAATTCATTAGCGTACATGCATATTAAAAATAAAGAATAAATGATATATTATTTTATTTTATTTATTTTACACTAAATGAGAATTAAGCGGTGATGACATAACTGTATACATTTTTTATTATTGTGTTATTCGCCTTTTTAATATCATAAACAAACAAATAAGCAAAGAGTGACATATGGAACAAAAACAGAACAAAAATCGTCCATGAAATGTAACTATGATCCTAAAAGCATATTTAACAAAATATTAGAAAGACAGATGCAATGTATTTTATAAAAAACTCATACAACCAAATGCCAGAAGTTGATAGCTGGAAAGAAAGAAACGAACAAATAACGGAGTATAAAACGGACTGCATCCCTTCCACTGTTGAGACGAACCCATATTGAACAAATCGGCGTGAACTGTCACCACCGCAAAAATCGAACAAGTGATGTTAAAACATCTGATTGTTTGTATGTTTTTCGTTGTTACAAATAATAGTTTAAAAGTGTTAGACTTACTAAAACCTCCGAACTTACATTACATAAAAAAAGGAAAAGCACATTCCTTTAATAGCGAAAACCGGATATGAAAATGACTGATTTTCACGAACAGCGAAACGGACTGAGCACAAACAGTGGCCTCTGCGCGAGTTCAAATCACTATTTTAATAAAAAAAGGAAGTGAACTGCAACTATTCCAGCATTTCTGTTATTAATATAGATATTTCCAAATCGAACGTCAAGCTTAAATCATGGTATTGAGACCACAACTTCAATTTTCACCTGCATTTTACCCCAAAAATGGCGACCAAAATATATTTATTGTAGCTTGGGACGCTGAGTCGGACTACTTTCACCGTTGCTTTGCTGTCGTTAAAATAGCAAGATTGCGTACTGTAATGACTGTCTGGGTCCTGACTGTATAGGATCATTGGCTTATATTTGCGTTTTGCTCTCCAAAGGGACCCTTTTGTTTGCGTTTGTCTGCGTTTCAAAGGAATTCCTTTGCTGCAGCGCTTCCGTGCCCCTTATTCTCAAGTAACAACAAACTATGACAAATGTCTATGCCACTATTTATCATGACATATAGTTATACATGTATTTCTCCCTACGAGGCTATAATTTCTCAAACGCTGTCAAATCCACGTTACCGCTGTTTTTTGCACCATCTCTAACCTATGGATTTCAGTCTGAATTGGTTGACTCTTAATTTGGGATAGAAATTTCACCTTGGGTCCTGCTTACTAGGGTTTAAAAGGCATGAGAGCCTGAGGATAAAAAAAACTTCCTCCTGAGAATATCTATGGTAATATTTGCTTTAAAAGTTATATTTTGGATAACCTAGGAAAGCGATATGATTGATAGGGGCTAAATGAGTTTTTAACACATGTCACAAGACCCATCTTAGACCTAATTCTTCAGCTGTTTGTCATTGTTTTCATAATAAATAAAATCATGATTACATTTACAGAAATATTCCACATTTCAGTAAGGAAAATACACATAAATATGACAATAATATGGATAATTATGACCACCATTCTGCAGTTTCGCCCAAGGAAGCACTCCCTTTTTCCATAATTGGTGTAAAGCACAACTCAAACAAGTTTCAACTATCCATCATAATATGTTACATCCATGTTTCTTTTTCTCGAGTTTCTTCTTTGGGGAAATCAACGCCCTCATTACCTTATCAAATACATTCTTAATTCCTTGCTGCGTTAAGACAGAACATTCCAAATACTTTGTAGCATTTATTAGATTTCCTTAGACTCGACGCTAGGTTTTAAAATGAAGACAAATACTACTTTAAATGTATTATTTAAGAATTCAGACAAGATTGTATTTTGTTTCCACACACTTTGAACAAGACAAAGTGAAGTTAAACGTTTGCTATTTTGCTCCCACGATATGCATATGAATGTTAAATATTATGTGTCCACAAAATATATGACAAATAGAACATACATGTTTAGCATTTTGTTCCCACGCAAAAACTTTTAACAAATTGCATAATAACGTTTAATATCCTGGCTGCACAATATACGACACATCAACGTTAATTTATAGTTATACGTCTTCCTGTCATGGTGTTTTATACAACCTATTGTTATAGTATGTATCGCATTACTACAGCTGGTGCAGGATGTTTTTAATATATATATATATCAATTTCTTATAACGTAACAGTTATATTCCGTCTGCTGATACAGGTTACACATAAGCCTGGGTGTATCATAATACGACATACCGGATGGGCCATGCAATATCAGATTAACAAACTCCTCTAACTTTACAATTGCTGAATAGTTGTCGAATCTGCGCAAATATAAAAGGGACGTAACTGTTAAGTGAGACGTTAAATGGTACACATTGTTACATTTACGCCGGACACCATTTTAATTTAATGACAAATGTGTTAATGTACTTATCAAGCGTTCATCATTAATTTCTGTTAATTATTTGTTTAATTAACGGTTCTTATCATAACAGAGCCTTTTTGATGCTGCTGATTTCGACGTTATAAGCAAGTAATTTACCGCGAACATATTTGACTGTGCTTCAAGTATATCCATTTTTTTTCACAAAATAGAACGATAATCGTCAAAATGATAAAGATAATACTAATAAAGATTTATTAAATAAACATGAACCATTGCTTTTTTTTTAAAATAAACGTAGAAAAATATCAATTAAATAGAACATGACAGAAAAACACACTCTGTCTATTATAAAAGAATGAAATGAAAAGCTAAACATAGATACAAAACTGGCGAGCGCGGAATCAAAGATGGAATTGGAATGGGTTTTGCCAATATTATCTGATCTATTTTTCTGCAGCATATTAAAAAAACCCATTTAACTTTATGTTCTTCCGAGTTCTTTGTCAGTTTAACTTGGCTAGAGGGTTTAATTTTCTTATCCACAATACACTCTAGTTAAAGAATTATCTTTTACACCTACATGTACACTACATACTACACACCTTGCAAAAATGGTGACGTTGACCATACAAAGTGTGTAATACAAAACGACGATTTCGCGATTTCGTCTTGTACATGTATAACTTTTCAACACGGTGTTTTTATTTGTCTAACGTTTGATTTATTGAGATGATCTTTATTCTGTTATCGGTAGGAAACACTTGAATTCATTTCACAAGTCCTATCTTTCCTGATGTCGGTAATGTATTAGTATTGTTCGGATATAAACTGACACGTCAAGAAGAGGATTTCAATTAACACAAACGAAACAAACACTAAATAACTAAAGAGTACTGCAACAGTTCTGTTTGATATTTTGCAGATGGTAGAATGTATCAAAGTTAACGTTGCCTTTTCATACTCAGATTAGACAACCCGACAACATAAACAATTGAGATTGATCAGTCCATTCATATAGTTATTATATATAGACAACTTTTTTAATGGTTAGGTCCGGGGTTTTTTTTGTGGGTTTTTGTAGGGGGTATTCATTGCTTGTTGTATATCAGTCGTTTGACTGAAACTCATTATTTACTACTGTGATACATGTACTTAATGCTTAAAATTATACATGTCGATAATCGACTAGTGTAGTCGCTTCCCCACTACACTTATCTTCTTACAAATTGTTTCCTAATATCTGTTTCTTGCATATTCAATTTATTTAAAAGATATATCGATGCGGAATTATAATCTTTTTATCCATTGTTAACATTTAATTGTGAGTGTGTGTCGGTGCATGCACTCAACGTATACATGTTTAAAAACATACGATTCGCTAGCTCTCGGTCTATCACGATTTGCAGGTGAAAAATGTAACAAAACTTGTTCATTACAAAAATCAAAAGACAACTTAACCAGCAACAACTAACATATTGGTAAGCTGAGTGACAATCAACAATCAGAAACAGTTGGGATGCCGTTATTAATCTCTGATATACAAGGGAATAAAATGTGTAAGGTTTCGTTTTGTGTGTAATTTGTCCCAATGATATGCATATTTCACCGTGGAAGGTAGGGTGTTCAATTAAGAAAATGTTGAAAATACTATAAATCGCTATGTTTTACACAGCACTTAATCTAATAAGCTTGTACATAAACACGATTGATCAATTGATTATTGTGGACAACAGGTTGGTTTAATACGCGTCAAACAAATACAATCCCCCCCCCCTCAAAAAAAAAAAAATCTCAGGTATTTGATAATTAATAAGCGAACATATTTGTATGATACCCAAGACATTCACAATACAGAAATAATATATATTTAAGTTGGTGTAAATTTACATTCTAATACCGTAATATGACAGCTTAATTGGTAAAGGAAGACCTCAGACTGGGTGGTGGGATTTGAGCTATAGACCATCTGATTGGACATTATTATTGGGACTAGTTGTTGTTTTGTTGTTGTTGATGATGATCAAATGAAAACTGAAATTTATATCGCACGTACGATCGTGTTTGATAATTGAATTTTTAATAAACATCAACAAATTAAAAATCAAACACTTATAAAGTGAAATATCATCGTTTTACATATATGTTGTTTAACAATTTGTTTCAAAACAGAAATCAAATTCATATATTAAATAAATAAACACTTATACATGATATTTACAAGACGGAGAATTACTCGCTTATGTGAGAGTTGATGCTTCTATTTAAAGGTAAATTAGTATATTGACTTAAATTAATTATGGTATAGTCATTTAAAAGTACTTCTTAATTTATCAATAACATAGTTATTATAATTGTTTCAAGAATAATATATTTTTAACATAATTTCTTAAGTTAAAATCGTTTAATCGGGACAGGTATTAATTTAAAATTATAACAAGAAGTTATAATAAATTGATTTAATCAAAATCTTTTGAAAAAAAAAACATTTCGCATGACTGAAATTAATATCCCACATACGATTGTATTTAATAATTAAATACCGATTTTGGAATTCAGATCACCTATATACACAATCGCCCAGGATATAAACCAGTAAACTGTCTATCTTAGCTGACATTGCAATTTTAGCACAAACTAAACATATCATGTACTTGGGAATCATTTCCATGTGCAATAAAAAATGATTTTATGTATAATATATTAAATAAAAAGAAGAATTCCACGAATATGAATAATATATCATCTAATATTTCAATAATGATTTACTGAAACAATACCTTAAAACATAAAAATATATTAATATTTACAATTTCACAAAATAAAATCTTTGTAAAAACTAATTATTTTCATTCTGTTTTCGTGGCTGTCTCATTTGCTGCGTTTAATGTTAGTTATATATATATATTTATTCTGGTAATAACCAATCGCTAACTTTCACATATATATATATATATTTTTAAAGCCTTACCACACAACCTCACTCTTTTCATGGTCAGTCTTAAATTGTGTCTATAACGTTTCCCAAGATAGCTAACTAAAAACATGCGTAGTTTGTGGGACTGAAAAAATAATATTCGGAAAGATATTATCCCCGCATTATTCTGTACAATGGTAATTAACTCTGTCATGTGAGTGGTCAGCTGTCATTTACGCATTACTTCCCCTGTAAACAGTACAACAGTCTTCATTTAAACTATCCACTTATCCTTTCTGTAGGTTACGTTAAAACGTTAACATTTTCTTATGGGGTTTGACGCTATTATAAACACATTTCAGGTTATATATTGCAGATCCAGCTTAACTGGGAAAGGAACACATCAGAATGAATCAAATAAGAACCGCTTTAGACAGCTCGGCCACGGAGGACCGTTGGAACTAAAAACAATTACATTATTATTTTCAGTAAATACATTTTTGAATGGTACTTTAAACTATGTTCACCGTATTACATGTTACATTAGACACATTTACTGCCTGATGGAAAACCTAAGGATAAATCAGAGTAAACGTTTTCACATACATATTTTGGACCCAGCTGCGCTCGTACTCACGACCTCAGATGTAAAAGGTAAGTCTGACGATAGAGTCTTAGATCATCTGAGCAACGAAGGACCCATCTTTACGTTTATTAAAACATGTACATTAAATATTAAGAAAAAAAATAATACAATTACGTTTGTAAACTAATTAAAATGTTTAAATGTTAATTATTAGATATACATAGTTAGATATTCAAATATTTGTGCAGATACTTATATTTACCTATAGTTACATACCAGCAAATAATTTCATGCATATTTTGGAAACGAAACAATTAACTGTTATCTTAATATAATATGTATGAAATAACAGTATATACAATTCAATTGACATAGACGTCTTACTGATGATCATTTCAGGCTCCCCAATATATTTAAATATATACTTAAACTTTTCAAAGAGAAGCACCAAAGTGATCATGTTTTTAGACTGGCTCTAGAAATTTTGTTTCATAAAAATGATTAATGAATATTAAAGTATCCAGTCCCAATTCAGTTAAGTTTTTAAGTTTATAAGTAAAACTTAGAAACGTGTTGTTGAAACAAGGTACCGGGCCCCGTTTTCACAAATTATTTCAACTTGATGTTTCCTCATCTCAAATTTTCGAAATAACTTTATTCCATTGATTATTTTGATTTTTTTCGAATGAGTAAATGATTATTATCACTTCAATTCTGTGTGGTCATTTAAAATGTAACAAGTACAAGTGATCATTAAGAAAAGATGACATATTTAAATAGACGTAAACCTCAGCTTAAGATGTCCAGTGAAACCGGTCTCCGGTCCTTCTCACGGCTATATTGTTAGTTGAAAATCAACGCGTCTGATTGTCAATGCAATCGTTGTGCGTTCGAATCCTCTGCCCTGTCAAAGTCAATGATGATCCGTCATGAATTTTGTTCTTCTTTCTATTCTCAATATATGAAGAAGTAGTCAGTGATTTGTAGAGATAAGGAGTGGTGTATTTGGTGATGGATAACAGACCAGTGGATTCAAGCAACGATGAGTAGATGCGCTGACCGTCGTTAACTGCACTAACATTTGAAAAGCACGTACAATCAAACAAACACAAACAAAACGATAGTGTATCTGTAATAAAGCGGTCAAAAATACAAGCACAGACATCAAAACTATGCATAAGGTGCTTTTTTCTAATTTGAAACCAAAATGAATAATTACAATTAAAATACATTACAGGTAGAATTACGCAAACAATAAGATTATCGAGGAAAAATGGTAGAATAGTTTTAGACAACTTTATACAGCTACACCGTCTTCTCTTCACTATTCTCTCTCTATATATATTAAAAAATATACATATAATTTTCGAAATTGTTAAATTTTTTGTTGTATTTTGGTGTCCAACATCGCTTTCAGCAAGTTCAGTCATATCGTGACGGTGTCTACTTGAGAGAATATTCTAAGCGCTGCAACACTGGCGTATCATGCTGCAGCCATATTGTAGGGTACCCCACCAAGTCGCATTATACTGGCACCAGGCTGACCAGTTCCAGAACTATCCTTTAAATAATGAGCGCCAAGCGAGGAAGCTTCTAATACCATTTTTATGCCTTTGATATGACTCTACTGGGGATAGAATAACCAACCTTCCGCATACGGGCCGAACTCTTTACTTAGACCACCGCTGTTTATCTTGAAGGCGATATGATTAAAACATTTTATACACAGTCAAACACAATATAAACCAAGCCGTATTAGGCGTATATGCAACTTATTAATTACCGTATATTTCTGAAATATTGCTACCATAAATGTATAGCTAGTTATGTGCCGATCGGGTTGTGTGTGCTCTATTTACTATAAAGTTATTTAACACCAGTGGAAGTAGTAGTAATAGTAGTTGTAGTAATGGTAGTAGTAGTTGTAAAAGTAGTAGTAGTAGTAGTAAAGGTAGTAGCAGCAGTAGTAGTAATAGTAGTAGTGGTAGTGGTAGTAGTATTAGAAGTAGTAGTAGTAGGAGTAGTAGTAGTAAAAGTAAATGTAGTAGTAAAAGTACTAATAGTAGTGCCAGTAGTAATAGTAGTAGCAGTAGAAGTGGTAGAAGTATTTGTAGTACTAGAAGTTGTAATATTAGAAGTAGTAGTAAAAGCAATAATAGTAAAAGAAAACGAGGATTAGTAGTAGTAGTAATAGTAGTAATTGTAGTAGTAAAAGTAGAAGTAACAGTAGTAGCATTACTAGTGGTTTAAGTTTTATTTGTAGTAGCAGTAGTAGTTGTACAACATATAGTGGTAGTAGTGGTATTAGTATTTGTAGTAGTAGTAGTAGTATAAGTAGTGGAAGAAGAAGTAGAATAGAAGTTGTTGTATAAGTAGTTGTAGTAGTAGTAGTAGTAGTAGTAGTAGTAGTAGTAGTAATAGTAGAAATATAATAAGCAATAATAGAAGCAATAATTATAGTACTTGTAGTAATAGTAGTGGTGGTAGAAGTCGTAATAGTGGGAGCAGAAGAAGAAATCATTGTAGTAATAGATGAAGTTGTTGTAGTAATACCACTATTGCTACTCCTACTACTTCTACTACTAGTACTGCTGTTATTATTAGTACTACTATTACCACTACTACCACCACTACTGTTTCACCTACAAAATGTACTTCTTACTCTACTACTGCTACTGCTACGACTACTACTTCTACAAAAATATACTGCTACTACTCCTACTACTACTACTACTACTACTAATAGTACTACTACTACTACTACTACTACTGCTACTACTTCTACTACTACTACTACTACTACTACTACTACTACTACTACTACCATCACCACCGTCACTACTACTACTACCTACTACTACTATCACCATCACTACTGATACTACTACTAATACTACTACAACCACCACCACCACCAGTACTACTACTACTACGTCTACTACAACCACATCTACTACTGCCACAAACACCACCGCTACTACTACTACTTCTACTACTACTATTACTACTACTATTACTACTACTACTACTACTACTACTACTACTACTACTACTACTACTATTGCTTCTACCAATACCAGCACAACCGTCACTACTACTACTACCTACTACTACTATCACCATCACTACTGATACTACTACTAATACTACTACAACCACCACCACCACCACCAGTACTACTACTACTACTTCTACTACAACCACATCTACTACTACCACCAACACCACCACTACTACTACTTTTTCTACTACTACCACTACTACTACTACTACTACTACTACTACTACTACTACTACTACTACTACTATTACTACTACTATTGCTACCAGTATTACTACAATAACTAGTACTACTACTGCTGCTGCTGCTACTACTACTATGAGCTCTACTACAGCTGCTGCTGCTGCTGCTATTGTTATTTCTGCCACTGAGTACACTACACGCACGTACAAATACAAATGCTTCTTTTATGGTTGCTTCTGTCACTACTACTTCTAGTTTTAATGCACTTGTAAGCACGCACATGCATTCACGCGCATGCTGCATATAGAAACTTTCAAACGAACGTACGCTTCACTCACACACTAACGGACACTTAAACGCAATTACACAAGCACCAACGCTGTGATCACATTCGAGAGCATGCCCACATTCACTCACTCACATAGACACGCTCCTACTCTACTCGAACACAAAATAATTGATCTATAAATAGAATCGTCCAATCGGATTGTTTACATTCCAATTGGACGATTCCATTTATAGAATCTATAAATAGAATCTTCTAATTGGACACTTTACCTTCCCATTGGAAACTTGTGTTTCCAATTGGAATTGACCGCTTGGAAATGGTTATTTCCCATTGGAAACTAATGCCAAATGGAATAAAAGAATTCCAATTGGACAGGGCGTTTTATTCACTACTTTAATTCCATTTATCTCAGTATTTTACGCACTTTTTGAGATGTAATTTTGAATTTAACTTAATAATAGTTATAATTATCCAAAAGTATTAAGTTTATAACATTAAAGTTCGTAATGAAAAAAAGTTTTTTTCCAGAAATTCACTGTGTTGTGACTTCTTAAACGTGATATAAACCAGTCACATTAAACAACTTTTTAAACACATCAATACTGAAGATGTTGATATCTTGCAATCGGAATTAATGGTTAACGCGTTTACTGACATATCGCTTTGTCGGCTAATACGATATGCAGATATATCCTGAAGAAAGTGTTTACAAAATGCTTCATTTACTCCTTGTAGTATACCTTATAAACAAAAGAGTACCATCAAATGGTATATAATTGGCTATACATATTCATAAAGATGAAGATATCTCGGGATCCTAAAAGCAAATGAATTACTTGACTCTGATATAATCATAGGTTACATCAAGTAAGTCGTTTAGTTTAGTTGTTTTACAATGCCTAATGTTTACATTTTGATTATTGTTGTATTGTTTGGGACAAAGGCAAATATATATAAAAATACAATATATAAATCTTAGAAATGAGCAGCGAGAATAATACAAAATAAGCCATTGAAAACAAATTCTTAAGATATGTTCAAGGTATTGCAATGGCTTCCATTTTCTAAAAGATGTTGTTATCACACTGCTGTTGTAGTATTTATTGCAATTAATAGTATATCACCACCCTATAAATCAAACATTTAGACATTTTCAAATAATACATCATAAACTTTACGATCTATTGATAGAATAGAACTTGTTTCCCAAAAAGCTTGCAACAATTATTTAAAAAATAGTTTAAGTTATACTAGTACACTAATACGGAATGCTATACAAGTATCTATAATACATCTTTCAAATGTTCACTCATTTAAATGTCAATATAAAAATGACCTTCTAAAATCACATAATTATTATTGAATAAAACAGTATAAATATACATGTATATCAATGCTAGATGCATGCTTTGCTAAACTGAGTTTTTGTCAGAAGTATAGTTTATTTTAATTTGTTCATATTGTAATGTTTTAAATATTGTTGCAGAAGGCGATATTGAAAATATGATGTGTACATTGAATTCAGTAGTATTAAGTCATAATGTGTTACATTCTAAAATAAAGATATAATTATTATTATTAGTAACAGAAATAATTTAGTAGAGGGGGCATTGAATAATACTCTTTTGAGTAATTGATTTAACATTTAAACTTTATTTAAACTAAATTTATCTTCGATGACTACATACTGTGTCAAAGCGGAAGTCTGTGCTGCATGCCATTCATTCACTATGTATGTATTGCACGTTTTATAATTACAAGTACAATACATATATACTTGTCATTATTAGCCGGGCCCGATTAACTCAGTCTGTTACGCGTCCGACTATCAATCCAGGGGTTGTGATGATTTATATACGACATTGTGTCTCATTATCATTCGTCTCTCACCACTGATTCAACAGGGAAAGTTATCAGTAACTTGCGGAGATGGGGTTTGCTCGAGAACTGGTTAATCCCAGGAAACAGTGGTTAGGATAACTGATCGTCTGTTAGCCATCGATGGCAAAAAATGACGCTAAATATTCATTTATTCAATCAATTGTCATAATAATCTCTTATTTTAATTATGTTCATGGTACTGCGTCCATTGAATGCTACTTCTTATGTCGTTTGATATTTTCTGATCTACGATGTGTAATGACGTGTTATAACCTACTTTGACTGAATAAATAACTTTCTGTTTGATTTAATGAGATGAGTGAATAGTTCATGTAAGAAGCATGTGGTTATGCATTGAACAATCAGAAGACAATTCATTTGGTTTGAAAACGAAATTAATGCCAAGGAGTAAAAGTATTTAATGGTAGATTTTAAGTATGCGACCTTATAATTTATTTTTAATCTTAAGTAGTGGTAGGAGAGAAATATAAATGGGAAGTTTAAGAGATAAAATGAAATAATGAAGAAGAAGCAAAAAACGAGAAAGATCATAAGAGAGAGTAAGAAAAATACCAAGAATGAAAAGACGAAATAGAAGACAAATGTTCTGATTTTCTGTTAATATATTAAAGTTGGTTTCAGAGGTTTGCATGCCTTAAATATCTATCAAAAGTATTAACCTTTGATATCGGCTTTCTCTGGAATTTAGAAATAAATGCCAAGCACATATTACAATGCATATATAACTGAAACAATACATTATTGTTTCTAGCCGGTCAAGAGATCTGTCATAAGATCATTGACATATCATCTTTGAATCTGTGTCATGAACTCGTGCCCACCTTAGTCATGGTATCTCAAGTGAGGTGATGTGGACAAGCGATGACTTCTTTCAGATTCGTTTAACTAAAAATGCTACGAAGTCTTTCTCCACTGTTTTGCATTAAATATAATTAAAAATAAATAAGTTATAGCTGTGAAAGGCAAGCAACGTAGACATACTTCTAATAAACAACACGACTGTTATTACAAACGCACTTGAAACACATGTTATTGCACTGACTGTGCGTGACGTTCAACAATATATTCAGGAAAAACAATTTTGTATACCTCTTGTTTCAATTCTGTGGAGACGTCTATTAGGCAGTAACATTAGTCTGTTGCAAACGTAGCGCATTTGTATCATTAATATTATGCCAACGGAACCGTCCTAAGAGATATCTTGTCATTATGAATGCAATAATTGACAATAACTATTTTACGAACACCAAGTAATTTGTTGGGAGTGTTTATGGCAACAACGGTAAAGTATAATCTTCTCGTTTACAATGGCGCTATCGTACAGTGCATTGGTGCCGCCTTACGACTTATAACAAACTGAAACACACTTAACAGCTGACACAGACATATAAACTGACACTTACAGAGACAAATGTTTGGGTGCATGTGACCGTTTCATTTATCCAACATTTTGGGTCCTCCGCGGCCGAGTGGTTTAAGGTGCCGTTTCAAGAGGATTTACTTCTCACCGCTTAAGTTACAGGTTCGAGTCCAGGACGGTCCAACATTTTTATGTGAGAGACGGAACTTCTAATATAATTCATTTTGAGGTCTTCATCCACCAATAAAACTGGATACGTCATAAATAACCTGAACTCTGTTGAAACTGATGTTAAAACCCATCATCAAACATTTTCATATTGACAACTCGCAATAATAATGAAAATGACACCACTCATTAGTTATTTTTCGCAATTAAACTTTCAGTTTATCCATCGTCATATGATCATGAAACTTATTTATGGAAATGCATGTTTAAGTAGCTGCCAATTCACAATGTCTGGTTTTGTTATGTGATGTCGAAGTAGAGATCGATGTTTAAGTACTCCATTTTGATTATTTAATTGTTCGTGTTACGTGTAGTGATGTGGTCATGGTTGTGTAACTCTTAAAACAACGTCTCTAGTTGGCATCTTATTTAAATTGCGTGTCAAAGTTTAGAACACTTAAAAAAGTAAACAATCAACATTATTGTTGCATTGTTTACTTAACACTGCATTGTTCTATGAACAGATAATGTTACAATCTACACTAAGAAATGATCATGGTCATAATCTTTGGACTATACAAACCTTTCGTAGTTAACAAATACAATATACTGGATGGACAATCTTAAAAAGACACGTTTAAGCATTACATGTGGAAATTCAAAGGAAATAAAAAAAAATGGTAATCTAGTTTACAGAAATTATTTACCCGCATCTTTCTTGCCGATTAACTCCTAGTAACATACTTATTATTGTATAATTAGATTAGTTTTTAACGTCCATATTTTTATATTAAATTAAATAGAATGATTGTTTTTTTTAATGAAATATTAGTATTTTGCTAAAAAAGTGTATACATTTCAAGTTTTAGTGTAAGTGTTTGGATAGTTTAGAATAGGTTTATCTTGGTGAATGTTTTGAAAAGGTGATAGGGAGGGAAATTCAATCGAGTATTCATCATAGTAAAATCCTTATAATGGGGAACTTATTTTGTTCTCTTTCACATTGAAAATTTAATCTGAGTTTATATTGGGAAACTGTTCACACACTAAGCATTTGCATATACACGTATATATTAGTAAGATTTATAAAGGTGACTTAAACTGTGTTTTGTATAAATCAAAGTAACGATTCAAATGCATATATATATATTGTATTATATCATATCATATCATATCATATCATATCATATCATATCATATTATATTATATGACCCTATGAAACAGTATATCATTGCAAATGGGTATTGGATTTATTATGTTGTTTGGTGTTTAGCGTTACTCTTAACAATTTTTCATTGATATCACTGGGATAATGTGGAAAGTCGAAACAACTATTTAGAAAAGTGAAAACCACACCATTATTGTTTCGTTGGTTCGACTTTTCACTATTGTGGTTTTGTTGTTCGTTGTTTCAACTTTACTTAATCTAATACATATGTCGCGATGACCCCCAAAGAGGCAACGTATATTATTGCTTCCGAAGAATTATATACTAATAAACACAAAGTGTAAGAAAATGTGGGTTTCTGCTTGCTAACATATTTTGTTTGAACAAAATTATACGCACTGTACTAATGTATATTAGCTTTCTATCAAATTACCATACTATAATTACAACACATGTTTTATTGCAGTAAGGTCACCAGTCCAATTAACTTGAAAAATCAGAAAACATAAATAAAGGACTTATATAGTAATTCACGATGCAGATAGTCTCCAAATTCGTCTTGACGCTTGTCGTGGTCATTAGATAATGCAACACATATGTTATTGTTAAATAAAGCTTAGCTTAATATCTTTTTTTATTGTGGTATTTTTAGTATATGATTTCTCCCATGTAAACCATACGCTTTGCTGACAACTCTTTTGAACAATATTAAACAAAGGATATACTTTAAATATTTTAATTAAACCTAGTTGTTTTATATCTTATTTGTCTTTGTATACATATTCAGGATATGTGTTTAGCTGTAACCCATGACAACACATCAATATACTTTACAAGTCTATATTTGGTTTGACAATCAGACCACTGTTACTTTTGAAAGGTTTTTACTTTTGTGTTAATTTCGAATCAAAATTAAAAGTATTCATTGGTTTAACATCTCAACTTTTAATTCATTTCTAGTTTTTCATTACCTGGACAAATATATACAAAAAAATCATTAATTATGCTTGCAAATCTTGCATATATTTAGTAAAAAACAGCAACTTGTATTTCAATATCTTTTTTTATTATCTATTATTAATACTTCCATTTGGAGTAATCCATAGATTGAATTTGAACAGTATTTTTAATTTACAAATTGTATTGTCACTGGACAAACCCATTATAAAGATAAATTTCGAAGGGTCATAACTCAATGTAAGGAATTTATACATGTATATGCCGAATTAAGTCTGCAATGTATAATGTTCTCTCTAAATATACCATTTACAAATATTAATAAGATAGGATACGAAATGAAACTTAAATGCTATTGAGCTGCAAACGTAATAAATACCCCCTTCTTTTTAATTGACCTTACGCGAGAGCGACTATCGCTCCGCCACTGGCCACGTGGTATTGGTTCTCCAAAAAAATACAATGTATTGTTTACTTTGACAACACAAGTCTTTCTAAGGAAAATGGCGGCTTAACAACGATAATCGATTGCTGATAAGATTGTCAACTTTTCGATTGGCAGCCCGCGTTAGGTCAATTAAATTACCTTTATCCATGCTGTGATAATCCTAAATTAGCTTAAATCGAACATGTTAGTAGTTAACTCTGGATAAAAATATAACTGAACAAAAATTGTAACTTCATATAAATAATATATATAATTGTAAAATTATTTAACAACTCAATGATCATAACTACAGAAAGACTATTAGAAGATGACTTATGTAAATGTAAGTATTGCTATGACATATACTTGAAATAAATTGAGATTGGTTAAAAATGTTTAGCCCATTTAGCGAATCTTCAATAAAGTTTCACTTTTTACAATTTAAGGGACATTACTTAAGGTGAGATGACCATCTGACGATGATCAGTTTTAACGTGTTTCTGTTGTTGTTGTTGTTGTTGCAACCGTAAACGATACAAATATTTCAATGTTGTGATAGTGTAGCGAGTGCTATACTGACTCTTTGAGCATTATTCTAAATATTAATAGTTCAACTCATTATCCTTATTTTATAATGGAAATAATCACATATCGGAAGCACTTCTTGTTTCAAAAAAACTGTGTTATACATAAATATAGTTAAAGCACAAGTCTAGTTTCACAGTTTTATCACAATATGTTACACCCATGTTTCTTCTTGTGAAGTTTCTGCTGTGGGAAAATCACTGCTCTTACTACCTCATCAAATACTGTTTTCATTCCTTTTTGTGTTAAGGCGGAACATTCCAAATACTTGGTAGCATTTATATCATTTGCTAAGGCTTGACCCTGGGTTATAGATATATATAAAAAAGACTGCTTTAATATCAGATTTCAAACAATATCATATTGCAATTTGAAAGTCAATATGTATACGAGTTTCATTAGATGAAATGGATTTACACATTTAATATCATTTTCCACATTATTTCACAAACCAAATTGAAACGACATTTTGCATTCTGTTTCAAAAGAGGCATAAAATATTATACACAATTGCATAGCGTAATTTAATAAAAACTTCAAAGATAGTTAAGATAAAGATATATAAACGTTTGATATTCTGTTTGTACATAAATGCATATGGTAAATTGAATATAACCGTTAATGATTTTGTTTTTACAGAATATTTGACAAATTATACATTAACATTTAATATCAAATTCCTATCGTTGAAACAAAGCAAACGAGTTTCAAATAGAGGGAATTTGTTACCTGTGAAGGTGAAATTAAAGTTGTTAAATTTTGTTTTAATTTTGCGCCATCTTCTCGCTGGTCAAGTTTTGTTCCGACAAGAATTATTGGTGTGTCGGGGCAGTGATGGTGTACTTCAGGGTACCACTGAAAGAGACGATAAGAATGTCAGTCTGAATATTAGTGTTTATGTGGTGATTGCTCATGGACTACTTTAAAAGACAAGTGAGTTGGTGGGATTGACTCATGCCCATAAAGCATCTATGTACTTACTCCATCGAATAACACTATAAATAGAATTTGGTCTCTTGGTTCTAAGACGCTGTCTCAAGATCACGGACTCTCGTTTATATGAGGTTGATGGTTCGAGTCTCTCGCGTCAATAAATGTTGATGTGATAACTTAATTAGTTTCTGCCAGAAAGATATTTTTTACTTAGAATGATTGTGAGCATAATTGACAAATAACATTTTTAAGCATATCTTTAGTATTGATCTAGCCAGTAATGTTTTGAGCGTGTGTTGTAACTTGTTTAAAATCGATATAAAATAAATAAGTTTAACTAAATCAACACCATTTACCTTTACTTTTACGTTATTGTAGCTATCCTCACTTACAAGCGAGAAACACATTATAAACACATCCTGTAAAAAGACAAAAAAAAACAACAGTTTCTTAAAAAAATGAATAAATGTTCGACACGATGTTATGTTTTTCATTTTTTTTTCTAACAAATACAAAAACATACGATGTTAAGTGTTTATATAGAAAATAGAAATCTTTACTGCAAATCCAAACTGTCATGAAACTATCAAATGCATCCAGCTGAAAAATAAAGATAACATTTGACAAAATACCTCAATTACAACATATTGCAATACCAAGATAATGTTGTTCTTAACATAATCAATGAATAGAACAAATGAATTCAGTGCAAACCATGTAGGTGCAGAAAAAGTGACAACAGATGTCATAAAGTGGAACGATCAGTCGCAAAATTATCACAGTTGAGCTTAAACTTGTTTTGATGCCATTTTTAATGGGGTCTTATATAAGCAAACTGCTCAGCGGGACTTGAACCTAGGACCTCAGCAATGATAGGTAATTGAAAATGCGACGGCATCTTAGACCACTCGGTCACGGAGGACTCCTCATTTTTTTTTCATCAGAACCATGATTTTGTCTTATGACAATTAAAACGGAACATTAAGCGTATTATGTGTGTTACGTGTTGTTTGCATTCTGTTTAATACAGTCCATTGATAATGCATCGCATTGATACAGCTGTCCAAGATATATTCCTTACGTTGTTGTTGCTATGTTATTTGGATGATTTTGTTCCCTGGTTAGACATATATTATTTTAACTTCAAATCTGAAGAACGTTTGTATGGATACTACCAGTTTCTCATAAAGCAACAAGTACATACCGTCTGAGGGTATGAAAGAGGCCTAAGTCTATCATAATCCGACTGACCGGCTGTGTCCCACAAATTTAAGTTGACAACATGCCCGTCTACCATCACATTTGCTGAATAGGCGTCGAATCTACGCAAAAATAGAAAAAAACAATAGAAACGCACATGTCTTACTTCATTTTCTGATCTTCAAATAAGGAAGAAATAACACCAATCCGTAGCTGTTTTTTAACTAACATACTGGTTGTTTTCGAACCTAAAACGTGTTAAGGTGAGGCGGTTATGCACTGTCATTTGTTAACAATAGACAGCGGTGTGTTATATCATATACCACTTTACATATAAAATTTTAAAGGGCTTAAAAGTAAAACACATTCTGGTTTTATCAGTAACAAGTAATTTAAACTAACAAAATTAAACTGAAACTGCTTCTATTAGCGCCAAGCATTTGAACGATAGTTATAGAACTGGTTGTTCCAGTATACGCACTATGGGTCTGATTGAACTCATTTTTTATTACAATGCCGGTCTAAGATTAAATTCACACACACGCTGCGGTTTTATGGGTGTATACTACTACTTTTATATATCCTTTGGGAATTGGATTGTATTTGATAATATCAAGCTGTGTAAAAGCCATTTGTGTCTGTGTATATTTTTGCGACTTTATTTTATACCTTCATTTGTTTTTATTATAGTCTATGATAGAATGGTAATCTTTGTTTTGAAAATGCATACCTATATCGACAACCAAACTTAGGTTGAGAAACTGTAATAGTAAACAACCTTTGTTACGAGCAGCTTAAATCAAACAACTTACACAGTTGGTACATACTCTCCCGGGAAGGCATCCGAGGTGTAGCTGATCAGCATACATGTCTTCCCAACAGCTCTGTAATATTATCAATATTATATAATAAAAATTTGTTATTTAAAGTTAATTCTTTTAGATATGAAGAATGTTATCTGTTGGACGCCCTTACCATATATACCGCCATGTGACAAATTCAAATATTGAGAACTGACGATACCAAATATCATATATTGCACTCAATGAAATATAAAATATACTCAAGTTATAAATAGTATATGTTGAACGTCTCTCAAAGTGACATGTTCAAATATTGAGAACAGACGACACCAAATATCATATAATGCACTCATTCGAATATAAATTATACTCAAGTAATGAATATTATCTACTGAACGTCCCTCAATGTCGCAAGTTCAATAAGTGAGATGATACTCAAGTGATAAATATCTGTTGAACGACCCTTGATGTGACAAGTTCAAATATTGAGAAGAGGCGCAACAAAATATCATAAACGTTCAATGGAAGTGTTCTTTGTCCCTTACATTGTAAAATACTCGTAGGGCTAAGTAACATTTGTCATTTCCGGTCCCAAATAAATATTTTGTTTAAGTATTGTTTTAGCCCAGTTAAGTACGACGGTTTGAAAGGCCTGCAGAAAACAATTACAATTATTATATTTCTATTTCTTAAAAAATACTGGACTCTCACTTTTGGAAGGACAATCACCCTTCCGCCGAGTAACTGTCAAATATGTTACGCTAAGCCTCTGTAATGTAAATATTACCGATATATTCAATTGTCAACCCACAACTTCTGATTACATGGTTATCTTGTTCGTGAAATCATTTCTGTTAAAATTGACGTGTTTACCGTCCTGATTACAGGCGAACTCTGTCAGCATGACTATCTTCCTAGAAAATGTGCCCGTAGGTAAAGCTCAATATTATAGACTATTCGTACATGATATATGAAACAAAAATATACTGATATAAAAATAACTTAATGATTTTGTTTATCGTGTCAATACGCCCGTTGTGGTTGTTATCTCTTATCTATATATTCAAAAGTACAGTTAACACCCGTACTCTCTCTCTCTCTCTCTCTCTCTCTCTCTCTCTCTCTCTCTCTCTCTCTATATATATATATATATATATATATATATATATATACAAGTATACGTACAAACTAACTTCTTCAGCTATTCCTTTTTGGTACTTTTATTAATCAGTCACATTTAAATTAAACCAATTAAACACGGGAATTGTACAATAAATCGGTATACTGTTAAACACTGTTTCTACATAGTTTGTACATGATGTTAGGCACAATGTGTCACTGTCGGACACAATCAAGTTCACTGGGAAGTAGGAATTAACGATTCGGTCAGTAAAGTACATGTTTTATATAGAATCTTATTTTATTTGTGAACACCATCAACACCTTTCCATTAATATCGGACAAATTTCGTCATGTAAAGATCCTGATTCGAACCCACGACCTCAACGTTACAGGTAAGTGATCAAGAATCGACGCCTGTAAGTTAGTACAATATATCAGATTAAAAAGAAAAGGAAATCGATATGCAGCCTAATTATTAAAAATATTTCTCAATTTAAAATAGAAAACTATGCACATACCCGTCTCCTACTACGACACACTTTACTGACTGCATCATCCTTAATGTCTCATGTGTTGCCTTCAACAAACATAGCTGATTATATGAAATAAACTTGCACTTCCTTTATCATCACCTTACATTTGTTACACAGGTAAATGTGTTTTATTGTTACGTACATACTACAGAGTTAACGTCGTAAACATTAGGTTGGTTTGTTTAGACAGTGGATTATTGACATTTTAAGAAGGATGGTAAATATTTGATAAGAGGGTATCACATAACCGTTGCAAAGGATTCAGGATTACGGGGTCGTATTCACCGACAATTCTTTAGAGTATTCTTAGAGATAAGCTTGAAAACCCAAGTGTCAACCTTTGATATAAGTTTCCATGACAGATAGAATCGTAATTAGAGCTATTGACTATAATTTGGGTGTATATACATGCTTGCAAAATTGCGTGTTTTTCAAAATTCATTCTTAAGTTCAAGTCTAAAAATATTCTTCATAATGGAATAGTTTAAACTTATTTATTTTACTTCGATTGTGAAAACAAGTTCTTATAACTTAGGCAAATCACGCCCGAAGTCTTCCTGGTAAGAACCTGTACTAAGCACATGCGGAAGGACACCACATATAGCCGAGGCGGAGGATCGAACCCAAGACTCTCCGATCAGTGGTTCGGTAATCTACCACTGGGCCACACGCTCAACATAATGGAATGGCCTTGCCGGAATAAATAAAACGGATTTATGAATGAAGAGTAGGGAACCCATTTACATATTAAATGTATATAGTCCGATTCGAGCCACAACAAAATAGTAACACTTCCGATATATACAGAGATGGATATCATGTCTATAGTTTCTTTATTATTGCCATGTTCATTATTGTATAATTCATCGACACATGTCTGGTTCCATGTCGCCAAATGATTGTTGACAAGAACAGGACATTTGTCAACTTATATGTGTAAAGGAAAATGTGTTGCTAGAGTATTGGATATACTTTATTGAAACTCTACAGTTATCAAAGTGTTAAGGATTCCGGTCAATTCTCCATGTATCTAGTTGTTTATTTATTTAATCTATACGTAAGCGTGTTTTTGGTGCATGGAGATTTAATCACGAATTATCGTTCTTAAAATCGTTACATGACAATTATGTGTTAATATGCCGTAAAACCACAATTAAATTGAAGAACAATTTTAACAAAACAAACTCGAAGTGAAAAGTGACTTGTTTTGAAATACAAAAATCTACGTCATAACGTTACGTCATATCCTTATCCGGTATGTGAGAATTATTAATTGAGACCACCAATTAGCTACACAAATGTTACATAGAACAATTGAAATAATCTATAGAAGTATGGGCTTTATCTTATATAGGATCAAAATTCCGAATGTGTCATCTAAGGTCTAAGGTCCACCATCTATCATTTTAAAACTGAACATTTAATATGAGATAATATCATTTTACAATGGAATTAAAACATGAAGTATATTTGTTTGACTGAATGTCTCGAGTTTTAAAACATTATTTTTTTCGCAAATGAATTATCACTTACCTGTGTGTTTACACCTATATACGTACACTACGTCATGCTTACTGTATTTACTCTTCCGCATTGTCTATCAAACGATATCTGTTTTTCATGTACAAGCTTATCAAACGTAAAAAAAGTTTATCAATGTAGGTCAGTGTTTACATATTTCACAACCATATCGTGAGATTACATAATTTTTGAATTGGGTTTTACGCCATTTTCAACACATTTCAGGTTATATTTGGCTTATTCAGTTGAGGAAGACTTCAAAATTAATCTGAGTAGAATCATCGTTCTTCAGCAAGTACCTAGCAAACTTTTTAACATAAAGTTTTTGGGCGAGCATTTGGATGTCCACAGTATAGAGTACATTTCCCTGCTTACATTCTGTGTGATGTGAGGATTGACTTTGATCTTGGTAACAATAAGTTAGACTATAACTGTAAACAGCCAGTTTAATAAATTTCAATATTTTGCAGTTATATTTACATATATGTTTTTGTTGATCAAAATCAGACAAGCAAAGATGCGCTCTAATCGAGTAGTGATATTGTAATGCCCTGTATATTGACAGTCTGTAATTTATCGGACATCTATTTAAAGCATTAACTTACGCTAATTTAGATGTTTTGTTTTGTTTTACATTTCATGTCAAGTAATCATATACCCAATATTGTATCTTTCAACAGCGTCATTGTTGACCTAGTTTCACGGCTAGATAAAATGTGTTATCCGTAAACATTTCTCTGTTATTGTTTGACCATGCTTTTATCCGCCATTTTGGATGTTGACAGTATTGCATGATGGGAATTGTTGTCATAGCGATTAGCAAGATAGTAAACTTTAGAACTTCAGAATCCTTTTATATTTATTAAATGTTAAAGTTTATAGCAGTGAAGATTGTTATTTAAATGTAAGAATCATATTGAATAGTTATTTGTTTATTGACTTGTAGCAGATTTTGATAATAGTTAATTCAATTTAGTGTTTAAATCTTGAAATTTAATCGATCAGTTACGCGCGGTTTGAGCGCACAATAAAGTTGATGTGCTTGGTGCAGTAATTTTGGTACTTTAAATATTTTTAAAGTAACAATAACTTAAGTAATATTCAGACTCAGTCAAAGTTGGTAATTTATTGTATGAGACATCTGGACGCAATATAATTTAATGCTAATATATATATTTCTGTATGGACCATTTCTACTTTGAAATTGTTTTAATTACAATCTGTTAATTTACTCATGGAAATAAAAGAGTAAATCATTGTTTTTATACTTTAACCTGCCTAGTTAGTACTTAATTTTAAATTCCAACTTTTAGGTTATTTATTCACGGAGTCAGTTTTATTTACATCCTGTCTGAGTGTTGACCTAATGGCATAGACCGAATCTTGTACAAAACACGTTACACAAGCACATAGCATTTATGGTGGCAGCGGTGGAATATTTTACTTAAAAGATCCAGAGATTCGGACCTACACTTTAAGATTTGTCTTTTCACCGTTCTGAGACGCTACCATGGAAGATCAATATTACAGTGACGGAGAAGTATTTTTTAATGTAGGACATGTATAAGATGAAAGGGAAATATTGCCGTCGAACACAGTGCCCAACGACATCGATTTAGAGTCAGTAGTTTCGAGCCCTGGAAACCATGAATAGATGGAGGCTAACTCTAGTCATCAACATAGTGACAACCAAACAGGCCTATTATAACGGGATCTGACAGGGGTATTGATGGATGTTGTTCTAGAATTGAACGCAATGAAATAAAGCCATCATGAACAGTTTTTGCAAAATACAATAATTACTGAACCGCGACATGTGAACCAGTCCAACAACAATACAGAGTACCATTGTGACCAGCCGTATATGCAGAGTACTAACAGTCACACTTGCCGACAAGAAGCACGTGATCAGCACGTGACACACATGACCAGTTACGACCCTATAGTATCTCCCACAGCTAGCCAGAGGGATAGCTTTAGCAATCAAGCACGCCTACAGATACCAGGGAATATGCAAGGCACTCTTAATGCAAGGTATCAATCTCCTCGCATGAGAACACGCGCTGCCGACAACGTCAAGATATCGACATTCTCTGGGAAAGAGTTTTGGCAAGTCTGGATAGCTCGATTTGAGGCGATTGCACAACGTTTTGGCTGGACAGAGGATGACAAGTTAGACTAGATACTGCCAAGGCTGGAGGGTCAAGCGGGTCTGTTTGCCTTTGTGCAGCTTCCGCAAGGTATACTTAGAGACTACCTTGAGTTTACCAAGGAAATGCATAATCGATTTAGGATGGTAGAAACAGCCAGGTCTTTTGCGGCATAGTTTAGCAGAAGGAACCAGAAACATAGAGAAACAGCAGAGGAGTATGCGGCTGATCTCAAAATGAAATATGACAAAGCGCATGGATACAGGGACAGACGAACACGTTGTGAAGACCTAGTTAAATGATTTCTGGATGGGTTAAGAGACCATGAGGCAAGGTTTGAAGTCGAATATCATAAATAACCTGAAACAATAGATGATGCAGTATTTCATGTTGTAAACTTGATCCAAACAAAAAAACAGTTACCGCAATGACCCTAAGAATAGAAGCAATCGTAGAACTATGGCAGGTGACGAAATATCTGATGTTGAAATTAATGCTAAGGCATACAGAATTCCGATTTCAAAACAACCACAAAATGAGGAGGGGTCTAGCAATCAAGATCCTCAAGGAAAATTAATCTTGCAAATATTAGGTAGACTCGAAACCCTGGAAAAGACAATCTGAATAAAAACCCAAGTCGAGGTCGCAGAAACCAGGACATGGTATGCTATAACTGTCAAAAACAAGGGCATTTTGCACGGGACTGTCCAGATGGCCAGAATTATAGTACCAACAAGGAAAGGTACAAACGACAGAACAAGGGAGACTAATGCCAACGATAACCACAAACCTTTGAACTTCAAAGGACCAACTCTCGCGGCCAGAGGTAGGTCCCAGTAGAGCAGCGTAGCGGCCAAGTGACAACTTCTGGTGTGACGCCGGCAGCCGATATACATCAAAAAGTGCAGACCAGGTGCTGCCAGAGAAAAATAGGCGTTTATGTGACGGGGTTTATGTTCATGGGGCAGTGAATGGAAAGCCGTTGCTGTTTACCGCTGATACTGGCGCATCACGTACCGTCATATCAACACGGGTTTATGAAAGGCTAAACCCTCACAAGCGTCTGCCACTGGAAAGATTGACATGTCTAAGAGGTGCGAGTGGAGCACCTATTAAAGAGCGAGGGAATGCCAAGTTCACTTTTAGGTTGGGTCCTTTAGAGATCATTGTAGATGCTATGGTAGCAGATATAGAAGATGATGTTCTATTAGGATATGATGTCCTAAATGGGAGTGATAGGGGGCCAGCAGATATCTTGTTAAGTAGGAATAAGATAGTCCTCGACGGAGCAGACATACCATGTTTTCAAGTGGGCAGGAGTAGGAAGACGAGACGGGTGGTTGTGGCAGAAGATATAAACGTACCCGGTCAATCGGAGGCCTTGGTTGCTGTATATGTGGAAAGAGTAGAAGAAGACGACGACAGTAAGGATGAGGGTTATCTTGTAGAACCAACAGAAAGTTTTCAAGAAAGGTACCACCTTATGATGGCTTCAACTTTAATAGACATTAATGCGGCAACTACGTGCAAAGTTAGGATTCTAAATCCTTTCTCATCAGATGTCATTTTGAGGCAAGACGCTGAAATCGGTAAAGCTGAGAAAGTAGAAAGGCTGGTTAGCGTAGTAATGGCAGAGGAGAACATCGGGGAGAGTTACAATCTATGTAGAGTAAGAAGAGTTGAGGTAAAGAATAAAATACCCGACATTTTAACAGGTAAAATTTTTGGAGCTAAATTTGACGAGGTACCCGACCACTTGACAGAGATGTTTAAGTGATCAGCTGAGGGGAAGTCTGAGTATGAACAGCAAGTACAAGCGGGGATCTTAAAGAAGTACCAAGATGATTTCTCTTAAGATGAATGGGATCAAGGACTTACAAACCTAGCTGAGCACCCAATCAACACAGGGAATGCTTATCCCATTAAGCAGAGACCAAGGCGAGTACCACTAGCACATGCCGAAGGTGAGAAAAATGCCATAGAGGACTTTCTCAAAAGGGATGTTATTCAAAAATGTACATCACCCATGGCAAGTCCAAAAGTACTGGTTAAAAAAAATCAGGTGCGATAAGACCATGTGTACACGACAGAAAAGTCAACAATCTTGTAAAACCAGATGGTTTCCCACTGCCTCGAATGCAAGATTGTCTAGACGCGGTTGCTGGGTCTAGTTTGTTCAGCAGCTTCGATTTAACAAGTGGTTATTTTCAGATCCCCCTAAAAAAGGATATACCGAAGAGTGCATTTTGCTGTAAATATTGGCACTTTGTAATGACAAGAATGCCATTTGGCTTGAACAACGCGGCTAGCATGTTTCAAAGAACGATGGAGCTGGCACTGGAAGGTCTACAGTGGACAGCATGCCTAGTGTAGATAAATGACATCATTGTCTATGGAGCAGATTTTTCACAGTTCTGGGTAGACTACAGGTAGCAGGTTTAAAACTAAAACCCGAAAAATGTAACGTGTTTCAAACAGAAGTGGTATTTCTTGGTCATGTGGTGTCGGCAAAAGGAGTTAGTCCCGACCCAATCAATGTAGCAAAAACTCTCCAATGGCCAGTACCACTTAATGCCAAGCAAGTAAAACAGTTTGTAGCAACTGGTTCATATTATAGACGATCTATAAAGGATTTCGCCAAAATGGCAAGGCCATTGATTGAACTTACAAAGAAAGGTCAAGAATATATTTGGGTCCAATGGTGCAAGCAGGCCTTTTTAAGCATACAGGAAGCTTTAAATAGCCCGGATGTAATGGGTTACACAACAAACGAAGCTGGGTCCTTTTATCTAAATATAAATGCATCAGGAGTTGGAATAGGTGGTGTGCTAGCGCAAATGCAAGAAATAAAAGGAACGAGCCATAGGGTACGCGAGCCGAGCACTAAGTAAAGCAGAAAGAAACTATTGTATTACAGAAAAAGAATTACTGGCAGTCGTGTTCTTTATACAGTATTTTAGGCAGTATCTACTAGGATGAAAGTTTATAGTAAGAACCGATCACCAAGCCCTAGTTTAGGCCACTGTGACGCTCTATCCAGATGTGTGAATCCCAGAGAATGCTCTTGTAACTGTGTGGACATGAGTGAACCACTCAAATGTGGACCACGTAAAAAATGCATTAAGAGGGCTAATGACATGATTGTTGAATTTAGGGGTTCACTTTGGTCAAACAATAAAGAGTCTGGGTCTAGTAAAAGCAGCAATAACGAAAACGTCACTGACTCAGTAAGAGTTGTACAGCTGGTCTCGAAACCAGGTACATCAAAGGAAAACACTGACGGCGCTATGTGACCAAGAAGGCAAATAAGTTGGCTTGGTGGAATCTTACCGGAAAACATATCTACATTCCAAATGAATGATCCTGACATAGGCTACTAATGAATGCAGTCAAAGACCAACAGAAACCACCCAGTGCTGAAATGGTGTCAAAGTTGCAAAGCACTATTGGGTAATATGGGATGCTCTCATAATAAATAGTGACACACTGTATAAAAGCTTTAGCCAAGCCGATTGAACCAGTGAAAGTTTACAGCTGATAGTTTCAAAAGATCTGAAAAGAGATGTTATGTTTCAAATGCACGACTTCGTAACTACCGGACACCTTGGAGTTAAGAGAACGAAAGCAAAGGTATCACAACACTACTACTGGTTCATCATGAAGGCCGATATATCCATATATATTAAAGGTTGCGAAGTATTCAGCGCTGACAAAAAACCTAACAAGACCCCTAGAGCGCCAATGGTAAATCTAATGACTGGAGCACCGTGGGACAGACTGGCTATTGACTATACTGGTCCTTTTCCTGTTACAGCGAGAGGTAACCGATATATCCTGGTACTCACAGACCACTTTACAAAATATGTCAAAGTTCTGGCAGTACCAAACCAAACATCAGAAGAATGCGTGGCAAAGATTTTAAATTATTTCATAGCCCGCTGGGGAGCACTTTAGTCATACACAGTGATCAAGGGTCTGCTTTTGAAAGTAAAGTATTCAAAGATCTGTGCCAGATGCTCGAAATAAAGAAAACAAGATCGAGTGCAAGGAACCCCCGTGGCAATGGTCAAGTCGAAATGTTTAACAGAACCCTCCTAAAGATGGTGAGAGCGTATTTATCTGGTGCGCAAGACGAGTGGGACCTTCATCTTGGTTGCATTGCATGTGCATACAGAGCATCACCAAATGAAACAATCAGTCTGACACCTAACCTTTTGACAATAGGACGTAAAATCAGACTACCCGCTGATGTTGTTGTTGGTCACAACGCAGCTACATTCAGTCAGCGCCAAAACCTAAGTATTGCAATAACGTGGAGGAGCTGAAAGTACGAATGTTAAGAGCGCATGAGATAGCTAGGAGACACCTTGCTACGAACGCTAAACGCAGCTAGGAGATATATAATGCAAAGCTGTCATTCGAACAATATCAAGCCGGAGACATAGTTTGGAGCCTTCATGAAACCAGAAAAGTTGGTTCCACATCTAAGTTGGAAAAAACATATGACGGTCCTTTTACGATTAGAGAAAAAACTGTCTGAAATTACCTTCATCCTTCAGTTAAACAAGGAAGGTCAGAAGCGAACTGTTCACCACAACAAGTTAAAACTATATGAGGGAGTTAAACCTCCAAAGTGGATAGGACACCTAAAGAAGAAATGTTAATTACAGCAGCCGTGCAACACCTGTGTAAAGCCTGTTATTTGCATAAACAAGACAATTTGGATACTGAAACTTATATTTATCTTTGTTATGTTTATAACTTTTGATAAGGATTGATATGTTGCAGTATATTATTGTGATAGGTCAAAATTTTAACTACAAAATAGAATCAAAAGGGGCGGGTAGATGTTATTTTTGAAGACCTGACATGATAATGTGAGCATACACGGCATAAAGGTTGTTGAAGCAGATACTGTTGGGAAGTACACGTCCAGACAAATTTCGAGGAAATAAAAGCACAAGAATGCCACGTTAGTTAAGAAGAGATAGAGGTTTACAAGGAATAGAGAAAAAAAAAAAAAAAAAAACAACAAAAAACACAAAGAAAAAACACGGGGATTTAGACAGAAGTAAGGGTCTACTAAGACGTTGAGGAAAGTTATCTGCCTTTTTAGGTGAAGAAGCACTGAGCTGGTAACGATTCATGAGAGGAACAACTGACCTGTTAGTCTAAAGAACGACGATATTAAGAAGAACCTCTGAGGGAAACAATGTGGTAGAGGATCCGAGAATCCAAGAAGAGAGAAGAATATAAGCGAGGGAACCAGTTTTCAAGAACACCTGAATCACAAAGTATTAACATTTTGCCATTTTATTGACTGAGACCTACGACAGAAATAATTACCTGCATGTATATATATATATTGGTATATATGCTGATTACCCTTGGTTAGAATCTCAGAAACTGTATTTGTATATTTACAGTTTCCACAATATCAGCAGTCTCTAAGATAGATAGAAGGGCTATGGCCTATCAATGTCTGCGGTGCCTGCATAAGAGAGGGGAGACGTTTATTGGTGCTCGGCTCAGGGTGATGGGACATTTCCTGAAAAGGCATCTGGCCGAAGATGAAGTGTCCCACCATTGTACACTATGCTTGTTCCGGTGTTTCAAGTGGGAGGAGTTGGAGGCCCACGTGACATCCTTTGCTAGACATCAACTACGCCTGGCTGAGAAAGGTGTTGACCACTCCCCGACTATGCTCGTGTCAAATAAAGTACCGTATGTCATTGGCGATAAGGACATTGTGGCACTGACGGTAGAGGAGTCACAACAACATTGGGCCAAGGTAAGCCGAGGCGCTCAGAAAACCATTACCGACCCATTGACTGAGGCGGTTCAACTTCACCACAGGCGTTTATACCTAACCAGTCAGTATCCTGCAGTCCCCTCAATACACCAGTACTTTCTCCAAGACCGTATGATGTTTCAAACCTAAGTCCGTTTCAGCCACTGAACCAACAGATGTCCTTGCCTGAATTTTCTGTACCTGTTGTGCCTACAGTGCCATATGCCCAAGCAACCAATACCTGTAAAAGTAACTTTCCAATGTACACGATGCAACCACAAGCTAATCCACTGATAACACAATTGCAGCAGCTCTTTGGCGTAATCCCTTCTGCCGTGTCCATCATGCAAGATTTCCAGACACACCTACTTTATCTGGCTAATCGCCAAATAGGGCAAACAGTTGCAACGCCACAATCGTCCAGTCTACAGGTAGGACAACCAGTCTTGACGGGAACACCCATTGTAAGTCATGCCACAGGACAACAAGTTGCTATTACGCCGGTAGAAGAAGACGAAGATATTCTCCAAGACCTACTTCCATTGAAAGCGGCATCTCCAATTAGGGAAGTCTCTATTGTGCTGGTACCCACAAAGAGGCCTCTGTCCAGATCCCTTTTGGTGTGTAGCTCATCGTCGTCCTTTTCTTCCTCAGCATCTTCGGCAGCTGCACTCCAGCAGAGGGTTATGCTGAGAAGTCAACAGACAGCTGTAGAGGAAAACACGGCAGCGATCAGGGCGCAAGAGAAGGCAATGAAAGATCTTGCTACAGTAGTCTTGAGCATGAGCCAAACTATGTGTAACACAACATCTCCTACTAGACGACAGGATGAAACACGGACAAGACCGCCGTCACAAACAAGGACTACCCCTGTTGAACAGGAAAACGAAACCAAGAAACGAAAAGGGAATGAAAAAGAACACAGGCAGGAACAATCGAGGTGGCGAGACAATAGACAGGGAGAGAAGGAACAGAAGCAGTCGCGACAGGCAAAGTGTGGATCTAAAGGTGAATCGCAATCCTAACATGTAAATGGACCAGATGATCCTAGTTAATCTCGAATTAAAATATTATAGTTTCAAGATAATTAATGTTTAAGATGTTAAATCATTTAAGATAAAGTCATTATGTCTTAAAGTCTATAGGAAACTGTATAAAAACATTTTTTTTCTTTGTGTTAAAGTTGAAACCTTTATTTGCTGAATATAAGTGTTCGGTTAACCTTTTCTTGAATAGTAACTCAAGTTTATTATATGTTAGCAGGAGCTGTTACATTTTTAAGAGGGGGTTAATGTAATGCCTCGTATATTGACATTCTGTAATTTATCGGACATCTATTTAAAGCATTAACTTACGCTATTTTAGATGTTTTGTTTTGTTTTACATTTCATGTCTAGTAATCATTTACCCAATATTGCATCTTTCAACAGCGTCATTGTTGACCTAGTTTCATGGCTAGATAAAATGTGTTATTCGTAAACACTTTTCTGTTATTGTTTGACCATGCTTTTATCCGCCATTTTGGATGTTGACAGTATTGCATGATGGGAATTGTTGTCATAGCGACTAGCAAGATAGTAAACTTTAGAACTTCAGAATCCTTTTATATTGATTAAAAGTTAATGTTTATAGAGTGAAGATTGTTATTTAAATGTAAGAATCATATTGAATAGTTAATTGTATATTGACTTGTAGTAAATTTTGATAATACTTAATTCAATTTAGTGTTTTAATCTTGAAATTCAATCGATCAGTTACGCGCGGTTTGAGCGCACAATAAAGTTGGTGCGCTTGGTGCGCTAACTTTGGTTACGATCGTGCGCTGTTTGCACACAATGTAAATGGTGTGCTTTTTAACGTTAAAGAGCACAGTATAGTTGGTGCTCTCTCTAGTGCACATAGTTAGTGGTGCGCTGCACCAATAGTTTCAGTGTGCGTATATAAGGAGTGCACACCTTTAGCAGAAGACTCCGATTTTCACTTTCTTAGGTACTCATTGCCATTTTTTGTTTTATTTATAAATACAGCAGGGTCCATTATTTATTTATTTTTTTTATTTAATTCAGAAAGTAACGAGGTAACCATTTTAAAGTGAAGTTATATATTACACCTTTTAAGCAGTAATTTTGGTACTTTGAATATTTTTAAAGTAACAATAATTTAAGTAATATTAAGATTCAGTCAAAGTTGATAATTTATTGATTTATTGTATGAGACAACTGGGCGCAATATAATTTAAAGCTAATTTATATATATCTGTATTGATCATTTCTACTTTGAAATTGTATTAAATATTACAATCTGTTAATTTACTCATGGAAATAAAAGAGTAAAACTTAGATCATTGTTTTTATACTTTAACCTGCCTAATTAGTATTTAATTTTAAGTTCCATACTTTTAAGTTATTTATTCATGGAGTCAGTTTTATTTACATCCTGTCTTAGTTTTGACCTAATGGCTTAGACCGAATCTTGTACAAAACAGGTTACACGAGCACGTAACAATATGTATAATATAAAACGTCGTTTATTTGAGTTCAACTCTATCCAAACCAATTGATGTGAGAATATTTGCCAGTTACCTCAAGCACGATGTTCTATTCAGATTCTTTCTGAGGTTTACTTTCATAAAACGTGATATGTCATATATAACATGAAACCTCGTTAAAAATGGCGTTAATACTAGTAATTGTTTTATACATTATGTTGATATTAAATAACTTAAACTAAGGCATTGCCTGTCTTGGGGTCGAACTTCAATTTCACAAGTAAACTAAACAAACAAATACTAAATAAACTTTATAGTACATTTATTATACGTTTAGGATAATGTTTCCATTAGATATTTAATATGTATTATTTTTATCATAAATAAATCACTTATTACATGATTGCAACTTTATTCAAGGAACTATATATCTCATTCCCTGGTTTGCAAAACTAAAGCAAACAATAATAATACTTATTACAAAATTAATGCGACATATATGAGGTCTTAGGAGCCTTTTAATGTTTTTTTTCTTCATTTATTTGTGTTTCCCGAGTTATAGACACATAGTTACGTAACCATAATACATGTCTGTACTATGATTTACACTGTACCGATAGCCAGAAAGTTTTTTTACTGAGGTTTAACGCCAATTTCAAAACAAACCTAGAAGAAATCTTAGTACAACCACCGTCCTTCTGCAAGTAACCTACTTGTTTTCTCACAAAATGTTTTTGGACTGACGCAGCGAGGAATGAACTGACAAATTTGGCATGGAGAAGTAAGTGGTGATTTGACATTACCTTTGACATCTCTGCCAATGTTTATAAAATATATTTTTTAAATATAAGGCAGTCAGAAAGAGTAAGCATAAGAGACCCTGATGCCTCATAAAATTCAAAATATTAAAAGTTAAATTAAAAATATGAGCAGTCTTGCTTAAATTTCTTAAACAAAATATTGCACCAGCATTTTGTCAAAGCAGCAATTAAAGAAATAGACATATTTTTAAAAAGATTAATTTCATTAAAAAAACAGAGATTTCTTTTTTCACCATATTAAGCCATCTGTTTTCATGTTGTTCGCAACTGCTGGGATTCAAACTCAGAATTGCTACAAAATATAAACGTGTTTGCCAGTTACACCTCAAAAGCATAGCATGTTGTACTAAGATAATGGTCTTAAATATTTACTAAATACAATTATGTAATTTCAATAAATTAATATTTAAAATAGCCAAATTTTCTATTTATAAAATACACTCTTGTAACACACACTCACAGCATTACATTTTTTCAAATGCTACATGTATATAGTATTATATCTAATTATGTGAAATTAAAAACCAGGCTGACCCTCTTTATAAAATGAATAACACCTTGAAAGTTTATTCGGGTTATAAATTAGGTCCGTAATGTGTTTGACTATCAATTCAAGGGTTGAGTTCCAATTCCCATCTAGCCATAGCCTCTGTGATTATTACTCTTGAACTTTGAACAGCCATAAGTCCCCCCACCCCCAGGTGCGATTAGAACTGTTTACAAGCGAACCCTAGTACGATGATAAGGTGTACTAACCGTGTTAAGTAACTGACATACTGTTGAAAAAATCCCATTAAACCTATTCATGCAAACATTAACATAACAAGAACTGTCAGTAAGACAGGGCGCAAGGCTATTTGAATTTATGTCACAAGAGTACACATTTGATTGAGGCTGATGAGCAATCCAAATAAATAAACATTATCTAGCTTTCTAAATGTTTACAAGTGAACCCTAGTACGATGATTAGGTGTACTAACCGACGTTAAGTAACTCATATACTGTTGGAAAAAAAACCATACAATTTATTCATGCAAAAATAAACAGAACAAGAGCTGTCAGTAAGACAGTGTGCAAGGCTATTTGAAATAAAGTCACAAGAGTACACATTTGATTGAAACTGGTGAGAAATTCAAACAAACAAGAGTAATCTTATTTACTAAATTGAGTAGGTCTTACAATTGCAATACCTTGTATTAAGTTTCAATCAAATACATTGAATGGTTGGTGAGATATGGACTTGATTGTATTTGCATGCAAAACTTTTACCATAATTTCTAAGTCAAACAAGGGCAATACTTTGCACTAAATTCATGCAAGAGTTACTTATTGTAGGTTTGATGACTGGAGAGTCTTGTGAAAAGTTTCAAGGCAATATATGCAATGGTTACTGAGATAGAGACTTGCATGCAAAACTTTAACTAAGGCGTGACGCCGATGCCTTGGTGCGTAGGGTAGCTCTCCTTATTTCTTCGAATAGCCGAGCTGAAGAAAACAATTTTGAAATGTTACTGTAACATAGACAACTCTGTCAGAATTTACAATGTATTTACCGAAATTCTAATGTAAACAAAGCAAAAAGCCATCTCACCATGGGCAATAAATGTATGTTATAAATACTGTTCTCTGATTAAAATAATTACATCATGACATGAACAGGGGGGTAACTGACTTATATATATATATATATATATATATTAGTACAAACATAGTTGGAAATCGTAATTTAAGTGTTTTTAAAACAAGAGGCCCATGGACCTTAACAGTCATCTCAGATTATCAAAAAAAAAAAACATTTACAAAAGTCTCTTCAGTCATAAGAAATAACCGTTTTGTGTTAAATTCTCTAATATAGATTTAATAAAATAGGCTCCTACCCCAGAGCCAAACCGTGATACCCAGGGCCATGCAACTCACATTTTTTATAAAGGACCCATATACGTCCATGTTCATGCTTACCTTTTGCATTCTAGTGCTTTTTATGTTGAGAAGATTTTCAATGTTTACCTTGAATTCACTGTTTTGATTCACCCTAATGAACCAAAGCTGCGTACAATATTTCATTAAAATTGAGCTTACGGGTTTTGAAATGACTGACTGAGATTGTAGTTGAGGGCATAATGGTAGATTGAATGTACATGTATTTAAATCACGGCTCTCTCATTAGTTTAAGTCTTTTTTAACTTTTATATATACCACTATATGCCGCACCATGTGTATCAATATAATTGTTTATATCATCAAGACTGACCAAGCTATTTGCCATACTTTGCCAGGCCATCTTTATAAAAAAAATTTTTTTTCATGTGTGTTGGTAGGTAGCTAAAAATATTTTTGCCAGATTTTGATTTTGCATAGTCATTTTCAAGAAAAATGGAGAGAATAATGAAAAGTAACTAGAGTTGTCAGAAGACAACAAAGCCTGCCAATGGGTTAAAACTCATTTCCAATGCAAAAAATGTGATAAGAAGCAAACATCAAAACTTAAACGCAACTAAACTAAAAGTTTAACCTGGGTGTCTACAGACAAAAAAGTAAGTCCAAAAGGGCCATAACTCTGCCAAGATGCAACCCCGAGTTATTGTTCTTGTCTCTATGTGTTCCATTGATGATGATGAACACACATTCGAAGTTTCATTCGTATCCAATGAGTTGTTGCATAGATATATTACCTGATAAAAAACTTTAACCTGAAAAATCAAGTCCAAAAAGGGCCATAGCTGTGTCAAAATGCAACCAAGAATTATATCTTAAACGCAAAAGTTTAACCTGGATGTCTACAAACGACGCTGACGACGACAACGGGGTTATTGCAGTAGATCTCCTTGGACTTTGTCCCGGCCAGCTAAAAAATTAAACGATTTGAAAGGTAATAAAACCTTTTGGGTAGATGCAATTTTCAGTGAGTATGTAGGAGCTCGGCAAATACGTTTTTTAAGGACAACCCCACTTGTTTAATTTCTATGCCAAAGTTCAACCCTCAATTACTGAGAGCACTTCTGTGCTATTAGTAAAGATCACGTATGTCACATGTGAAGTTGTTGGTTCAAGTCAAGCTATATACCAATGCTCCTGATAAGCTTTTCTTCAAATGAGAATTTTACCCTTTAAATAAGTATGCATTGCGTATTTTCAAAATGTTAAGGGTAAAAATGAAAATTCTTATCAAATTTGCATTTAAAACAAACTAATCAACACTGAGATTGAGAATAACCAATGCTTATTTTACCCATTAATATAAATTTCAATGTTTTATTCAGAAATTTCAGTGCTTATATACTCCAAAATAATGCTTATCTGCAGCGCTGCTATATACATACACATCGCAGTGTGGCCTAGTGGTAGAGCGTCCGCCTTGCATGCGGGAGGTTGTGGATTCGATTCCCCAACAAGGTTATACTTTAAAAATGGTTCTAGAAGCTTCCTTGCTTGACGATTAGCATTTAGAAGAAATTTAGGTCTGGGGTTTTTATTCATCAACTATCTCAAGAATATTCTTAGACTTGAACTCAAGAATGGATTTTGAAAAACACATTTAGAGACCATATTTTGAGGCCAAAATTTGCAAGCATGCAAGGACATATAATATATAGTCAGATAAACTGTTATAATTATTCTATATGTCATGGTAAACTAGATATCTAAGGTTAAAATTTGGCTTTTCAAGTTAAAGTTTAAGAATATTCTCAAGAATAGTTGGTGAATACGACCCCTGGTCGGCCCATGTCGGTATAAGGTAACTGGTAGGGGTATCATACCATGTGTCTGCGGTATGATACTCCGGTATTACAGCGATCAGAATAATGTCATAAGAAGACACCGCCGCGATACTACTGAAAAATTGTTGAAAGTGACGCTAAACACCATATTACAACAATATAGATACAATTGATCAAGAATTAACCAATTTATCCTGGAAGGTTCTACTCAGACTGATTTACTTTTTGGAATTTCAGGTGACCTTCCATTAGCATTTTATGATCATGTTCATTATTACACAAAGAGAACAGTGTTGCATTGTCATTACAAGGCACTGTTCACCCATTATCAATTTTTTTTCATATACACGCGTTTTTCGCCATGACATTAACTCTTGCCCGGGTCTGTTATCAAACGTATGATTTTGGGTAGTGATAATGCCCTGCCTTAATGAATTCTGGGTAGTGATAACACCTTCTCGTGGAAATTATACAAGGCAGGTGATTATGAAACAATTCTAACAGTGATAATAGACAAAATATAATATAGATAAACTGTATTTGGTACAACGTGTAGTAATGTGATTAAAATACCAACCTCTGACAGTGCAGTTAATCCCATAGCCAGATATCCTGGACAACATGTCACCCTTTACAAAAAGTAAAGTCTCTTTAATAACTTTAATTGATGCACATACACATGGGGATTGATTAGCACTGAACAGTTAATTACTAGTCTGGATCAATTATCATGCAATTATCTCCAGGCGGGAATTCAATGGGACAAAGCTGTATTTGTAGCAGCGTAAGCTGGTCGGCCCCATTAGATCAGTCAGTCGGTAGAACACACAACTTTTAGTATCGAGGTTGAGAGTTAGATTCACGAAACTGGTTGTATATAATTTACAATCATGCCGGTGGGACTTTAAATCGAGGATCCGTGTGACGGTGCTATACACTAAGCATTCTAAAACAGAAGAGACATACAATGAGTTTCAATCTGTATCCTGCACTATCCCCATGAAAGACTAACACTCTGCTCGGGTTATTGCCAATAAGAGATGTTTATGTCAGACTCTGTAAAAGTTAGGTAAGCTACTTTTATGCCAAACACAATGTCAACTACAGATATTAAAAAAATGTTGATGTTTACAAGAACTTGTATAGAAGGATAGGAATCTTCCATCTCTTGACTATATGTTCATTAAATAGCACACAAAGAATTACTAATTTGGCAAATTAATCATTCATAATTCACAGACAACTTATTTCTTGTGCTTTAACTGTAAGTTGTTGGTAATATTGGATGATTTAACCTATTTTGATCACACAAAAATTATGATCTTGAATTAGATATTGGGGTTTGAAGAAAAATTCTAGTAATTTGTCATTATTTAAGCTGTAGTATACAAATTTTGTATTCAAAATTACTTCAACAGTTTTTAAACACAAATTTCTGGGAATGTTTTGATGAGAATTTCATTATGCATATTAGGGTTTTGATTAGTGTTCCTGAGATGAATGAAAGTTTAGATAATTGAAAAAATATATTGGAAGATTTTGCATGAGCATGCACAAAATCTCAATTACTTGTATTTCCTTCTCTATATTATTCCTTGATGTTTATGCCCATGTTATGTTAGCAACTGCGATACACACTATGACAAATACAGATATTAAAACATATGACATACGTTTATGTCTGCAAATTGTTAAGTTAGTGACTTTTGCGTCACACACTATGACAACTACAGATATTAAAAAAAATGGTTGAGGTTTATATTCGCTCCACACACTGCGAATTTGGGTCCGACGCTTATCATTTCCGCTCAACCAAACATTGAAAGTAAAGTCGAGAAGGTTGAAGGCAGCTTCAATTTTACACGCTGTGGCCCACCGGTGACGGTGGTATTGTCAACCTACCAGTTTGTCTACCTTAAATTTGTGTTGAATACAGGTAGTGATTTCGTATATTTCAACATATTGTGTATTTTGAATGTGATGTTCTTCTAGAAGACTACATTACAAACCTAATATTTAAAAATCTCCAAACGTTTCCCCAAAAGTATTATTTATCTTTTTTTTTGCATTTTGACATTGGGAATTTTGTTATTTTGGATAAGGGAAAAAGATATTATTTGCCATTTGGAATGGGGCCGAATAATGTCCCTTTCTAAATATTGGCAAACGACAGCCCTGCTATAAAAGCTAGCTTAACAGTAAGGCTGTTGTAAGAGACCTACGTCATTCACTACAGTGTTTTTCTCACTTTGTCCATTTTTCAATTGATATAAAACTTCAACAAATGCTAAGTGATGATGGTGATGGGAATTGTTTCAAATCATTTATATGTGGGTCAGTTAGTCTATAATAATTGCTGTCAGTGGGCGGAAAAGGTGGTAATTTTTCGTACTCCTCATATGACCAGAGCACTGTATTTTGAAGAAATACTCGATGTACGCTGGTGGACGAATTAACAGTGGTTTCATCAACCTACCAGTTTGTCTACCTTAATTTATATTGTCAGCCATAAGTGGTTTCGTCTTCCTTATTTTTTATATATAATTTAGTTGAAGATAGGGTGTTTTGTCTTCATTATTATTATTGTCATACCCGGTTAATCAAAACAATTACATATCAATTAATAAGCAGTGTATGTGTGTACGTGTTGACTTTTTAAAAAGTTCGGCAATAAAATCACAACAATCATAATATAATTTTATGTGTATCAATTAGGAGTTTGAGTTTGCATGTGCTGTGGTTTTAAGCTTTATTAAAGACCGATTGTTTGAATCGGCAATGATGATATTGATTAGAGTTTCTAAAATTGTTTTAATTTAGATAAAAAATACATGTACTGAACACATACATGTATTATGTTGTTTGATATATTGAAGAAACCTGTGTTATGTAAATTTTCCAATTTCTTTAAAAATAGCGCTAGTTTTACCAGAGCCAGGGGCACCGACCCCTGGCCCAAAAGTGCACGTAAGAGCTCTGTTTATCGACATGATTGAAGTACACCGATAGTATTGGTTTAAACAATATTTTATTCAAGAATTGTACATAGTATATTACATAACATTTGCAATTCATAAATGACAGACAATTCTAAGAATTGGGATTTAGAAAAAAGCTAATTAGCTTGTATGAATCTAGCTCCCAGAAATTACTGGTTATTTGCAAGTGAATTTACAAGTGGTGGTATATAAAGCATGTATTAGTATGTTATTTGAAATATTTATTGTTATAACTTAAGAGTTTATTCACTGGCGTAGTTATTCCATTTGAACAAATTTGCTGTTGTTGTTTTGCACAAGTCTCGTAAGAACTGTGAAAAGAGAAAGAAAAAAAAGAGAAGAAATTGAAAGTTGAAAACGATTGAACGAGAAGGTTATATATAAAGATATAGAAAAGTAAAGATGAGAGGAAAGTGGTTATGCATGTGTGTCCAGAGTGCCCCGGGTAACCGAATAGGATTTGTGTGTTTGATTTTACTTGTGCAATATGAACAGCGATTTGTAAAAAAGAAAGTATAAAATCATTAAGGTTCAGATCAAACAAAGCGTTTTGTACTAATTATATACTTTTGCACAGCATCAAATACAGCGATATTTGTTTTGTCGCTGTTTCTCGGATTTCCCCTTAGCAACAGGTTAAGGCTGATATCAGTTATGCCTTCAGATCTTATGGTGTTAAACATTTCAGTTCGATGATTGTTATAGTTTTGACAGTTGAGTAAGAAATGTTTACTGTCTTCGAGAGATCGGCATGTGCACATGGGACTTTCAACAATATTTTTGGAATATAAATGTTGATTAAATGAACTACATTTTAGTCGTAGACGGGTATGGTATATTTGAGCCAATCTCTCTCCGTGGAGGAAACAGGTAGGAACTTTGTCAATAATAGGGTTCGGTCTATTCTTAAATATACTTAATGTTGGTGAGTTCTGGATTAGTATAAATAAACTATTCCATGCTTTTATTGTTGAAAGAAAAAAGGAATGTGCAAAGAGTTGTGTATTACAAGCAATTGGTTGAATATTGTATGAGTTTCGTAAATTGTAATCTTTTCCAACCGAAACCATATCGGGTATAAGTGTTGTTAGGTATGATGGAGTTATTTCTGTTTTCATTTTAAAAAAAGTATAAGTTTATGTTTTAGTCTACTAGACTAAAATGTTTCCCATCCAGTTTCTTTATACAACATATTAATGATTACTAGTTTAGTCGCTCCTGTGACAATTCGAGCGGCTTCGATTTGTATTTTTGTCTAGGTCTTTTGCTTCAGATGCTGTACAATTATCCCATATTACATCTGCATATTCAAGTTAAGGGCGTATGAAAGTAAAGTAAATTGTTAGAAGTGATTGGCAATCAAGTGTAAACTTTAAATTTCTCATAATGTTTAATCTTTTCCAAGCCTGTTCCTTTATATGCTGTAAGTGGAATTTCCAGGTACCGTTATTTGAGAGAATGACACCAAGATGCTTATGTGACCAAACTTCTTGGATTATTATATTATTCATGACAAGTTGAGAGTGGAAGGGTTTATTTCGTTTACGCGAAACAAGTGCTTTTGTTTTATTTGGATTGAAAGTTACTAACCACTTTTCAGCCCAATTGTGATGTTTTTCAAGATCTGAATTAAGAACAAGGGAAGCTTGGTCAGGTGTTTCTACAACTAACAGTTTACTGGTATCGTCAGCAAATAAACGGATATTAGAGTTTATGTCTTCAACAATATCATTTATATACACAAGAAAACGAATGGGGCCAAGTATCGAGCCTTGTGGCACACCAGTTTTTATGTACTCCCATCCAGACATGGAACCAGGAAGAACTACACGTTGCGTTCGACCATCTAAATAGTCAGAAAACCAATTAAGTAACGTTCCAGATATACCTACTGATCGTAATTTAGATAAGAGTCCTTTGTGCCAGACTCTGTCAAAAGTCTTGCTTATGTCACAAAAAACAGAACGTATTTCTTTCCATTGGTCAAGGGCCTCACAGATCATATTATAAATATCTACTGACTGGTTAACAGACGATTCTTTAGGTACAAACCCAGATTGAAGGACACTTATGTTTATATTTCTTTGGAAGAAATTGAAAACATATTTATGGACTATCTTTTCCATGACTTTGTCTAAAGTCGATAGAAGAGAGATAGGACGATAATTGGATGCTACAGATGGATCATTTTTCTTAAATATAGCACAAACATTTGCTTCTTTCCAAGCAGCCGGAATTTTGCACATGTCTAAGGAGTAATTGAATAGATTAGCTAGCGGCAGTGACAATTCATTCGATAGTTCATTTAGTACTTTATTATTCACAGCGTCTGGACCCGTTGCTTTACCAACGTGTAGCGTTTGTAAGACGGATTTTACATCTAATGTTGTTACTCTAATATTTTCAAGTTTGGGTCTATCTAGATTGATGTTTAGTATAGGCAAATCTTTATTGTTTTCATTTAACACGGTTTAGTCTACAAAAAACGAGTTTAAAATAGAAGCTTTTTCAAGGCCTTCTGTGTAATATTGATCATTATTCTTAAGCGGTGGGATAGACGATGATGAATCGTTCGGTTTAATAAAATATTTTAAGGTTAACCACAAATCTGAACTTTTCAATAAGTTTGATTTAAATTTTTTTGTCATCATATCATAATATTCATGTTTAGCAGTTTTATAGTTTCGTTGCGAATTGCTTTATATTTATTCCAACTGTTAACACTTCGTTTGTGATTAGCATTGTATAACGCTCTTTTCCGTTTACGGATTGATTTTTTAATTTTGTTATTCATCCACAGTGCTTCTGACGGTCGTATTGTTACATAATTGTTACGATTAGTCTCTTCCGCAAGTTTTAAGATTGCATTTGTTACAATGCTAGTGTATGTATCTATATCTTGATGGAAAAGTGAATTCCAGTTTAAGTCGGAGGCTTTTTGTCGAAGAAGGTTATAGTCACCCTTGTCATATAACCAAATTTTACGTTTAAATGTACTATGTGTTGGCTTATAAGAATTAAAAATACAAAATATGGGACAATGGTATCTATGAAGTTGTTCTAAAAATGGCTCTCCTACTCCAGATAGAATTACATTTTCCGGTTTAGTGACAAGATAGAGATCTATGATGGAGGATGAGTGCTCGGTGAAATGAGTTGGTTCTGATATAAGCTGAGATAAATTGTATTGCAATATGATGTCATTAAGTTTTGATGAGGAGATAGACTTAAGTGTATCAAGATTAAAATCCCCTGTAACAATAATATCGTCAATCATAGTATATTTTGCAAGACCAATCGAATCTTCGATGGCAGAAAGAATAGCATTTGGCGAATTTGGTGGTCTTAAGAAGGCACCTATTAATTTTGGTTTGTTTTTAATATTAATTTCTATCCATATAGATTCGATACCAGGAACTTCAAGGTCAACTCTACGCTTAACCGAAATATTTCCATTAACATATATAAGTATACCACCGTGCGGATCTGATGGTCTGTCTTGTCTAATTGGGGCGGAAAAATTACTAAAGATGATATCGTCGGTTAAAATATTAGCTGTAAGCCAAGTCTCTGTAAAGTTTAAAATATCAAATTATAAAAGTTTTGCGTACAGAATGTCTTTCTTGTGAATAAAAATTTGAACATTGTATCGGACAATTGATAATTTGCTTTTTACATTATTTAAGAAGTTTGAATCAATGTCAGAAGCTAACACTGGCCCTGGATTGACTTCGATGTCGCCTGATTTTATGAGTAACATTACCATCCATGTACCTAGTTCAAATGAGTTCAAACATTTTGTACCTTTTGTTTTAGAAGATACAGGACCCCAAGACGCAACCGGACACGTGCAGTAGAATAAAGATAGATAAGTAGTAGCAAGTAGAGAAGGAAGTAGATATAGATCTAAAATAAGCATTATTATGTATAAGGATCATAATATGGTTAAAAAGGTGAAGAGTAATTTGGACAAAAAAACGATCAAATACTTCAATAAATTACACGTCTATGTACTTTTAAACCTTAGCTTAATTCGTCTTGAATCTTGTATTCCAACCGTGTCATTAATCCCTATGATAGCTAGAATAATAGGCACAACAGATCAAAAAAGAAATCTTTAAATTTCAGAAACATCTAGCATATAGTCATATATGTCATTAACAATTGCGCCTTAACATATCATATTAATATGACAGCAGTTCACAAAAAAGAAAACAAATACAAAAAAAAGAACAAAAATAAAAAACAACAGCAAAAAACAACATATGTACAAACATATATCAATAGCATCACTTTATCAAAACCAGTAGGGTACTCAAATAATAATAAAACAATCAGGCTAGTTGTGTCGAAGCAATATTACCATATTAATAGTACAACAGTAGTAGCACGATAGTAACAGTACCATGATCATAGTAACACAGTAGTAGTAACATGATAGTTATATCACTTTATTTGTATCAGAGTATTAGAACCACAGAACTGACAATAGTAAGTCCTTAGTAAATATAGTTATATTAATGGAATTGTATCATAATAATAGTGTTGTCGTAAAAGTACCATAGTAGTAGTACCTAGTTGTATCATAGAGATAGTACCACAGCGCTAGTACCACAGCACTGACAATAGTAATACCTTAGTAAATATAGATATATTAATGGAATTGTATCATAATAATAGTGTTGTCGTAAAAGTACCATAGTAGTTATACCTAGTTGTATCATAGAAATAGTACCACAGCGCTAGTACCACAGCACTGACAATAGTAATACCTAAGTAAATATAGTTATATTAATGGAATTGTTTCGTAATAATAGCGTTGTCGTAAAAGTACCTTAGTAGTAGTACTTAGTTGTATCATAGAAATAGTACCACAGCGCTAGTACTACAGAACTGACAATAGTAATACCTTAGTACATATAGTTATATTAATGGAATTGTTTCGTAATAATAGCGTTGTCGTAAAAGTACCTTAGTAGTAGTACTTAGTTGTATCATAGAAATAGTACCACAGCGCTAGTACCACAGAACTGACAGTATTAATTCCTTAGTACATATACGTGTAGTTATATTAATGGAATTGTGTCATAATAATAGTGCTGTCGTAAAAATACCATAGTAGTAGTACCTAGTTGTATCATAGTAATACCACCACAGAACTGACAATAGTAATACCTTAGTAAATATAGTGATGTTAATGGAATTGTATCATAATAATAGTGTTGTCGTAAAAGTACCATACTAGTAGTACCTGGTTGTATCATAGTTATAGTACCACAGCGCTAGTACCACAGAACTGACAGTAGTAATACCTTAGTACATATAGTTATATTAATGGAATTGTGTCATACTAATAGTGTTGTCGTAATAGTACCATAGTAGTAGTACCTAGTTGTATCATTGTAATAGTACCACTGCGCAAGTACCACGTACAATTATAGTAAGCCACAGCAATTACACAATAGTAATAACACCATAATAATAACAATAGTAATAGCACCATAGTAATAACAACATACTAATAGCACCAAAGTAATAATACCGTTGTGTTAGTACCACAACAATAGTACCACTGTAACATTAAAGCGGAACAGCACCATAGTTATAATGCCATAGTAATAGTAAATGAGTTATAGTACCATAGATATTGCACCATAGTAGCAATACCAAAGCAGCAATACCATGACCTTAGCATCACAGCAATATCATCACACCAGTGGCATCACAGTAATAGCGCCACAGTAATAGTACTGCAACATCTATACCATAATTGTAGTATCATCACACCAATGGCACCACAGCAACAGTACAGCAGTAGTCGTACAGTGATTTTAGTATTTTATTTACAGCGTAGCAGTAATAGTACAATGATTATAGCACTATATTTACAGTAAAGCAATATCAGTAAAAGGATTTCTTCACTTTATTACAACGGTAATAGCACCACAGTGTGGGAACCACATCAATAATACTATAGTAGTTATATCACAATTATAGTAGTGTCATCATTTGATATTAATAGTATTATATCAAAAGTACAAACGTAACAGTGCACTAATTACAGTACCAAAGTATAACAGTACCAAAGTTGTAGTATGGCACTAAAGAGTATAAAAGTTATAGTACCACAGTGTGAGTACCACAGCAATAATACAATAGTAATTATACCATAATAGTAGTGTCATCATTTAGTATTATTAGCATCATATCTATAGTACACCAGTAATAGCACAGTAATTTCAGAACCAACGTAATAGTACCACAGTAATAGTATGACAAAAACGAGTATCACAGCAATAGCACTACAGCGTGAGCACCGCAGCAATAATACAATAGTAGTTATATGTAACCGGCCGTCCCATAGGGATAATACCACAGTACATGTACCTGTATAATATTTGATATAATGCAATAACAATAGCACCATAGTCATAGTAGCAATAGTTGTTACTAAGTGCCAGTTGTACTGTAGTGGTAATACCATAGCAGTAGTATATCAATTGCAATAGTATCATACCAATAGCACTACAATACCTGTATCACAACAACAGTACAATAGTTGTTACTTCGAGCCAGTTGTACTACTGTGCTAATATCATAGCAGTAGTATATCAATTGCAATAGTTTCATTTCAGTAGCACTACAATACTAGTATCTCAATATTACAATAGTTGTTACATATTAAACCAGTTGTACAATAGAAATACTACCATAGCATAAGTGTACCTTCTCAGAATAGTCACAGCAGTATATCGGTATTTCTGGCAGCATGTATACGTTAAAATGTGTTATAATATATATGTAATGGCTTTCCAAGGCAATTTTGATAACATTTATAATACAAATTAAATTGACAAAAGATAAATATATTCACCATTGAAACTTAAATGTATTAAGGTAACAAGAATAAGTGATTTTTACGAACACGAAACTTTATGTAGTAGCCACAACTTGCATGCAAAAGCATGCACTGTGTTGTTATTTAAAGATTACATGCGTAAAGAGTATTATTAAGTTGGTCAGCTATACGTTACACACCATGAGACCCACGTTGTGGAATGCACGACACATAAACGAGTAAGTCTTATTCAATTGACAGTGAGCTGTTTTAGTGACAATATATGGCCATACTTGTTTTGTGTAGTACATTTGTGAATGGAAAGCTGTAAAACATCTAAAAATAAATAAACAATGCACTCTCCATCTTTGAAAGTAACGTGCACACTGTTAATATGGTGGTGTAGCCGCACCAAACAAGAATGCTTTTTTTTGTTTTACTTTGTGGGTTACATACCCGTGAAGAATTTTATAATATATACACAAATTAAATATGTAAGTAGTAGATAAACAGAAATTTGTCAAATATGCACTATATACTGATATGTCGTAGGTAGAAGTTAAACAGAAATAAGTTAAATATACACTTTATAGTTTATACTGATATATCGGTTCAGGCAAAACGTACAAGCTGACCTCAACCGATATACCAGCATAGAGCGAAATTGCTTATTAACCAGAGGTAGAAGATAAAAAATAGACAATTACCAATCAGATTTTGTTAAGTGAAACATGTAAGTGACTACTTTTTGTTGTTGTTTTTTTTTTCTGTTTTGCAAGTGTTTATGTGAGTATTGTTTCACTAAGACCCAGTGTTTGGGGTACTGTATTTCTCCAGATCGGTCAGTGAATCGATTCTGGAACTTGCTTTATCAAACGTACGCACAAATACCTTGCCGTCAAATGTCCATGTTTGTTCAATGCACGAAGATTTGTAATTTCTGACCATTCGACAGTGATATGCGATTTCTTTTCGCATCTTGGTTAAATCCTCGTTTAAATAAATGATTGATTTTGTCTCACGTAATGTTTTGCGACCTTTTAGGAATATGGCCCTTGACTTGTTATTCGTAAATTTAACAATGATGTCTTGTAGTTTACCTGACTTTTTTTTGTCCTATTCGATGCGATCTGTCTATATCAACCTTTGTGATGTCAACATTTGCCTTTTTCGCTATCTCAAGCAAGATGCCGTCAGTAGATTCAGTGTCCTTTTCATCTTCATTACCAATTCGAACACATGTTCGACGACTATATTGCTTGAGATCGTCTTGCTTTAGTGTTGTTTCTGCTAGCACTTTCTTTGTTTCCGACAATTCATTGGAAAGACGTTGTATCTTGTTGGTAAAATGGGCGGTTTTCTTGTTTACCTTTACTGTTACGAGTGCATCGATATCAGCGTTGATCAGATCTTTAATTTTAATGCAATTCTCAAAATATCATTCTCAGACAGCGCTGGTGCTGCAGGGGTTAGAATTGGAGATTGCATACCAAACATTCCTTGAGGTGGATAAAGAATATGGGCCTGTGGTGTGCCAGTATGCATGGGGTCGTCATGTGCACAGGTGTTCCTGGGAGCATATTAGTTACACTGGGTTGCTGTGGCAGGATACTTTGACTCTGTAACTGGCTAAATTCGAGGTCCTGTTCAGCATTCATTTTGGTAACAAGTAGTTGCGAATCTGCCTCTGTGTCACTGAACGAAGATTCCGCGTCACACCATTTGTCAATGTCACTACTTTGAATAGACTCAGTGTCCGTAACAGTATGTTTAGTTGTTTTTTCTCCAAGTTTGAACCAAGCTGTGTTTTTAATTTTCTTTTTTGGCGGGGTTTTTTGGGTAATTTATCAGCTGGAGTAATTGTTTTCAATTAAGCGATTTTAATACTTTTGATCTATTTTTTTGCCATTCCGAATGAACGTTGATGACATATTTGATAATTGTTATTGAATTTTCAGATACATTACAGCAGCCCCATTCATTGCATATACGCGCTTCAAAATCATCATTCAAAGCAATTATTCATCATAAAGTTCGATCAGCAATAAGTATGTATATCCATAATAACTCACATGTCAGATTTTGCCAAATATACTCCTTATAATCCATTTAAATCACATTTTTACACTCCACTGAGATTTTTTTACGAACCGCCACCTTTCGGAACACCGGAAGTAAAAAGACCGATAGTATTGGATGTTAAAGTACGGGTTAACAATTTGATGGGTGGCCACTGACACCAAATGGCGACGAGGATTAACTTTCAAAGCTGCGTCTGCACAAATATCTCTTTTCTTGGGAAGGAGCGGGATATGGCCAGGAACTATAGGAAGTTAAATGCTATGCAGCTCGGGCTAAGGTTAAAAAAAATGAGGAGTGTGGTGAATGCACATGTCACTTACAACAGCCTCAGTAATAAGCTTTTATAGATTTTAGAACGACATCGTTGAAGTGCACCGATAATTAATATTGGAAGTTAAGCAATTAGTATCCCTTGTATACCTTATACCTCGATATACCTATTACTGGGAATGCCTGTATAATCCGTTTGCGTCGCCATTTGTTTAAATTTCGTACCGGCCATTGTTTATCACTCAGCACACTTAGGTAAATGTATTACTTTTTATTATTGATGCCATTATTTACATTGATGACAAAGTTTTATACGTCGCACTTGGTTAGGCACAGCACGTTCAAGCTCGTCTAGGTTATCAAAGCTTATAACCCGCAATGATTCCTTCAGCTTAGAAAACAGGTCATAGTATCATGGAGGATTTGTATCTGGAGAATAAGCAGGATGGACAGTACTTTCCAGTCGTATGACGATAAAACTGACGTCACGCTCGACGCTCCGTTCGTCTAAAAACATGTTATGAATTAAGCAGAGTGTGGCGTCATGTAGCCCTGGACGTTTTTCGCGATTTGCTAGACTTAAGATTTTCAATAGAAAATATCTATAATATTCCTAATTAAAGTTAGTTCAATAGAAACGCGATGTAACGATAATATGCCTTTAGTATTTTGGGCGAAATTATTAATATTTACATATTGTCCTGTTTACACCAAACTTTATTTGCCTAGGTGAGGCTGGAGTGTGCCATTCAGAAGAGTTTCTCTTTAATTCCAGTTCATATGAACGGATCCATGTCTCTTCTTTGGCAACAACACCATTTAAAATGTTTTACACTCTCTCCCATACCTTGCTTACATTGTTAGGCAACACCTAGCCGGTGCTGTATTTGGCCAGAGCTGAAATTATTCGCATTCGTGGATGATTAGTAAGAATAATTTAAACTGACTCCGTGCTAATGCAACAATATTCTCACATATGTAACTTCTATCACAGTGACTATTTATTCAATTTTGAATTATTTTCTTGAGTTTTTCAATGCAATATGTGTCAGTTACTTCATTTTTTTTGCCTGAACTGTGGTCATCTTCAACAGTATGCCAACCTTGTCTGAAAGAAGTAATCTATCTAAAGACTGTTGCTATTCCAACTGCTTGACTTCCACATACATTTTGTAATACTTAATGAATTTTATCTACCTTCGTATCACTTATTGTTTCTCATACATAAACTTGGACATGTTTGCTGATATGACGCCACTATCTATGACGTCATTTTATGAAACGTAATCAGAGTTTCAGATAACATTAGTAAACACGTACATTATTATTTGCTCTTTCACCTCTCAAATATTTATTTATTAGACTTCAGTAGAGAGTAACTTATAAAATAATTATGTCTCACTAAATACTGAATGACCCTCTACCTTGCAATATTTTGACTTCATTGCCAATGAAGTTGTTTTCATCGGCGGGTCCAATTTCAGCTAGATGCCCTCCAAGTTGTCGACAAACCAACTGTAATATAAATAATTCTGCATTCATGCATACAATAAATGTATATAAACTAAATACAACTGGGAATACCGTAACACCATGTTCTAGCAATGAGCATTTGGTATACCCATTTGTAAAACTCTATTAACGTATCAATGGAATAGATAGCTAAGCACACGTTCGATACCAGAAGAGTATCTATGATATTTCTATTAGATTATTTCATACGGCATATCACATGTGCAGGGTGAGGTCGTTTAATCTCGTCTCTTTATGCTTACATATTCTTTTATATTATATACATACGAATCAAATTCAAAATTATTTCATTTAGGCATTATATATAACAATATTACCCTTTTCTATCGTATTTTCTATCTATATCAGTTTAATTTTGTCGTTCGAATCTCTAATCAGTGATTGCGAAAGCAGCAGAACATAAAAGACTAGAAATAATAATTCAAATTAAAAATAGTTAGTACGATAAATATAGCTTAGTGGAAGATGAAATACGAAATTTCGTTGCACAAACTCATTGTTTCTAGTTTTACTGCTGTTGACATTTAGGTCAGTAATGAACAAACCTCAGCAACCACCCATGGTTCTGTATCCCGACTAAAATGATAGCACTTTTCACCATGTCTCATCCAACCAGACAAACATTGGCTAGCTTCTAAAAAAGAAACCATCAAAGTGTATAATTATAAAAATTGTATAATATTTGAGCACGTAGAGAATCGGATTTAGGATCGGAGTTAAACATTATTCATATAGCACATATTTACTTATGATTTTTAGGATTTAAACCCCTGCCATATATCAAAATAGTGGAATGTACTGCAAAATAGTGGAATATACAGCAAAATAATGGAATGTACTGCAAATTAGTGGAATGTACTGCAAAATAGTGGTATACACTGCAAAATAGTGGAATGTACTTCAAACTTCTCCATAGAAGCTATGTTATAGGTAGCTGGAGAGAGGAACATATCTGAAACTACTTTCAGCAATGTATAACTGTCTTTATTCATGCGTACGTACAGACAGAACTAACTAAACACAGTATTTCAAATGTAGCATTGGTTGTCGACAATGCTGTAAATTAAATACGATAATGTTATATCTATATATAAATTATTTAATTCATGAATTAAAACAAAGCTGTACTCATAGCATTCATGTAACTGATGAGGTTGATGATATATTTGCTCCTCTGTATGCAGACAATTTGGTCAACTGTGCTGACACAGTTAAACAACTGCAAATGCAAACTAATGTAATTTCATTTTTTTGTAATAGAACTGGTATGTCTGTTAATCTAAAGAAAACAAAGAGTATTGTTTTTAGAAATGGCGGCTACCTAAGAGGTAATGAAACATGGACATTCAATAGGAAAAAGATTGAAACTGTTTCTTGTTATAAATATATGGGTCTCTTTATGACACCAAAACTGAAGATATCCGTTGCATGTTAATTATTATTGTAAATGTATAAAGTATTGGTAAAAGCTTACCGATATTAACCATAATAGAAACCCTAAACAATGGTATATTATGTTAAGAAAACTGGGGATGTTGGTAGATATACTTGGGCTACACATGTTAAATCTTTACTTTTTAGATATGGTTTTGATTTTGCCTGGATTTCAGATTATGCTGCAAATAAAAAATAGTTATATTTGCTCTGTAGTCGTACAATACAACAACTAAATAGATTATACATATGGCGTAGTTATATTTACACGATAGTCCTACAACATAACAACTAAATAGATATACATATGATGTAGTTTTAATTGCCTGATAGTCTTACTACACAACAACTGAAAAGATATACATATGGCGTAGTTATATTAACCTGATTGTCCTACAACATAACAACTAGGTAGTTACACATATGATGTAGTTTTACTTACCTGATAGTCCTACAACATAACAACTAAATAGATATACATATGGCGTAGTTATGTTTACCTGTTAGTCATTCAACACAACAACTAAGTAGATATACATATGATGTAGTTATATTGACATGATAGTCCTACAACATAACAACTAAGTAGATAAACATATGATGTAGTGATATTTACACGATAGACCTACAACATAACAACTAAGTAGATATACATAAGGCGTAATTATATTTACCTGATAGTCCTACAACATAACAACTAAATAGATATACATATGGCATAGTTATATTTACCTGATAGTCCTACAAAATAACAACTACTTAGATATATAAATATGACTTGTCATATTTCCCTGATAGTCCTACAACACAACAACTAAGTAGATATACATATGACGTAGTCATATTTACCTGATAGTCTTACAACATAAACAACTAAGAAGATATACATACGGCGTAGTTATATTTACACGATATTCCTACAACATAACAACTAAGTAGATATACATATGATGTAGTCATATTTACCTGATAGTCCTTCAACATAACAATTAAGTAGATATACATATGGCGTAGTTATATTTACCTGATAGTCCTACAACATAACAACTAAATAGATAAACATATGATGTAGTTATATTTGCCTGATAGTCCTACCACACAACAATTAAGTAGATATACATATGATGTAGTTATATTTACACGATAGTCCTACAACATAACAACTTAGTAGATAAATGAAAAGCATAAATAAATGTTGAAATGACAGGGGTCACTTATCCAAGTATTATACTGATTATACCTATTACCGCGAGTCTAAAACTTTGTCATCCATGTAAATAATGGCCTCAATAATAAACAGTAATACATTTATCTAAGTTTGCTGAGTAATAAATAGTTGCCGGTACGAAATTTAAACAAATGGCGACGCAAACGGACTATACAGGCATTCCCAGTAATAGGTATATGGAGGTTTAAGGTATACAAGGGATACTAATTGCTTACAGTACGGGAACCGTTTCATTACCGGGCCGAAACGCGTCGGAAACGCCTAGTAAACGAACGCTAAACGCTTACGATTAAACAAGCGTTTTGGTGCTGATTGGACTATCTAAGCGTTTATCCAGTCAGCGACCAGAACGCTTAGCAGGTGCACTTGAATTCACATTTCATAATTAAGAGCGGTGTGATCTGGTTATCGATATATGCTCGCCAAAATGACCAGTTTAAGGCGCGACGGTCAATAAGAACTTGACTGGTCATCGATATTATTACACATATTGCTGAATAAAACATTGAATTATAACTACTACCAACAATATCTAAATGTTGTTGAGGATTCATGGCAACAGTTAGTTTGTTAATAGTGCATAATGACCATTACAGTCGATACGCTGTTTATAAGATTGCATACGATAGCATTACGGTAATAATGATATATTATCGTAACCATACACAAATTAATGTAATTATATTCTATTAGGCTTACATACCGTTTAAAACTTCACTTATAAATACCATTATCATATAAATTTGCGCTATATAAGAGCAATGTGTTGGCCTTATGTATTGATTTGATAACAATACCTGCACTCAATTTAAATTTTATGTAATGAACCGAAATTGTCTAAACCAGCTAGGCCGTTTTGGCCGGTGCTTATCTTATAATATTTTTACATAGGTCTGCATACGGTTAATAAATTATTTATTTATTTATTTATTTATTTATTTATTTATTTATTTATTTATTTATTTATTTATTTATTCATTCATTCATTTATTAATTCATTCATTCATTCATTCATTCATTCATTCATTCATTCATTCATTCATTTTTATATTTATTTATTTATTGATGTATTAGTTGATTTATTTATTTATTGATTTATTTATTGATTGATTTATTGATTGATTGATTTATTTATTTCTTTCTTTCTTTCTTTCTTTCTTTCTTTCTTTCTTTCTTTCTTTATTTATTTATTTATTATGACTGACTGATTGATTGATTATCCATCCATCCATCCATCCATCCATCCATCCATCCATCCATCCATCCATCCATCCATCCATCCATCCATCCATCCATCCATGATTGATTGATTGATTGATTGATTGATTGAATAGTTAGCGTCATTTTTATGTCATTGAAGTTTAACAGACGATCATTTTACCTAACCACTGTTTTCTAGAATCCTAAAATGTTAACCAGTACTTGAGCACACCCCATCTCCGCAAGTAATTGATAACTTTCCCACTTTAATCAGCGGTGAGAGATGAATGATGATAAGACGCAATGTCGTATATCAATCATTACGGACGGGAGACTTGCCGGGTGGGGATTCGAACACACGACCTATCTACAATTAAGTAAGAAATTTAATCAATCCTCTAGATCATTAAATATAGATAATTAATAAAATAAGAAAGTATAATCTCCTAATCTATGAAGTTAATTAATTAAATAAATACACAATAAGTATGATTAATATAATCAACTTGTATCATTATCAATAATGTTACCGAAAGTATACTCATCAATCAGTCATATAGGTTTACAATAACAATCAATTTATTCTTAAATAATCAACTTTTCTTACTCGCCAAAAAAAACAAAAAAAACAACAACCTTAAACACACAAAATAAACTATTCTGTATTCTGCATAATTTCAATTAAAGTAACATATGTTAATGTTTATAAAGAAATATTAACACAAGTTCTGATAAAGCAGTGCGAAGTACGCCCCCAAGCAATGTAATTATCGCTAATTATCCCATTGCCTGATCGCACGCTGTGTCGACCCGAAGATCGAAGGACATTGACTTTGTGATTTTTTACCGTCGATAGGGAAGTTTACCGTGACATGCTTTTGAAACTGTTATTTCATGATTTAATGCATTTGAAAATCAACGGGGATCTGATTTCTTAATTTATTATTTAACAGAAATTGGTGTATATTATGTTTTTGTTTTGGAAACATAAAAGTTCTCCTTACAAGTCATGGATATGACATCACAGCATAAACTGAATAAACAATTTAAAAACACCACATCGTCGTTTCAACCACATATCATAAGAATATAGGTTTCACTTTTTTTGCGGAGAGATTTGGTAAAAACCTTTTAAAATTAAGAAATGAAGAAATATAAATAAAATAACTATGACCCTATGTTTTCATCCTACACGAAAAATTGATCACCTACAACCTTATTAATTTAGCAGTTCTTTTTATATAAAAAAAATCACATTATCTGTTTTCGATGTTTTGCTTTAACATATATATTCGTGTATGTAAATTTGTCCACCCTGTCCAGATGTGTTGCATGTAATTCCATAGTATATAAGTCATGGTCGACACCAAATTTATTGGTTTGGCAGAGGCCTTGATATTGTATCTATGGTTTGCATTGTAGCTAGGCGCACTTGCCTTAGTATGGTCTGTACATTTATGTCTTGGTTATTCACAAATAATTATCTCCATATATATATATATTTATATATTAAATTGAACAGCCACCACAATAGATGCACTGTCTGAATGTAGGACAAAAGCCCGTATTATCTTGTAAAGAGATTACTTAATTTCCACTCAGTGATTAATATCTACAGGATGGAATGCAAGTGTTTGATTTTTGTGTACAAGGAATTAAAAACAAATTGTTCAACAAATCTCGATAACATAACCATACTAGATCTTGTAATTAACATAATACAT
>CM055899.1:34037817-34045317 GCA_029582155.1 Panopea generosa
CACAAACTAAACTATCCAAAATTACCCCATGTTGTGATACGCATCGATAGCCGCGTGATTGCAAGTTGATGTCATTAATTAAAACACATGTTCTTTCAAAGTTTCATGTTTGATTTTAAATTTGTACACACTTACAAAACATTTAATTATATCAATGAACAATTCAACTATTTACCTTGTCCAATATTCTTATTGTTTCAATATAATTTTTTTTATATGTACACGTATGTTAATTATACCGTTATATGGAATTGTAAATATACACATACAGAGAAGTTTCTGAAATTAGCAAACATTGTCATGATGGAATTGCTATTAACAGGAGAATGTAAAGTTTTTGATATACCTCGATTTCAAAATAAAAAAAAATACCAATTGAATGATAACCGAAAACTACTTATCATAAACTCAGCTGGTATTCATTACACACAATTGTATGATAATTAAGCGTTAATCGAAACACACATTAACATATTGATCAAGTGAAACTGAAAAACGAAACGCATGCGCATAACACAAACTGAAACGGTAAAACGCTGCGCATGCGCAGAATAGAAATGGATAAACGGTGCGCATGTGCATAAGCACCCTAAACCGTTAGTTTCCAAACGAACCAACGAACCAACGAACTAACGCATCACAAACGTGGTCGAAAGGGCGTTGAAACGTAATAACTCGGTAATAAAACGGTTCCCGTACTGTATACCTTAAACCTCCATATACCTATTACTGGGAATGCCTGTATAGTCCGTTTGCGTCGCCATTTGTTTAAATTTCGTACCGGCAACTATTTATTACTCAGCACACTTAGGTTAATGTATTACTGTTTATTATTGAGGCCATTATTTACATGGATGACAAAGTTTTAGATTCGCGGTAATAGGTATAACCAGTATAATACTTGGATAAGTGACCGCTGTCATTTCAACATTTATTTATGCTTTTCATTTATCTACTTAGTTGTTATGTTGTAGGACTATCGTGTAAATATAACTACATCATATGTATATCTACTTAATTGTTGTGTGGTAGGACTATCAGACAAATATAACTACATCACATGTTTATCTATTTAGTTGTTATGTTGTAGGACTATCAGGTAAATATAACTACGCCATATGTATATCTACTTAATTGTTATGTTGAAGGACTATCAGGTAAATATGACTACATCACATGTATATCTACTTAGTTGTTATGTTGTAGGAATATCGTGTAAATATAACTACGCCATATGTATATCTTCTTAGTTGTTTACGTTGTAAGACTATCAGGTAAATATGACTACGTCATATGTATAGCTACTTAGTTGTTATGTTGTAGGACTATCAGGTAAATATGACTACGTCATATGTATATCTACTTAGTTGCTATGTTGTAGGACTATCAGGTAAATAAAACTACATCATATGTATATCTAATTAGTTGTTGTGTTGTAGGACTATCAGGGAAATATGACACGTCATATATATATATATCTAAGTAGTTGTTATGTTGTAGGACTATCAGGTAAATATAACTATGCCATATGTATATCTATTTAGTTGTTATGTTGTAGGACTATCAGGTAAATATAATTACGCCTTATGTATATCTACTTAGTTGTTATGTTGTAGGTCTATCGTGTAAATATCACTACATAATATGTTTATCTACTAAGATGTTATGTTGTAGGACTATCATATCAATATAACTACATCGTACGTTTATCTTCTTAGTTGTTATGTTGTAGGACTATCATGTCAATATAACTACATCCTATGTATATCTACTTAGTTGTTGTGTTGAATGACTAACAGGTAAATATAACTATGCCATATGTATATCTATTTAGTGGTTGTGTTGTAGGACTATCAGGTAAATATAATTAAATCACATGTATATCTACTTAGTTGTTATGTTGTAGGACTATCAGGTAAGTAAAACTACATTATATGTATAACTACCTAGTTGTTATGTTGTAGGACAATGAGGTTAATATAACTACGCCATATGTATATCTATTTAGTTGTTGTGTTGTAAGACTATCAGGTAATTAAAACTACATCATATATTTATATCTATTTAGTTGTTGCGTTGAAGGACTATCAGGTAAATATAACTACGCCATATGTATATCTACTTAGTTGTTGTATTGTAGGACTATCGTGTAAATATAGCCACGCCAAATGTATATCTACTTAGTTGGTATGTTGTAGGACTATCGTGTAAATATAACTACGCCATATGTATAATCTATTTAGTTGTTGTATTGTACGACTACAGAGCAAATATAACTATTTTTTATTTTCAGCATAATCTGAAATCCAGGCAAAATCAAAACCATATCTAAAAAGTAAAGATTTAACATGTGTAGCCCAAGTGTGTCTACCAACATCATCAAGTTTTCTTAACATAATACAACATTGTTTAGGGGTTTCTATTATGGTTAATATCGGTAAGTCTTAACCAATACTTTATACTTTTACAATAATAATTAACATGCAACGGATATCTTCCGCATTCACCTAAAGAGAAAGCATGAAACGTATTTTTATAAAGTTTAAGATATCTATTTCAAAATTGGATATGAACATTTTCTATACATTTAGAATATTCATACCCCCAAATTTCGGATCCATACCTAAGAGTTGGTAAGACCATCGTATCTTAAAGTTTAAACAGCTCCTGATATTCAAAAGTTCCAACATTTCGCTGAAGTTTAAACATAGAAATAATAGCTTTTTTACTTTGTACTGCTAATGTTTCTTTAGCTTTTGACCAAATCAGTTTTGGTGTCATAATGAGACCCATATATTTATAACAAGAAACAGTTTCAATCTTTTCCCAATTGAATGTCCATGTTTCATTACCTCTTAGGTAGCCGCCATTTCTAAAAACAATAATCTTTGTTTTCTTTAGATTAACAGACATACCAGTTCTATTACAAAAAAATGAAATTACATTAATTTGCATTTGCAGTTGTTTAACTGTGTCAGCACAGTTGGCCAAATCGTCTGCATACAGAGGAGCAAATATATCATCAACCTCATCAGTTATATGTATGCTATGAGTACAGCTTTGTTTTAATTCATCAATTAAATAATTTATATATAAATTTAACATTGTCGTATTTAATTTACAGCCTTGTCGACAACCAATGCTACATTTGAAATACTGTGTTTAGTTAGTTCTATCTGTACGTACGCATGAATAAAGACAGTTATACATTGCTGAAAGTAGTTTCAGATATTTTCCTCTCTCCAGCTACCTATAACATAGATTCTATGGAAAAGTTTGAAGTACATTCCACTATTTTGCAGTATATACCACTATTTTGCAGTACATTCCACTAATTTACAGTACATTCCACTAATTTACAGTACATTCCACTATTATGTGCTATATGAATAATGTTTAATCTCTTTTAAGCATTAAATGTATTTGTTAACTCCGATCCTAAATCCGATTCTCTACCAAAAAAATGTGCTCTAATATTATACAATTTTTATAATTATACACTTTGATGGTTTCTTTTTTAGAAGCTAGCCAATGTTTGTCTGGTCGGATGAGACATGGTGAAAAGTGCTATCATTTTAGTCGGGATACAGAACCATGGGTGGTTGCTGAGGTTTGTTCATTACTGACCTAAATGTCAACAGCAGTAAAACTAGAAAAAATGAGTTTGTGCAACGGAATTTCGTATTTCATCTTCCCCTAAGCTATATTTATCGTACTAACTATTTTTAATTTGAATTATTATTTCTAGTCTTTAATGTAGTGGTGACTATGTACTGCTGCTTTCGCAATCACTGATTAGAGATTCGAACGACAAGATTAAACTGATATAGATAGACAATACGATAGAAAAGGGTAATATTGTTATATATTATGCCTAAATGAAATAATTTTGAATTTGATTCGCATTTATATAATATAAAAGAATATGTAAGCATAAAGAGACGAGATTAACCCACGTCACCCTGCACATGTGATATGCCGTATGAAATAATCTAATAGAAATATCATAGATACTCTTTTGGTATCGAACGTGTGCTTAGCAATCTATTCCATTGATACGTTAATAGAGTTTTACAAATGGGTATACCAAATGCTCATTGCTAGAACATGGTGTTACGGTATTCCCAGTTGTATTTAGTTTATATACATTTATTATATGCATGAATGCAGAACTATTTCTATTACAGTTGGTTTGTCGACAACTTGGAGGGCATCTAGCTGAAATTGGATCAGCCGATGAAAACAACTTCATTGGCAATGAAGTCAAAATACTGCAAGGTAGAGGGTCATTCAGTATTTAGTGAGACATAATTATTTTATAAGTTACTCTCTACTGAAGTCTAATAAATAAATATTTGAGAGGTGAAAGAGCAAATAATAATGTACGTGTTTACTAATGTTACCTGAAACTCTGATGACGTTTCATAAAATGACGTCAAAGGTAGTGGCGTCATATCAGCAAACATGTCCAAGTTTATGTATGAGAAACAATAAGCAATACACAGGTAGATAAAATTCATTACGTATAACAAAATGTTTGTGGAAGTCAAGCAGTTGGAATAGCAACAGTCTTTAGATGGATTACTGCTTTCAGACAAGGTTGGCATATTGTTGAAGATGACCACTGTTCAGGCCAAAAAAATGAAGTAACTGACACATATTGCATTGAAAAACTCAAGAAAATAATTCAAAATTGAATAAATAGTCACTGTGATAGAAGTTACTTATGTGAGAATATTGTTGCATTAGCACGGAGTCAGTTTAAATTATTCTTACTAATCTAATCATCCACGAATGCGAATAATTTCAGCTCTGGCCAAATACAGCACCGGTTAGGTGTTACCTAACAATGTAAGCAAGGTATGGGAGAGAGTGTAAAACATTTTAAATGGTGCTGTTGCCAAAGAAGAGACGTGGATCCGTTCATATGAACCGGAATTAAAGAGAAACTCTTCTGAATGGCACACTCCAGCCTCACATAGGCAAATAAAGTTTGGTGTAAACAGGACAATATGTAAATATTAATAATTTTGCCCAGAATACTAAAGGCATATTATCGTTACATCGCGTTTCTATTGAACTAACTTTAATTAGGAATATTATAGATATTTTCTATTGCAAATCTTAAGTCTTGCAAATCCCAAAAAGCATCCAAGGCTACATGACGCCACACTCTGCTTAATTCATGACATTTTTTTTAACGAACGGAGCGTCGAGCGTGACGTCACTTTTATCGTCATACGACTGGAAAGTACTCTCCCATCCTGCTTATTCTCTAGATACAAATCCAACATGATACTATGACCTGTTTTCTAATCTGAAGGAATCATTGCGGGACATAAGCTTTGATGACCTAGACGAGCTTGAACGTGCTGTGCCTAACCAAGTGCGACGTCTAAACTTTCGTTGCCTACACGATGGAGAAATGTCATTGAAAAGAAGGGCTGCCATGTTGAAGGAATGAAAAGTTTAACATGTTTTAGTCATTTTTTTACTTTTCTCACTAAATACTGTATAACACACGGTAGCGTAATTGTAAGTTGTAATAATTTTTGGTATACTAGTTGTATTTGTCATTAATGGTTCTCATCCCGTCACTGCGTATATTTCATGTCACATTCATGGATTTTCAGATACATTTGTTTAGAATGGAGAATTACACTTGATATGCTTAGTATAATTTCTAGCCAAGATGACTTCAAACATATTTTGTCAAAGTTTTGAGAACTTCTTTCGCGCTAACATGTCTGGAATATTCGCATAAAACTTGTTATTTATCTCCCCTTTTGTCATTAATCATTTGAAAATGCGTCTTGTACCATTTTAAAGATGCAGTTTAAAAACAGTTTACCTTGAAAAGTTTTACATGTATATCCTCTTAAGATCGCAATGATGTCAACGTGCAGCGCTTATCTTAAATCTTGATAAAGCGTTTTTAAGAAATCAAGATAAGATCATAGATCATTAAGTTAGCAGTCATAATTTCTTCAGTGGAATGTCGTAAATATTTTCATATCGAGACAGCCTCGGATTGCGTCAGTGTGCCCATGTCCTTGCAAGCGTGTTTATTGTGACGTCATTTTAACTCATTTAATTACAAAAAGAAAGTTTGGGTATGTTGTCGTGATACAGTTGTTGAAAGGCTTGCAGGGCAATGGGATAAATCATTTTGTTTTATTCAAGCAAATTTTATTTGTTCAATATTCATAAGGCAAACAAGTTAGTTTTATAATATCTTATGTTCTGCATAGTAAATAACTGGATTGGTGCCAGTGATATTCAGGTGGAAGGAGAGTGGATGTGGGCTCATTCTAAAACCACCCTGGAGTATACGCATTGGTATCCGGGTGAACCAAACGGTGTCGGTAACGAAAAGTGTGCTGAGATAAGACCAACCATATCCTGGAACGACCGTAGGTGTGATACCTCACAACATTATGTGTGTGAAGCGGAGCCTAGGTAAATTTGTTCGTATGCACATGTACATAATTATTTCAGTTGGATTAAAAATTAAATACTTCAAATAAAGTCAGCACATGTTAATGCATGATTTGTTTTCTAATTCGATATTTTCAAATAGATGAATTAATATGTATTTTTTTTCTATTCAACATACATTAGTCGTAGTTAACCTGAGACATTGGAAGTAACCTGATTACCTTTATAAAAGTTCAAGACATTTTAGGTATGGTAATATATTTTTTCATATATATTGACTACTCAAATCATATCAACACTTCCTAAACTTTTGAAATTATTTTCATCATTCTGAATTCCCGCACCAAATTTAATAAACAAATTTGGTCTCCAAATAAAATTTTATATAACATGCAAATTAAATTAATTCATAGTGACAATATTATAAAACCTCATCTTCAATGGGAAGAAATATTTAACAACCTTAACTTGAAAATTATCCATTGTCTACCTTTCTAAAGTACCATAGACACAAAACTAAGATTATTTCAATACAAATACATTATGAGAATTTTACTTATTAACCAGTTTTTATATAAATGTAAAATAGTTAATTCAAGTCTATGTGAGTTTTGCGATAGACATACGGAAACTATAAAACATACGGTTTGGGAATGTCATTTTGTAAGAACCTATTGGACTGAAGTCCATTATTTTTGTATTGCAAACAATCAAGCTTTTAACATCTGTTATCAAAATATATCTTTTGAGTTACATAACTCATCAAGATTTAACTTACTTAACTGTATACTTTGATTTGCTAAATATTGATAAAAGTAAATTTACGAAAACTATTCCCATTATTGCAGCATTCATACCTTATATACAAAAAACAAAGCAAAAAGAAAGACTGATTGCATAAACAAAAACAAACTCAGGTCACATGAAATTAAATGGAGAAACATGTAAACTAAAATTACGAAAATATAATGTATACAGCTTCTCGCAAAATTCTACTTCTCATCTTATACACTTATTTTTTACTTTCTTTTAACCCGTCTTAAGTACTTTATCTCTTTATAT